>CM021108.1:378710767-378817751 GCA_007115665.2 Sequoiadendron giganteum
TAGAAAAGGAGTAACTTCAGATAAAAATTGTATTGAGAGGAATTATGCAAGCCATGGCATAGTGATATTAAATGCAAAGTATGGGAGAACAAAAGAAGATGGAGAGGCATGGATTTGAGCAGCAATAAAATTCAATAAAAAATAACTAGGAAAGACAATTTCAGGTAGCTCGAGGAAAAGAAAGATTAATAATAAGCAAAGAGAACAAAGAACAAAGGGAGGCACAATAGTTCAAATAGAGATAATTCAAATTTAATGACAAGTGAAAGGGTGAGTAAAAATAAAAGAGAGACCAAAACAATGAATAAATTGAATTTATTTTTTTATAGAATGGAGTTAAATGGAGAATTGGAAGCATGCAATCAAGAGTTGCAGTTGGAAATGCTCTTTCCTATAACTAATAGAATAATCAATAAATAAACCAATTCAAATTGCACTTGATTTTGTTTTCCAATGGAATGTGTTAATTGGTTAAATGAGAAATTTCATTGTTAGTGTAATTTTAAATTGATTTTAATTGACAAATAAAATTGTCAATTTAAAAATGTTGTTTGGCTATGAATTTTACTAGTATGATAAGGTTTATGAGATTCTTCTTCATCAAATGGTATCAGAACAGGGGATCTTGAGATTGGAGAGAATCTACCAGGACCTATGGGTGGAGTAGAAGAAGTGTGATGAATAAGAGCTTGTGTGAGGATTGTTGTAGTAGAGATAAGCCCTGAACAATCGAGAGCTAGTGAGCCATGAAAATAAGTGTGATTGCAGATTATCGAGCATGAGGTGAAAGTTGTGAAATATTGCAATAGATGAGATGGGTATAGGCACAAGGAAGAAGGTTGTGATTTGGGGAAAATGGAGATGGTATGAAGAAAATAAGACATGGAGGATGATTGTGGATATAAATAAGCGACTAGATAAGTTGGATAAATCAGAGGCATAACTATGTGGACAAGAAGACATGAGAAAAGAGAATGAGGATGGAATGAACAACAAATATTTTGCAACCAAGGTAGTTAAAGAGGAGAAAAATGAAGATGCGTTGATGAAATGCAAAGAGGTTGCAAAGAAGGATGAGGAAGAAGATGATTTGTTATCACAAATTTTAGTGGTAGAGTATGAATGGTTGTAGAAGATCGCAATGATTGAAAGCGGGAAGACAAGAATCACAATGAAGAAAGTAGAAGTTACTAATGCAGTCGATGGTCAATTTGCAGCAGTGAATGAAGATGTAAATATTTTTTTATTTTGTGATGATGTTTTTGTACTTTCATTTGAGGTAGTTAGGGTTGAAGAGTGTAGATAAGAACCTATGGAAATATTCAATTTTAATAAGGTATTCGATGAAGATTTGTATACAACAAACTATGATATGAGTGACATGAGAGTTTGGTGGAGGAGGTCGATTACTAGTGGGTTGGATCCCATGAAGGAGAGGATAGGAGAAATAATTTAGCGGAGGATAAAACATGGTAGATATGAATCCATGAGAGGAGAGAAGAGTGGTGAATGAATTTGTGGGAGAATGATGATAGTTGCTCCAACATGGTGTTGGAAGAGGAGGAAAAATAATTTATCTTGTGCACTTAAATCCCAACAATTGAGCTCATTGTAGGTTGGTTTCAACCAGGAAGAGTAGTTCGACTACTCAACTCCACCTTTGTGAGCCTATTCTCACAAAATTTCTACCCCTGATGTGTTTCATGCAGGAGCACCTGAGCACACATGTAATCAACATCACCCAAAAAAATGTGTCAATTTGATTCTTAGTTGGAATTTTATTTTCATGTGGTTTAGCAAATTAATTTAGGATATTTATCTCAGAGGCAAACTGAAGTTACATTTTTCATTTTCAATTGAGAAAATGTCTTATTTCAAATCATATTATTGTTTTTAATTCGATTATTCTTTCCATGAAATAAGCTATGATTTCTTTTATTTTTGCAAGGAGGTATTTGGGATGAATGTTTTAAAATATGAAAATTAAAAGAAAAGAAAAGAATTTAAATGCATAAGAAAAATTTATATAATTTTTTGGTCATCACTAGATGGAAGGGGAAGGGGCGCATCTAGATTAGAAGTGAGTATACATATGGAAGATTCTAGGGGAGGTCACACTAGGTAAAGGGTGGTTTTGAAATTAAAATGAAATAAAAAAAATGTAGACAAGGAGAGAGGATAGAGGTGTGCATAGCTGAGAAGAAGGGAAGATCGGATTAATGAAGGAAAAAAATTAAGGTAGGCCACACTTAAAAGGAGGGAACAAGATATTGAATGGGAAATAAAAAGAGAGAACAAAGGAGGGGTTGTGTGAGACTGCACAGAGAAGAAGAATGCAATGAAAAAGAATTGGAAAAGGTCAATACAAGTTGCACATCTTGGAAAAGGAGAAAATTCATATAAAATTTACATTGAGAGGAATTATGCAAGCCGTGGAATAGTGAGATTAAATGCAGAGTAAGGGAGAACAAAATAAGAGGGAGAGGCATGGATTTGAGCACCAATGAAATTCAATAAAAATTAAACTAGGAAAGACAATTTTAGGCAACTGGAGGAAAATAAAGACTAATAATAAGAAAATCAAACAAAGAACAAAGAGGGGCACAATAGCTAAAATAAAGATAAATCAAATTAATGACAAGTGAAAGGGTGAGTACAAAGAGAAGAGAAACAAAAACAATGAATAAATTGAATGTAAATTCTTATAGAATGGAGTTGAATGGAGAATTGGAAGAATGAAATTAAGAGTTGCAGTTGGAAATTTTCTTGCATGTAACTATTAGAATAATCAATAAATAAACCAATTCGAATTGCCTTTGATTTTTTTTCCTAGTGGAATGTGCTAATTGGTTAAATGAGCAATTGCATTGTTAGTGTACTTTTTGTAGTGTAGTAAAATGCATACCCTTGTATTTTCACACTTGTTTGGGCCCACCTTGCTTTATTTATCCTTCTTTATGGCTTAATTGGTCCTATTTTATGTCCACAAGCCCTATGAATGACATTTTTCTAGTTAATCCTGACATTATCCAATGCATATGTGATCTCGTAATGACTCTGATTGGCATGTCCCTAATTTTTGGTCAGGATTAAAATGCCACTAAGGGCGTCTTTGTCCCCCTGAGGTCCTAGGACCCTAATATTTGAGGTAACTTGTTTGGGACCCTTTTTGGTTTATATACCCCAAGTTTCATCACTTAGGACTAAGATGCCACCTAGGGCGTCTTAGTCCTCCTTGAGTCATTTTTTAGGATTTAATTTCAAATATTGGAAAGATTTAACCTCCTTCATTTATTGAATTCATATGTTAGCTTGGTGTGATATGATTTCAAGATATTAAGCATATACAAGTATAAATACAAGGTTCATTCATTAATTTTCATCCTAAGCATTCATGAGATCATCCTAGCAACTTGAGCATTCATTCTTAAGGAAAATTTATGAGATCAAGTGCACGCAAGAGAAAATCATCAAACAATTGGATCCATCATCAAGTTTCAAGCATCATGTCAAATATTATTCTTGCATCATGTGTGTTGTTGTGCAAACATTTATGATGTAGGGTTTTGATCTAAGCAAGCAAGCAATTCAAGATCTATCAAGCATTTCAAGATTTGTGTCCATTGTAGCCATTGCACACAAGTTTGTAACCTTTACAAGGGTTTGGTGATTTGTAGTATTGAATGTTGTTCATTCACCATTTCCTTCATCATTTCTATTCTATTCCAAGGTTTAATTACCAACAAGGGGTTTGACCAAGGCAAACCCCCACTCACTAACAATCAACAAGTTTTTCCATCTTGTCCATTTGTATTTAGAGATCTAGTTTGAAGTCTTGAAGATCACTTGGAGTGCAAAGTTGTCAAAGTTGTAAAGTTGTCATCTTCACATAAACTCACCTACAGGTCAAATCTATTTGTTTTAGAACCTGAGATATGAGGGGAAGCAATTGCAGGTCTGGGAGCTCAGGACCACATTCACACTTTTTCACAAATTCAAATTGGGACTAAGATGGGAGCAAAGGTGTCTTAGTCCTCCAAGTGGAATCTTTCATAAATTCTTCAGGATTTTGTTTCATAATCTAAAGATTTTGTGTTTGCCTCAAAAAAAAATAGTAGGACTAAGATAGTAGCAAGGGTGTCTTAGTCCTCCAAGGCATATTTTGGCAGTCTATTTGCATATCTAGAATCCTATTTGCATCTCCAGGTTTCCCAGGTACACATACCTAACTTGGAGTTGTTCATTTTCAGTATTTGTAAGCTTCATTTAGCTCATTTTAAGTGTTTTGCATATCATAGTGTGTTTTCAAACATTGTCTTTTCCAAGCATTTTCTTGGTGGTGAACCCCTTAAATCTGAAAGAACACCCCCTCCTAAGTCCTCCTAATTATGTATTGAATCACCTTGAGTGGTTGATAGTCAATCCTATTAGGGTTCTTAGGACATATTTGAATGACTTAGATAGAATAGGAGGAGAACGTACCCCCTTTCTTCCCCCTATTTTACCTATTCTTCATTTTGGTGAACCCAACTTTGTTTGAGAATTATTCCTTTTATAATTTGAGTCCTTTAGAATCCTTGATCTAGATTGCATTCATTACATTGTGCATCTAGGGTTTCTTGCATCTTGCATTAGTCAAATTACATTTAGGGTTTCCTATCTTTGCATTAGTGAAAGTGCATATAGATTGTTGTTTTCCTTTCTTGCATCATTACATTTCATTGAAAAATTGAAAAGTGCATTGTTCATTCTCTTAATTACATTCAAAATTGAAAAAAAAATACATTTTAAATCTTGCATTCAATTGCTTGTTAGTCATTGCTTTTATTTGCATCCATTTGCGTTATTTTATGTTTCCAAACATCAGGTCCCTGGGTAGGCAACTTGAGAAAGTTTTTTTCAAGCCAAAATTTATTGTTTCTCTCAAACAAATCTCTGCTAGGACTAAAACGCCCTCCCTAGTGTCTTAGTCCCTCTGAGAGAGATCTGCTTAGAATCATCTCTATGTTGTTTCCTTCCTATTTCAGCCTCTAGAACCGTGGGATCTCATTAGGAGGACTAAAATTCCCTTACCAGTGTCTTAGTCCCCGTTGACTTTGACTCTCCAATTTTCAGGGTTTGAAATTGCTTTTTTGTGTTTCTGTGGGTTGCTTTCAATTTGTTGTTTCAGTTTCTAGAATTGTTTTTATTCCAATTTCTTTCATTTTAAGTTTAATTATTGTCATCTCCTAAACTTACACCCGAACTAAATTGTAAAACTCAGTTAGCTACAAAAACATGGGGACTTTTCCAGGTTGTGGGTCACCTGTAATGGAAAAGAACCTCCAGAGAAGGTTGGATTCCTAGCTGGTTATCACCTATATTACTGTATTTATTTTAGGAAAAGGGAGAAGGATAAACTGAAAATGATAAAACTAGAAAATGGTAAACACTAATTCTATGGTGATACACCTAACTTTAAAGTGGACATAAAAACCAAAAAACTATGACACTTGATTTTGACTGATAGTGAAAGCACTTGCACAATTCATTACAAACTAGCTTTTGCATTAATATTCCACTGAGAGGATAGAATACATAAACTCATAAATGGAAAATGAATTCACAATTAAAAGTTATATGCATTTTTAAGACACTCCTAGCAACCTGCGAAAACAAGCTTTTTGCATAAAAAGGTAAAAATTAAGAGACAAAGTTATAAGGAAAAAGGATAATTTCACTAATAACGTGATCAATATTCTGGATATACACAAGAACTGCAAGAATAAGAAGGAAAAAAATCCATTACCAACTATCTCCAAGGTATAAACTATATTTCATATCCCAAGAGTTACAAAATATGTCAAATACTATGCCAAAGGACTATAAAAGTCACTAATTCTGAATTTGCATAATCGGAATTAATTGAAAAAAAAAGTAACAAAAGTCACTAAGTACATAGCTTCAAGTTGTTCCACCAAAAAAGGAAATAGAAGCATCTTGGGTCGGATGCAACAATAATGTCATAAATCTAGCCCCTAGATCTCATCCAAAAGAGCTCCAAATGGGTGAAAAAGTCAAGCTTGACTTTTTCAAACCATAAAAGCATCCCAAAAATGCTCCAAACTGAGTCAGCATGCCTAAATTCACTCCAAATGTTCCAAAAAGAAAAAATAGAGGCTCCTAGATGCTCTCCTCATGTTTGCCAACTGAAAATGATCTCCCTCTATTCTTGGCATGTCAAAAAATCCATTCACTCTCACTCTTGACTTGGTCATGTGAGCACATGTTTCTTTTTTACCGACCAAGTCATAAATCAAGACTTATCTTCTCTTTGTCATGCACTGCAAAAACCTCCTATCTCTTTATTCATTTTGCATTTGAAAAATTGTGTTTTAAAATTAAATGATTTATAAATATCACTTAATTCTAGAATACTTCACATATCAAGAAGAAAAATGCAAAAGAAAATAAATAAGACAAGAGGACTCATTTAAATACTAGAAATCCTAACAATAAAAATTGCCAAGGCATAAAGCATAAGGCTTTAGCCCACATACTTTAATTAGTTTACAATGCATTTTTCAAAAATACAATGGCCAAATTTCATATTCCATCAACAAAAGAGAACCGAGGCATTCTCTCACTTCATTCTTAGAAGCTTTAGGAAGAATATAACACTATCGACTCTATGCAAGGGTTTTTGGAAACATTTCTCAAGCTCCTTCTGTGTAATCCACGAGCTCATTTCTCATTCAGGTACTCACACTTGTAAGCATTTAGAAGCAATTTTTAACAAAAAACTTGGTTTTGTTGCAAAATATCAAAAAGGAGATCTGAAGAAAGGTAAGACATTTCATAGTTTCTCAGAAACTCTCCTTTTTTGCTCATATTCAAAGAGTTTTTCACTAAAATCCATGAGGGTTTTCTGCATATTTATTTCAATAAATACTTCCTTTTCATTTGAAAGTTCTTCTCTATGCAAGATTTATAATAAGAATGAGTTTTCAAAAGAAGCTAAATGTTTGGAACAAAACTAAGAGCTCGGTCTTCGTTCTCTATTTTTTTTTAAATGTGCCTTTTAACTAGTGGGATGCATCCATGTCTTTCTCAGTAGGAATTTTTCTTATTATCTTTTGAAAATAAAAAGAGACCACCTGAAATGTAATTTGGTCTTGTCTTTCTATGCTTCTCCACTTACTGTGTTTGCAGGAGTTTGAAGCTCATCCAAGGTTTTCAAGCAACCATAGTTTTTTGTACTTTCATATTGTAGATTTTAGAGATTCTATGTTGGTGCTTGTGGCCATATTGTTGTTCCATTAACATATTTTTCATAATTCTTGTACTGCTTTCTCCTTTCTATGGTCACCTTCTGAAAGTTTTCAAACTATGTAAAAGAAAAGAAAACCCTTATTTGCTCTCAAGGGTTTTTTCTTAGGGTATCACAAAAATTTTGATGCTTTTTGTTTACAAGATCGGGGGTTTGTAGAAAGAAAACCCATTCATTGCACACACACAGGCCGCTATACATTTTATGTATTAAACCCTAGATTGGTTTACTTTAACCCTGTTCTTCTTCACCAACCAAAATATTGAGACCATCATTTACATTTTATTATGGCCACCTTTGTCACTGGATTGACTATGCTTCAACTTGAAAAATTCCCCTAAATATATATGGCTCCTCTCTACATAGTTGCTCATTCCCTCTCCACTCGGAATTTTGTGTTTCAGGCCAACAGTCCATCAATGACTCATTTAGTACAAACTAATGAGACATAATACTATCATTGTCTTTGTTTTTTAAGACTATTATGCATGACTTCTGACTTTTGTTGCTTGGGAATGAAAGCCACCATCTAAGGTCTCTTTTGTAAACATCCTTGAGGGATTGTCCTGGTCTACTTTTCAAACATACTCTTTGCATACTTTTCTATTTTGTTTCACCTTTGTAACAAATTGTCACCATGCTATCTAGTTGACCAGGATTTTCATCCATATATATCTCATATATTTTGGACTTGAACTTGTCATTTACTGGTCTTGAGACCACTGTCATAGTTTTTTCAACAAAAAAATTAGTATAGATTTTGAATATACAATCACAATTCAACTGTGAAGAAAGAATAACAAGCTCCTTAATGCATTTATTGGATCAGAAAGTATTTTTGGGCAATTTTCCCACATAGTATTTGTAATATAAAATAGCATTCAAAATTGCAAGCCTGTGCATAACTTGCTCTACCTACACAACATGCACTTGTCATTTACTATAGAAATACCACTTATCACTGCTTTCTGAATAAAAAAGAATAGTATGCCCTAATGCATTTATTATTGGTCTCAATTGATGACTACAATTGATTTGATTTATGAAAGACTCCTTCATACCATGCTCACCCACAAACTCATAAGTCTTCGATACTGCACATTTATCATAAATATTTGTTGTTCTAAAAATCCAAAGCTAACTATTTTCTTTATGACTCTTGATTATATCTATGTAAACAGAGAGAAGATGTTATCTTTGAGTTGTTAACATGTTAGAGATTTGTTGCTCAATGTCATCTCATTTTCAAACCTGTTCTTGCATTTAATTGAATATGTCAAATTATTTGACTGAGATCTTCCTACTATTTGCTATGTTTTCCATATATAATGATTTCCTATGAGTGATTAGTATGCCTTAAAAATGTGAAAAACAGTTCTACCTCTGCCTTACATGACTTTCAGGTTGTCCTTTCGATGCTTATGCAATTTGCAATCCTTTTACAATTCATGAATAATATTTTTTAGTTTTCTAAAGCATTGTGATTCCATTATGCATATATGTATTGCTTATATCAGTGAATATAAAAAATACACTCCCATGAATGATAAATTTATCTTTGATTGTATCACAATGTTATGGAAGACCTAACAAGATTATCCTGCTAAAGCACTGACTTTCAGCACGTTGGGCTATACCCTTGTGGGAGCCACATTTATCCCACGTGTTGTAATAAGATGGATTAATACAACAATTTAACTTTCCCTATATCTGCACAGGAAACAAACAAGTTACAAAACAAAGTGCATGTTTTAGGTGTGCTAGATAAATTTGATGGTTCTCTAAGACACCTAAAGTATGTTTGCCTATTTAATGCATTTTGAAGATCATTTTATATATGGATAGGTATTTTTTCATGTAAAGTTTGAAACTTTTCATTGCTTAGAGTATTTCTCTAACACTGTTTCTATTTTCCCGATGTAGGAACTAGGAGAAAAAAGAAGCTAGGAGGACATAAGCAACACAAAGCAGCAACATCGCAAGGCAACATACTGTGAACCAGTCATTCTCAAGAAATGACTGGTTTCCTTCCTTATATGTACATTTCTTTTATTTTCTTATTCATGTATATGCTTTTCTTTATTTGCATTGAATAAGTAAATTCAAGCTCATGGCTTGTGTGAGATAATGTACATTTCTACATTCAATAAAAATTATTACTCTATTTAGAAAATATTTGTGTAAGTCCCTCCTTTGTTACATGCACTTGTATGGATGCAGTAATTTGTAAAATGTAATATTTTCAGATTATTTCATTTATGAAATTGAATGTAATGAAGGCAAGATTTAAAATGTACCTTTTCTCAATTTAAAATGAATAAGCTCTTTTTGATTGAGCTATAAGTAAAAATCTAGTAACATTTACAAGCATAGGAGATTATGTTCATTGCATTTTTCATGGTTTATTCCTTGTATGAGTTGTAGTACTTGGTGTCCTACTGCTAATACTATGGTTATATGTAGTGCAAGACTCATGGCATCCCACGATAAAATACTCATTGTGGATATTGAGTTATCAAACTCTCTTACTTCTGGTATTGACACTAGTTCACTAGGTATGGACCATACCTTTAACACCTCCTTTTCCATGCCTACCTTACCTACAAGCATTATTCCAAGTGTTCAAACAATGGTTGATCATATTCATCAAGAAAACATAACGAAAATGCATGAAGACTTAGCCCATTTACAAGATAGTGTGAGTACTGAAAACATTTCCAACATTGTTATGCCTTCCATAAATAGTATTCACCACATGATGGAAAGTGATGAAGGACTAGAAGTTGTGTGTAACATAGATCATATCTTTGGAAAACATCTTCCTTCCACCACTAATGGTGCTCAAACTTCAAACAATATGCAAGGAGGAAATCAAATTCCTCCCTCTTCAACCATAGTATCCACTCCCACCTACATAATTCCTCAAGTGACAACAACAATGCAACCAACTAGTAATATCCCTCCTACCTCACACATTTCCACTAGTGATCCTTATACTTATGTGAAATATAATCTCATACCTCCTCCCACAATAAATCCATTCATTTTTATTTCCAATACATACATACCATCACCATATTCACCTCCATCTCACACCACAAGCAATGATCCTATCATTAACCACCTTTTACAAAGCTTTTCATCCCTTCAACACCAAGTTTCTACCATAAATCAAAATCAAAATGGTCCACCTTCATACTATGTCATGAGTAATCCATTATCCTTGGAGATATTAAGAACCTCAATGTCACAAGGTATAGAGATCCCTATCTTTGATAAATATGGAGGAAAGGGAGATCCTACTAGTCATGTTAATTCCTTCATTGCTTTGTGTAGTGATTTTATCCTTGAGGACAAAATTTTGGCTAAACTTTTTCCCCGATCCTTGAAAGACATGCCCTTAGACTGGCTTTTTGCATTACTGAATAACTCAATTTTTTCATTCAATAAACTTGTTGAGGCCTTTATTAACCATTTCCAAGTACACATGGTTCCCAAAATGGCATT
Source organism: Sequoiadendron giganteum (assembly GCA_007115665.2). NCBI lineage: Eukaryota > Viridiplantae > Streptophyta > Pinopsida > Cupressales > Cupressaceae > Sequoiadendron > Sequoiadendron giganteum. The sequence continues at coordinate 378,721,584 of CM021108.1, forward strand.
GGCTGATTTGATGAGATGCAAGAAAAATGAAGGTGAAAAAGTCACTAACTTTATTGTTTGGTTAAACTAGTTCTTGGGATAGAGTTAGTGGATTAACCTTTAGTGTTATTTAGCACATGTTTTTGTGCTATTTGTATTGGTCCATGGTTTTGGAGCTCATGGTTTTGAGCCCATGATTTTGCGTGTATGAAAGTCTATATAATGGCTTGGTGACTCCATTGTATGTATGGTTGGTTGAAGCTTCCAGGCTCAGCCCGGTTGGGGTTGAGGGTTAATATGAAGATATTCATTGTTGGTTTTTCCCTAGTTTGGGGTTTTTTAAGGTAAATCACTATGTTGTGATTGTGTTCTTGTTCCATTCTTGATTTGTTTTTTTTTTTTCATTCTTCATCAAGTTCTTAACAAGTGGTATCAAAGCAAGGTTTTGGGATTTTATTTTTTACTTGCATGTGTAGGTTTGTGAGTTGCATGTGCTTGCATGTGTGTTGTATGTACTTACATGGACTCACATGTGGCTTGCATGTGCTTGCATGTTGATGCATGTAATAATTCCTGGTGTTTAAGGTTCTAGGTATTTATTTTGTGAAGATTTATTAGCCTGAAAATCTTGAGGAAGTCTGAAGGAATCGGTTGAAGATTGATCCTTTTCTTATAGCATGTGGAGATAAGGCAACATTTATTTTTTGATCTGATATTCTTGCTGAAATAGAAGGTTTGAGTGTGTGCCTCAACGTTTTGTCTCTTGGAAGAAGGTTGATTAGGTTTGTGCAAGATTGGTCGTGGTTGCTATTGTAGGCATTTTCCCTGGTAAAATTACCTATATGCAGGTGTTGCAGGTGCCCACAACCAAGGTTGGTTGTAGCAAGAACAAGATTGTAATAGAGGTGTATACAAAATTTAATACATGTATTTGGGTTGATGGTTGTAAGACCCGGTATGGCTTGCTCAATCCCTGAAAGGAAAGGCCTGGTAAGAGAGGAGTTCTCCTAGGAGTTAAGGGGGGGCTTAGAGTCATGTGGATTCCTGATTTGATGTCGATCTTGGTGAAAAATAGGGAATTTCACTTGGTGCTTGTGGAAGGGGGGTTTGGTGTTGACCGCAAGACCAAGTTTAAAGGGGGGATTGTTGGGTTAAAATAGTTCTTGAGTTAGAGTTAGTAGGTTAACCTTTAGTGGTCTTTAGCACATGGTTTTTTGCTAGTTGTATTGGTCCATGGTTTTGGATCTCATGGTTTTGAGCCCATATTTTTCCATGTATGGAAGTCTATATAATGGCTTGGTGACTCGGAGACTCCATTGTATGTGTGGTTGGTTGAAGCTTCCAAGCTCAGCTCGATTCGGGTTGAGGGTTAATATGAAGATCTTCATTGCTGGTTTTCCTCAGTTTGGGGTTTTCTACGGTAAATCACTGTCTTGTGATTGTGTTCTTGTTCCATGCTTGATTTTTGTTTCTTTGTTTATTCTTCATCTGGTTCTTAACATTTATTTCATGCTATCAGTCACTTTATTCCCAAATCAGTGTGAAGGTTCCTAATTATCATATCCAAAAGATGTTTATAGAAAACACAACAAGATAAGGGAAAATCTCACCATGATTAAATTTCCTTCCTTCATGCACCTATGCACTACCCTCAGAGATTATCAAAATGCTATAAGTGCTAGTGAACTAAAAAATACCCCTACTTTTCCTAAACAGACCAAAACTTCAAACCAAAACACCTATCAACCTTTCAAAATACAACATAAGAGTTGCCTTCAACTAAATTCCAACTCTCAACCTACCCAACCCATTGATACCCAAATAGCCACTATAAAGAAGAGTAATCCTTATATATTTGGGGATCCACAAAGACAATTTACTCCCTTACTTGACACCCTTCACAACATCATGCCCTAGCTCTTAGCCAAAAACATGCTTATCTTACCTCCCTTTTGACCCCTTGACCCTAGAAAACCATTACCTCCAAGCTTCAGACATTATTCCTTGTGCTTATTATCAACAAAAAGAACATGAAACAAACATTGCGAGCATCTTAAACATCTTGTGCAAGACCTCATTGATTCCAATCATACCCTAATTGGAGGTGTGAATGATAAAGGTAATAAGTCTGTAGCTCCTCCCAACAAAAACTTCCAAATATTTACCAATCCCATGCCCAACCATAATATTTCATTTGTTAAGGCTAGCAAGACTAAGCCTGATGTGATGAATCTTGACATAGATGATGACCATATGAGAAATCATGAACAAAATCCTATGGATGATGATGATCAAAATCCTATGGATACTGATGAATAAATTCCTATCAATACAATGATAGGAGTGGTTGACATCAAGCCTCATAAACAGAAAATCATTGGCATTACTTTCTCTTTAGAAGAAATAATTAAACATAAACCTGATGGTCCTCTTTACATAGCTGACATAATTAATAATAAGCCCACTCGTAGGATTTTAATTGATCTCATCTGTAGAGAGAATTTGATCACAAAATAACTTGTATATGTGCATGAACTCACTCAAGATAGATATGATAAACCAAAAGAATGGATCAAGACACATGATTGTTTTTCTCGTGCTATGATGGGCTTGATCACACTCCCTTTACAAGTAGGACTGAAGAAATCAAATGTACCATTCTCTATCATCTCTAATTTTGACCAATTTCATGTGAAGCTAGGCTACAAATGGCTTTGCTCCATGAATGTGGTCCCATTTGTTGTCCATATGTGCTTAAAGTTTCCAGTTGGAAATGAAATATTCACTGTGAACCATAGGGTCTTTAGACCCTCATCTTCTCATGGAAATTTCTCCTTAGATTATTTATGTCCTGAGCCCATGGAACCTATAAGGCAACATCAAGACTTCCTTTTCCTATCCTACCAAAGTTTCAAAGCAAAATTCATACCCTAACTATCCCTTGAAAACTTTCCTCCACCCATGCTTGAACCTCCACCACCTAAACAAAATAATGTTGATCCTAAAACTCTTCCAAAAAACCAAGATCCATCCATAAACACACCCTTACCTATTTCCTACAAGAGACCTAGAGAAAACCAAACAAGTCAAAATTTGTTGCCTAAGAAAATTTATAAAGCCAAAAAGAAAGTGGTTGAAGAACCTTCCATGGTTTCTTTCTTTCTTCCCTCACAAGAAGAAAAGGAACCTACAGTTGATCCACCCACTTATACACAAACATAATTTTAAAATCATAATAAAATAAATCGTAAAGCTAGAGAGCATATGCGTAGGCATCGTGCTATTGCTTGAAAGATGAATAATGAAAACAACATTGAAAATCAACATCCGAAATTGACAGAAGAAATAAAAAATGAGACTATAAATCCAACACAAGGACCATAACCTTATATGGATATTATCATTCGTCCTCCTATTGTGGTTAACTTGGATGAAAATGAGGAAATATTTCAAATCGATGAGGAAGTGCATAATGAGTTGAACTTGTTATTTTCCTTATCCATGAGCTTAAATGATAACAACCATGATGATCCTCCTAAACTGAGTGGTTCACCATGTGTTGAACCTGGTGATTCTCCTAGTATTGTACTTGATGTGATCCCTCTCGCTAGTGATTTGCATTCCCAATACACTAAATAAGATTGGGATGCAGATGACCTGCTGGATAGTTGATCTACATGTGCCTTACTAGTCTTTTTCTTTTTCTTGTCGCTTTCACTTTCATGTGCATATTGTGATCCCCCATGATGTTCAATTTGATGTTTCTCTCTCTTTGTGCATTCATGTATTTGTACCTTCATTCTTCTCTATGTCGTAAGCTTTTTGCTTTTCATTTTTCTTTTCGGTTTTTTCTTGTGTTTTCCTTTTGGGGATGACCCAAGGCGTCAAGACACCCTATGTCTCTTGCATGTTGACCCAAAATCTTTTTATTTTCATTTCTCTTTTTTCTTGTGCTTTCCTTTTGGGGATAATGCAAGGCTTCAAGACACCCTATGTCTCTTCCATGTTGATCCAAAAGCTTTTTCTTTGTTTTCACTCTCTTTGTGTCATTCTTCAAGTTTTGTGTGTATTTGGGGAATGATGCTAGTTCTGTGTGTATTTGGGTAATGATGACAATTCAGAGCTCTCTAATATCATTATAGAAAAGACAAATACTAACCCTAAATCCATAGATCCATTATGTGTTTCTGGGGGGCAACCCTCTTTTCCTTTTTATTTTCCATGTTTGTCTACTTTAAAGTAATTTCTCACAGTATGGTGTTAGCAATTTCTTTAAAGTGGGGGCATACATTGGCATTATTTCAGCATGATTTAATTTTCATTTTCTTTTCCATATTCCTTGATGTGATTCTCTTTCTTCATACGATACATTTCTTCTTTGTCATGACACTGGGAGTAATCTCCTTCAAAATTATGACCTATCTTAGCATATTATATTCCCCTTAGTGGTTGTGTGACGCACTACATCCCTTAAGTGGTGAATATTTTATCCTTTGACTGATCCTCTCTTGGAGATGTTAAGAACGATGTCCACTAAGAGTAAGACCTTGCATGAACTAAGAAAAATCTCTTTGAACATCCTCTCTCTTTCTTGTTTTGTTGCATTTTCCTTTCATCCTTATTAAATTCATAGAGGAATGGCTTTGATATGGACCTCTTGGGGCTCACCTAGTGAACAAATAGCTTCACTAGCCCATGTGAAAATGCAATTTCCTTTTTGTACCTTATTAAATTCATGGAGGTATGGCTTTGATATGGTCCCTCTTGGGGCTCACCTACTAGACAACTAGTTCCCACTAGCCCTCGTTAGCGTGTATTTTGTTTGCATAGTGGACATCACGTTACACTTATAAACCCTCTTCAAGCCTAGACCTAGACCACCATGTTGGATGACCAATCAAAGCTTGATCCATTGTAGTTCTTTTCCTTTTGCCTTTTTCTTATCTTTGATGGTGTATGTTTGTGATCTGATTTTGGCTTCATATATCATCTGCATGTGTGTTCCTTTGTGCCTATGTTGGTCTGCCATAGGATCATGATCCTAGGGGCTTGGCCACCCTCTTGATTGTTTTCATCCTATCTTACTAACATTTGTACATTTGAATCCCTCTTAATTATGTGGTTGGCTACTTTATTGTGAGTTTGAAACAATTTCATTCTCTTATCGGGCTCCTAAAATGATTTAACAACTAAGACCTTATAGCTGTGATTCAGAGATTGGACATCTAACCTGAATAGTCATTTCAATCATCATGAAGGTGCATTTAACTTTTCAACCAAGGGATGTGAACCTAAAATGGGTCAGCATAGTATGCACACTAGGAATCCAAAGTAGCCATGTTCATCCTACAGCTAAGAAAGACTCAATGTTGAAAGTAAATTGCTTAGAAGGAAATAACATAAGTGTTGAGCATCAACCAAAAACTATATTAAGCTGAAATGCATGACATAAATGAAAATTTGAGTGAAAAAATAGGAAACTACTCTGTCTGCTTTGGTTGCAGGAATAGTCACAAAATGGAATTCTAGTGGCTGTAGGAACAGACAGTGCCAAATTCTTAACTAATTACTGAATAGAAAATAACTAACCTTAGGGATAGAATACTCACCAAGTGGGCCCTCTTGGATGAGTATCCCCTAAAACAAATGGAAAATTAGATGCATGAACTTATAACTTCATTTCACTCATTGGAAAACATGATTACAATCAACAAAAATAGTTGTATTACAAAAAAACTAAGAGTGTGAGTACATCATCAGATTAAGAAACCTTTGATTAAACCCTCAAAAGGAGCATTTGAGTCTTATTTATAGAATCTACCATTAAAACCTAGCAAGGTGGTCAACTCCAACATATTCGAAGGATGCCACATTAGTGAAAGCACAAAAATTGGAGAGGCAATTACGCATGCAAAAAATGTGTCAGGCATGTTTGCCTTAACGTGAATCTAGCATAGCAGTAACCCCTACATTTGATCAACAACAATTAAGATCATTACAAGGCGGTTACAATATTGAAACGCACAACAACTGCATATATGTAACTATCCCAAAGCAACAGTCATTAATCACATGCAAAATTAACATAGATAGTTCATATAGCATGTCAATATCATTTAAAAGTTATGAAAATAAGTTCATGTCCAATGTCTATGGTTTTAAGGAAATATCATAAAAAGGTCAACATCCAAGCATCAAATTCTATGACAACTACAACAAATGGATAACAAACTCTATCAATAATTATACCATAAACTAGACTCATCACTCTCCCCAACCTAAGGTCTTACTGGTCCTCTAGCAAAGGAAGAGTTGTTCCTTTGCTTGGTCAATGCCCTAAAATTTGCAATCGCCAGCTGTCCTACATCAGTTTTTGTTGTGTCTAAATTAGGATCCTAATAGAACCCTTGGTGTTTTTCCAACTTTCTCCATCTATGTCTCTCAGCAGCTATGTCATATCGGTGGTACCTAAAGTTTGGCACAGGCCATAGTAGGATAGGTGGCTTAAAATTTAGTGGAAGCCAAAATTGTCCCTTTATCCTTCAAATCTGTATATATCTATCAACTCTCTTAAGTGCTACAACATAGTTATGTGTGGAATGAGGCTTAGCTTGTTTCAAATCATTAGTTAGGTTGTTCCACCTTTGTGACAGGTATCCCATTACATATTCCCCTGTGGTTTTTTCTAGCTCCTCATATTCTTTATAAGCTACCTCTCTCTCAAACAGGATCCCATTGCCATAGCTTGGTCAATAAATAATTTTGTGCCAATCCTTGAAAATATCTCTTGGATTTCTAGATTCAGCCCTAATGAGTAGGGGAGTGTTGGATTCAATTTTTCTATAAGTCCTGAATTTCTTTCCCCAATTAACTTTGTTTTGTATCCAAGACATGAACACCCTCAATTAGACATCTCCAACATACAATAGTGGATTCCAATCATGGTCTTTGGTCACAACATAATTATGTAAATATAATTCACACAACAAATTTTTGATTTTAAGAGGAGCAATCCGATAAGCATTGAAGAATTCAAGAGGGGTCTCAATGGAAGGATTCAAACTTGAAACAATCCTTTCTAGCTTAAAAGAAATATGCTTCTCCTTCAAATACATAGCATAGACCCTTGGAGGAGTCCTTTACTCTAAGATTTGAGGTACTAAGGCTGCCATATTATCCACTTTTTTCTTTAAAGCAGCAATTTCTTCATTCTTGTCCTCCATCTCCTCATCTCTCTTTTGAATTTCCCTTTTTAGTCTACGTTTCTCTGATTTCCATTCTTCTTCCCTCCTTTGTACTTCTTCCCACAAGTTCATGGCTACCTTGTGAATTGAATAATTATAGGGCCTGTGTACTCCTACCAAAAAAATTCCTAGCACTTTTCCTTGTTTTACATAGGGTGCTAGTTGCAAGGCTTCTATTTGATCAGCCAATTCCGGCTACAGGGGTGTTGGTTGTTCTCCCAGTTCTAGTTGTAGGGCCTCAAGTTTTTGTTCTTGCTCATTCTGTAGGAACTCTTGCTTCTTATCTTTTTGCAGGAGTTCTAGCTTCTGTTATTGTTGCAAGAGCTCCTTGTTTTCCTCATACACTTGGCTTTCAACTTGTTTTGCGATGTCAGCAAGAACTGTCAGCATTATGCTTGTTGCTTCCTCAAATGTGCCCTCTTCTTCGACATTCACCTACTCCATTGGAGATTTTGTATCCTCTTGTGATGTTTCTCCAAGTTTAGGGCTTCCCTCGAGAGATACACCAATGGCTGGCCCAACTAGTCTTGATTGTCTAGGAGGGTTTATACACTTTACTTTTGTTATAGGAAGAACAGTGTTAGCCTTCCATTCTTTGAGCTTGGTGATTCTTTTTTTGTTCTTTTCTTTTTATCTTTTCCCTTTCTTATTTTTTCCTTCTTATGTGTCCTAGTTCTCATTAGGGTGCTAAGAGGAACATCATCGTCAGAGTTTGGAGATGAACTTTCTTTTTTTGAATGTTCAACCTCAGAAGAACTAAACTCCATGGTTTTCTTGGTTGTAGGAGGGTTTACACTAGGGCTCGCGCCATAAGTTGAGGCTCTAGGAGCAGCCCGAACATTCCTCATTCTCCTACTAACCATACGAGGTTGAGGAAAAACCCTAGGTCACAAATGCTCTAGTCTAATTTAATCAATATTCAATAATTCTTCCCAAGATATAGCAAACACATCATGCAGAGACTTCACAACTAATAATTTGATCAAACAATGGTGGAAAATGGAATTGTCCGTACCTTTTTGGGTCTCATCTGCCATGATTGAAAGAAGGTGGTATAGCATGTTTAGCACATTCATTCTTCACCTGTGGCTCATGTGGTTCAGGAGTTTGAAATGCACAAAATGTAGATTCGATTGATGACCTTCATAGGTAATATACTTCACCACATAAACTGCCACCTACTTCCATGGCTCGGGCAGAGAAAATCTCTTCGCTCCTTGTTTGTCCACATCAATGGAGGGTCGCTAGGTTCTGTAAATTTGGCCCTAGCTAACCTAGCATCTCTGGTAGCAGGGTAATGTTCACCATCAGTAGGTAACCTTGTAACTTTTTCAATCCTTTCCTCAGTGTCTATGACCTCTAACCCCTTTATCGTGGTCTTTCCTTCAGACAAAGTGTGGGAAAATTCCAATGCAACATCTTCATCAAAACCATTCAACTTCAAGAAGTAATCTAACCATCCACAATTTCTAAACTCGGCTAGGCAAGCTGCATCCTATAGTAATACATCATGAACCATGGATTCATTTCAAATTAACCCACCTCCCATTGTCTACAATCAAACAATCACTCTGCAAAGCTTTCCTTCCTACAACCTTCGTCTAAAATCCAAAACTTCTCCTTCCTACAATGTTGCCAAATTTCCAACACCAGTATCGACTGAATTTTACCTTTTGGATTAAGATTATGATAGGAGCAATAAAGAGAGTAAAGGAGTAATAAATGAAGGTTATGATTAAGGAAAATGGTGATGTTTGATGTTGTTTCACACATGCAATCTGTCACCTCACTCTAAATTCAAATCAGCTCAATAACTTAAACTTTGCTGACATGAACAAGTACGGACAGACATGCGGACATGGTATTTGCACTTTTCCCCCCTAACCTAAATTTGCACATGTGTCCTCGCATGCAAGTTGGAATGATGATTTGATAGGGGTGGGGGATAATTACATGCTATGACGAATGTTCGTATTAATTTATAGAAATTAAATGAACACACTAAAAGACAATTAAGATATAACAATTGATGTGCATGTACTTGAATTTGTGGAAGATTTATTGCAAAGATTATGGAGAAAGTACCGATCACTTTTCAAGAAATTAGTTGAGCAATTAATGAAAGCGAAGCAAAATGAGGTGGAATGGAATAAAGTGAAATGAAATGATGGCGGCATGATGGAAGAGAGAGAAAGGTGGAATGGATGGGTGGATGGGTGGAGAAGTGGACCCCCATAGAGTGGAAGTCTTTATTGTGACAGGTTGCATACCTTAATTAGCCAGAAGGAGGGACACTAGGTCCACTTCCTTTAGTTGTAGGAAGTTCGGGTGTTGCATGTTGACTAAATTGCTGCAAGAACTCCTCCTTGGAAGTTGGATTTTGATACAATCTCGAGCAATGGCCATTCACCAACAACTCAAATCTGATAGTGTCAATGGTAGTGAGCTGAACAACCCCATTAGAAAATACTTAAGCCACCTCATATGGTCCTAACCACCTTGTCTAAAATTTTCCTACCTTATCTTGATACCTTGAGTCATAGAGCAGTGTCCAATCACCTAGTTGGAATTTCTTATCCTTGATGAATTTTTCATGCCACCTTATTCTCTGATTCTGCACTACCTTTGTGTGATACAAAGCTACCTTTCTCATCTCATCCAAAGCATTCAACTGCATGATTCTATCTCTTTGTGCCTCAGAGATATCCATCCCCAAGTATACTATAGTCTTAAGAGTCTTATGCTCAAATTCAATGAGCATCATAGTTGTCTTTCCATATAGCAACTCAAATGGAGTGAATCTTGTAGTTGTTTTCTAGGTAGTTTTGTAGGCCCAAACAGCTTCTAGTAATCTTCCTATCCAATCCTTTCTATGGATAGCCACTTTTTTGGTCAGAATGGCTTCAATTTCTCTGTTGGTCACCTCAACTTGGCCATTGGCTTGAGGGTGATAATGGGTAGACTTCATGTGCCTAATGTTGTACTCATTAACTAGTGTTGTAATAAGGGTTGAAATGAATTGAGGCCCTTGATCAATCACTGTCTCTCTCAAAACCCTATACCATGTGAAATTTTCCTCAAAGAAATTATGCAACCTTATTGTCTTGTGCATGCTTCATGGCCTTAACTTCTACCCACTTGGTTACATAATCGATGCATACCAGAATATAATATTTACCATTTGATGGAGTATCAATGGGTCCTACAAATTCCAATCCCCACTTATCAAATGGAGTGATTACTACCTGGGGTTAAAGTGGCATCTCATCAGATTTGGTTGGTCAGCCCATCCTCTGGCATCTGTCACATTTCTTTATGTATCTCCCTACATCCTTGTGGAGTGTGGGCCAGTAATATCATGTGTTCAAAATCTTCATTGTTGTCCTCTTAGATGAAAAATTCCCTCCACAAGGTTCATTATGACATGCATGCAAAAATTCATATGTCCCATCTTCCCTCACACATTTCCTCATGACATGGTCTGGTCTGATGTAGAACAAACATTCAGCAATCCATGAGAAAGGAAAATATTTTTCAATGAGCACGCTCTTCTCTTTTGGAGAGAAGTGAGGAGGAACTCTCCCTGTGACTAGATAATTAGTTATGTCAGCATACCAGGGTCTCTGCACACTGATGGAAAATAAATGCTCATCAGGGAAATATTCATCTACTAATTGATTGTCTTCTAATGTAGTCAGCCTTGAAAGAAATTCTACAACAAAATTGGTCTTCTCTGGTTTATCCATAATGGTTATGTCAAACTCCTACATCAGCAATAACCATCTTGCTAGCCTACCTGAGATCAGGGGTTTACTCATGAAATATATAATGGTTGCATGATCTGTGTGCACAAAGATTTGGTAACCTATTATGTAGTGTCTGAATTTTTTTAGGACATAGATCACTGCCAACATTTCTTTTTTTGTCACTGTATAGTTGAATTTATCTCCCTACAATTTTTTGCTGGCAAAATAAATAGCATTTTCAATAGCTCCTTCTTTCTATCCTAAGACTGCTCCTATAGCATAGTCTGATGCATCTATATGGATTTGAAAAGGAATCTCCCAATTAGGACCCTTGAGTACAGAAGCATGAGTTAAAGCTACTTTCAAATCAGAAAATGCCTTGTCATAGTCTTATATCCATTGGAATTCAACATCTTTAGTTAGGAGATTATACAATGGTGCTACCATTTTTTTGAAGTATTTGATGAACCTCCTATAATAACTTGCATGTCCTAAAAAACTCCTAATATCTTTTTATTTTGCAAGGGTAGGCAGATTGGTGATCACCTCAATCTTTGCAGGATCTACTTGAATTCCTTTGTGAGAGATGTAATGGAAAAGAACTACACCTTCCTGCATCATCATGAAGCACTTTTCACTATTTAAAGATAGATGGTGGTCTTCATATCTCTGTAGGACTCTCCTAATATTTTCCAATGCTTCATTGAAATCAGCACCATAAGTAGTGAAGTCATCCATATAGATTTCCATGCAATCAAGAGAGATATCTGAAAATATGCTAATGGCAGCCCTCTGAAAAGTTGTAAGCACATTGCATAAGCCAAATAGAAGTAATGAGTAGGCATATGTCCCCCATGGATAGTTAAAGGTGGTCTTCTCTTGGTCTTCTAGTACAATTTTGATATGGTTATAGTTGTTGAATCCATCTAGGAAAGAAAAGTATTGCTTTCCTACAAGTGAGTCCAAAACTTGATCTATGAAAGGTAAGAGAAAATGGTCCTTTTTGGTGGTAGCATTAAGTTCCCTATAATCAACATAAACTCTCCACTTCCCTCCTTTTTTAGGAACAATCACCAATGGGGACACCCATTGGCTATCTGAAATGGGGTAGATGAATCCTACATCTAGTAATTTTGTAGTTCCCCTTTTACTATTTCTCTCAGTGCAGGGTTAATTCTTCTTTGTGGCTAACTTACTGGTGTACAATCATTTCTTATGTATATCCTATCAGTTAAAATATTAGGGTCCAATCCCTTCATATCATGATAATCCCATGCAAATGCATACTGGTGGGCCCTCAACAAGTTTTCCAATGACAATTGTTGTTCTTCACTCAATTTGTTGTTAACATTTAAATATTTTTCTTCTAACACCTGCACTTGTGTAGGTAACTCTACCATACATGCTTCACTAATGCTTGGTACCTTGATTTCATGTGGCATCAACGTATGAGACATACCTATTGCTGCAAGAAATTTGATTGCAGGAAGAATGGTTGCAGGAAGAGCGGATGTAGGAAGAGCGCTTGCAGGAAGAGCGAGCAAGAGTGTCTTTACTGTATTAGCATAATCAAATGCATGATAGGATGATGCTTCCTCTACCTTATAATGGTTTTGGATTATGTTAGACAATACTTCATATTCATATTGAAGCTGCATGAAAGGGTTTCTACTTAACACCATAAATTGTGCCATAGAATTGACTTCCTCGGCCTCTTCACCAACATGTGGTCATACAGGATCATTCCTATCATGGGAGGGCTAATCAGGAGGGTAGAGAACGGGTTTTTTGGTGCTCTTTCCATCAGAAATGGTCATGTCTCTTGTTCGACATCCAATATAGGCATCTTTTGTTGCTAACCATGGCCATCCAAGAATAATAATGGGGTACTCGCCTAGTGTGGCCTTAGGAGAAAGAATCATAAAAAAAATTGGGTACTCCCACGAGTCTACAATTACCACAAGATCCCCCACTATCCCATCAGGCTTAATAGTAGAACTATCAGTAAGCTATAAGATAGTATGAGTAGGTCTCATGTTTGCAACATTTATTTGTTGTAGGATGTCCTTAGTCATTACATTGATGGTTGCTCCCAAAATCAATCAGAGCATTATTTATCTGGATTCCATTTATAACAACTCCTACCATAGGACTCCCTGGGTCATTATATTTGGGAATAGTCACTTTTCCAAGCATGATGTCAACCAACTATCCCACCACATGAACCATAGTGGGGTCTTTCTTCTTCCTGCCTAGCCTCTTAAGGCATGCTTCCTTGATTGCCTTGCCATTTATGGGAACATCTTTTATGGCCTAAAATAGAGGTATTTGGACACATATATGCTTCAACAAATCTAAAATGTCAAAATTTGTGTCCTTTTCTTCCTTTTGTTTCATAATTTCCAACCTCTGAGGAAATGGTGGTTCTGGTTCAGTCTGCTTGATTGGGATTGGCTCAAGATTTTTAGGTGCACTTGGCTGAATGAGGACATTCAGAGGCTCCTCTTCTTCCACAAGAAGCTAAGTGATAATGGGTGTGGAAGGATCTGGTAAAATAGTTCATGAACGCAAGCGGATGTTACTTACAGCCACAACATATGCAGGGAATTGATTTGGATCAGTAGAGTATACCGACTATTGTTGTGGTTTATTATCTGGGTTAGGTATGGGTTGGGCTGGTAGCTGAGTAGGTTTAGGTGCATTTGAACTTAAATTAGAAGGAGGATGCATTATAGCAGGTTTTTGAGGCTGAGAAGATGGTTGCATGTAATTGGTTGTCTAGTTTTTCCATTGTTGTCCTCCCCTCCATTGAGATGTTTGTTGCTAGTTTCCTCGAGGTGGATGCCAATTTCCTTGAAATTTTCAATTCCCCTGAGGTTGTTGCCACTGGGGTGGAGATTTTTGATGGTTGGTTCAGCCATTTGGAGGGTTATTCCAAGGTTTTGGTGGATATCCCCCACAATTGGATGGATATGGGGGTTGTCATTGGTTACCAAATCAATAAGAGTTGAAATATGGCCCAGTAAAAGATAGTGGATCTGGTGGCATGCCTTTTCTTGGAGCCCATTGCATCCTTTGTGAAACATAGTATACTTTATCTTCTTCACCTTGGATTGGCTTGAACTTAGGTGCCATTTGCTTGTTTTTAATATTAACTATCATCTTGCATCTGTAGTCTTTCTTCTTTTGTCTACAATGAGGGCAATATTCTGCCAACATTGCCTCTACCTCCTCTTGTTTCTTCTTGGTATGAAGTGTATCCAACTAAGTAACCAGATTTCTTATGATGTCTTACTTGAAGTCTACCAGTGAGTGAGTAATTTTCATCTTCGAAACTCCACTAGTAGATGACTTAACCATGGAAGATTGGCAAGCTCTCCCCTTCTTTGAAGTTTCCCTAGAATAGTTCTGACATATCTTCTTGATTTCCTCCCAAGAAATTTAGGTGATATATCCTCCTCCCATCAGGTCCAAGGCATCTGTGCAGCTATAATTAATTTCTCTTAAGAAAATTAGCTTATGTGATTCTTCATTGAGTGTATGGTGTGGAGGTTTCTATAAGCAAAAAATAAATCTTGAAATATAATCTTCCAGGCTCTCATCTCCCTTTTTTTGCATCCTAAAAATGTCACCTCTCATGTCACTGCCCCTCCAATACTCCTTTTATTTATCAAGGAATTTTTTCTTCATGTCCTCCCAAGTCTCCATAGTATCTTTGCCTAGACTCATGAACCATCTCAATGTAGCTTCTTTCAAGGTGGCAAGGAATAGCTTAAGTCTATGGGCATTAGTGGTATAGTCATAACTCCTCTAGAGTATATCAAACTCAAACAAGAATGTATCAGGATCTTTTGTGACAAGTCCATAGAACTTAGGAAGGACTGAAGAAGGGATATTTTTGAGGTTTTCTACTTCATTCTGATGAGCAATGGGGAAAGGAAAATCTAGTTGGTTAGGTCTATTTCTATTTGCATCACCCATGCCTTCCTGATGAAGTTCCAAAGCAAGGGGGTTCTCAATCAGATTTTGATCTTCAGAGGAAGCTTCAGAACTAATCAGATCTGAAAATGTATCAGCAAAGAGGTGTGGCTCTTCTTCTTCATCATCTCTGGGTAGGTTCTGATACTCGATTATCTGGAATAGATCAGGATTGTTAGGAAGGAATCTCCCATGAGCATCTCTCCTCCTTTCTTTATGCATACGATATCAACTCACTATCAGCCAACTCACACAACCAATTGGAAAAAGAATAGGGGGGTCATTACTTTCCTAAATGAGGGGTATACTAAGAACAAATTCTAGAAATACTATAGCAAGGAAAACTATAAATGACTCCAAAGAACACCCTAGCTTGACACCATCCCCGACAACGGTGCCAAAAATGTTAGCCTTCTATAATGATATAAAAACTAAGCCCTTACAACTATGATTCAAAGATTGGACATCTAACCTGAATATCTATTTCAATCATCATGAAGGTGCATTTAACTTGTCAACCCAGGGATGTGAAGTTGAAATGGGTCAACACAGTATGTGCACTAGGAATCCAAAGTAGCCATGTTCATCCTACAACTAAGAAAGACTCAATGTTGAAATTAAATTGCTTAGAAGGAAATAACATAAGTGTTGAGCATCAACCAACAACTATATTAAGTTGAAATGCCTGACAAAAATGAAAATTTGAGTGAACAAACAAAAATATACTCTATCTCCTTCGGCTATAAGAACAATCATAGAATGGAATTCTAGTGGTTGTAGGAATAGATATTGCCAAATTCTTAACTAATTACTGAACAGAAAATAACTAAATAATATAAGGGATGGAATAATCACCAAGTGGGCCCCCTTGGATGAGTATCCCCTAAAACAAATGTAAACTCAGATGCATGAACTTATAACTTCATTTCATTCATTGGAAAGCATGAGTACAATCGAGCAACATGGCCATATTACTAAAAAATTAAGAGTGTGAGTACATCATCAGATTAAGAAACCTTTGATTAAACCCTTAGAAGGAGCATCTGAGTCTTATTTATAGAATCTACCACTAAAACCTATCAAGGCGTTCAACTCCAACAAATTCAGAGGATGCCACATTAGGGAAACCGCAGAAAGTGGAGAGGTGGCTATGCACGCACAAAATCTATCAGGGATTTTTTCCTTAACGCAAATCTGGCACAACAATAATGCCTACATTTTCTCAACAACAATGAAGAATCATTACAAGGTGTTTACAACTTTGATTTGAATGAGGAATCTTTCTTCCATCGAGAGCCTTCCTTAATTGAATGTCCACCTTGTTGACCAGTATAGCAGATGACCAACTAGCAGAATCTAACTTAATTGTAGGCCTCTAATTATATATGCATGACAATATTAGTACGCACAACGACTACATATATGTAACTATCTCAAAGTGGCATTCATTAATCACATGCAAAATCAACACAGATAGTTCATATAGCATGTCAATATCATTTAAAATTTATGAAAATAAGTTCATGTCCAATGTCCATGGTTTTAAGGAAATATCATAAAAAGGTCGATATCCAAGAATCAAAGTCTATGATAACTATAGCAAATGGATAACAATTTATATCAATAATTATACAATAAACTAGACTCATCACCTCTCACTAAAGTGGCTGCTAAATTTACTATAGTAAAATGCATACCCTTGTATTTTCACACTTGTTTGGGCCTGCCTTGTTTTATTTATCCTTCTTTATGTCTTAATTGGTCCTATTTTATATCCACAAGACCTATGAATGACATATTTTTCTGGTTTATCTTGACATTATCCAATGCATATGTGATCTCCAAATGACTCTGATTGGCATGTCCCTAATTTCTTTTCAGGACTAAAATTCCAATAAGGGAATCTTTGTCCCCCCGAGGTCCTAGGACCCTAATTTTGAGGTATCTTGTTTGGGCCCCTTTTTGGTGTCTATGCCACAAGTTTCATCACTTGGGACTAAGATGCCACCTAGGGAATCTTAGTCCTCCTTGAGTCATTTTTCGGGATGTAATTCTTGGTGGGATTCAACCTCCATTTATTGAATTCATATGTCAACTTGGTGTGATATGATTTCGGGATATTAAGCATAGAAAAGTATAAATACAAGGTCCATTCATTCATTTTCATCCTAAGAATTCATGAGATCATCCTAGCAACTTGAGTATTCATTCTTAAGGAGAATTTATGAGATCAAGTGCATTCAAGAGCAAATCATCAATCAATTGGAGACATCATCAAGTTTCAAGCATCATGTCAAATATTATGTTGTGCAAACATTTGTGATGTCGGGTTTTGATCTAAGCAAGCAAGCAATTCAAGATCTATCAAGTATTTCAAAATCCATGTCCATTGTAGTCATTGCACACAAGTTTGGAGTCTTTACAAGGGTTTGGTGAGTTGTAGCATTGAATTTTGTTCATTCACCATTCCCTTCATCATTTCTATTTTATTCCAAGTTTTAATTACCAACAAGAGGTTTGACCAAGGCAAACCCCCATTCACTAATAATCAACAAGTTTTTCCATCTTGTCTATTTGTATTTGTATATCTAGATTGAAATCTTGAAGATCAATTGGAGTGAAAAGTTGTCAAAGTTGTAAAGTTACATTGCAAAGTTTTCATCTTCACAGAAACTCACCTACACGTTAGATCTAGTTGTTTCAAAACCTGAGATCTAAGGGGAATCAATTGTAGATCTAGGAGTTCAGGACCACATTCACACTTTTTAGAAATTTAGATCAGGACTAAGATGGGAGCAAAGGCGTCTTAGTCCTCCAAATGGAATCTTTTAGAAATTCCTCGAGATTCTGTTCCGTCATCTAAAGATTTTGTGTTTGCCTTTAAAAATAGCAGTGGGACTAAGATGGTAGTGTTGTGTTGTTTTTGCACACACGCCCCACTGAAAGTAGGGACCCTCTTTGTTGGTCTTTTGGTTTTCGCTTTTGGTGTCTTGGCCTTTCTATTTTTGGGTTTTTCTTGCTTGGGCATGTGCTTTGATGTTCATCTTTCCTATTGGTTTAGTCCATTTATGATTTATATTGAAAATCTTAAGTTCTGGGTTCATTCTGGGTTTTCACTGTTTTCGAGAAAATCCACCCTAGGCCGACATTCCCGATTTTCTTTCGAAGCCCAGTGGTGGCTGCTTTTCGTTGAAGTCCAAGGATTTTGGTCATCCGCGGATATCCGTTATGGCTGGATTTCTCCGAGGTCCGTTACTTTGTTCGATTCTAGTGTTTGGTTTAATCTATCTTGTCAATTGCATTAATGCTCGATTGCACGACTTCTTAGGCAATGTTATATTGGTCTATGGGGAATTTTATGCCATTTAAGTTTTATCTTTTACTTCCTATTGGTTTGGAGTGCTTGAACCTGAGGTGTTGTTGCTAGATTGTGCATTTGGGAGTGGATTTGATTGTTGCAGTTGGATTTCCTTAATGTTATTTGCATTATGTTCGAGCTTTGAGGTTTCTTGCCAGCTTCCTTTGTTTTGATTTCTCTATCTTCATGGTATGTACATGATTGTTGTCTCTCTCTTTTGATGGATTGCTTTACTTTGTGCACCTTCATGCTATTAACATTTCTTTTGCCTTTGCCTATTGAATGTATTTACTTCTTGGGCATTTTGGAGGTTCACATTCTACCAGTCTGGAATTTTATATTTTGAGGCTAGGGGGATTTCTCGTTTTGTTCTAGTGCCTCTTCTATGTGATTGTTTTGAGCTTATCTTTCGATTTTATCTCAGGTAGCTTCCTTGTATTTGCCACGAACTTTCTATCCTTGTGGGCAAGCAAGTTGTGCCTGAGTCTATTTTGTGCATTCATGGCAGGAGTTTGGGGGTTTCAACCTAGGGCATGGCCAATCCCTCTCATTTTATTGTAAGGTAGGTTTTGAATTCAAAGATGATCCATTGGAGGTGTAGGTCAAGCTAGTGTCAAGCTCTAGGTCCTCAAATTGGTGATCATTCAATCAATTTGAATGACGTCGAGAGAAAACATAGGTATTCATGCTTTCAGTGTCTTCGCGGAATTCCCTATTTGTTGAAATTCCCCATTTTTCCCGTTTTCTCTTTGTTCTTCGCAATGTGCTTTAATCCGGGTTTTTACCTATCTCACAGATTTTTGTTGCCTCTGATTTCCTCAGTTTGTCCATTACTTGGTTGTTTTCTCGAAATTGGGCTTAAGTGTTAAAGTTGCATTAACCTCGCTAAAATTTATACCCTCAGGATTTTCTCAAATGTTCTACACCTCCTTCATTTTCCCAGAATATTGAAACTGTTGCTATTCTCGGGGATTTCTATCTAAGGCGGATTTTTCTGAGGTTTTGTTGAAAATGAAGAATTTGGTGATTATGCATTTGATGATTAAATGAACTTATGCTAGGGTGTATCAAATGATTCCTTGGTTAAATTGATTGATTAAATGATTATGTGGATATTTTTATGCCTGTGTCATTGGATTTCGCCTGGTTCAGATTTCCCCATAATTCCTCTCCAATTTGGATTTCACGAGGGGGGCTAAAACCCAAACTTTGAGATAGTTGATTTTATATGGATTTTGGGCACTTTTCTTATCATGGATCTCATTTTTGGTGTCTTTATTGTATGCAGGTGGAATTAGGTCAGGTTATTGTTGTGCAGAGTAAAGGGAAGGTGATGGATCCACGTGTTGAAGGTTCAGCTATCTCTAAGGCAAAGACAGTTAAAATGGATATCAAGAGTAGAATCCTAGACAGAAATATGAATTCCATTTCATCTGGGATAACTAATACATGTGTTGGGATGTGGGACTATGAAGAGTTTAAGGCAGGGACAACAACACAAAATCTTCCTTTGTTGGCTAGAAGGACATTGGAGTCTCGGTTGGCACATGTGGCTGGATTTCCTTCTACAGTCCAGTGTTATGAGTTGGTTCTTGAGTGTGCTAAGCATTATGATAGGGGTACACAAAGGATAATTGGTCCTCAAGGAAGGATTATGGCAAACTTTGACCCTGTATCCATAGCTCAGACCTTTGACATGCCTGATCGGTCCCATGTTGTGGCTTTTAAGATGGATTCGGCCAGGAAGTATTATGAGGAAAATGTTGTCAAGTCCCAATAGGTTATTAACTCTTGGTTGGAGAAGCCCAAGTCTCACTTCTCCAAGCTGCCTAAGCAGCTGGTCTGACCCAAATTCAAGACAGAATACTATGATGCTATCACACTCCTCGGTAGGGTGGTAGGATTGAAGAGTGCAGGGGTATTTGAGAGTTGGATGTTTAATGTCATTGCTCAGATGGAGCAAGGTATAGATTACCATTGGGAACGTGTTATAAGTGCAGTAATACATGAGAAAATGTGCAATGTCCTGTAGACAAAGACCTTCACTATGACTTCATACTTGGTGTACGCACTTGCAAGGTTTCACCCATACAAGGGACTGAGCACCAGAGGAGTGTTTGGGCAAGATGTAATCTATGAAGTGTATCCACAACTACACTTGGTTGGAGGAAGCTATAGGAGAGTGGATGATGCATTCACCATGTACATCACTAGGTTGTTGCAAGGTGCTGAGTATGTTCGAATTTCAGACAAGGATAAGGAATTGATCAAGAGGTTTGGAGCTTCATTCATTCAGTTCCCTACCTTTTCCTACATAAGAATTGATGGTTGTTAGAGGGATCCCTACAGACTTCCAAGATACCCAATAAACGATGTTATATTGTTGGAGGTCACAAGGAAAATATGTGACTTTGATGTGATTGTGAAGGGGGAGAAACATAAGATAGGATTCGGTAATGACTTCCCCCTGAGGATAGGCACTAATGAGGTATGCCATTCTATCTAGTCAGTCCATGCTTCTGAAGAAGAGATGAGCACTCTTGGTCTCTCCTTCCATTCCAAAAGGGCCAGGTTTGATATAACTGGTGAGGCACAAAAGAAGGCTAGCAAAGAGTATAGTCACAAGGATAACATAGAGGACTATTGGGCTAACCTTGGTGATGATTTTGAAGTTAGAAAGTAGAATTTCTTCAGGCTTCCAGTAAACTTAGTACGGTTGTATAACATAAAGACAATTCTTGATCAAGTTCAAGAGGATGGGAATCTGATTAAAGGCCATATCTTTGAGGTTGTGAAGGACAAGCGAGTTGGAGAGGTTGACTGGCTAGAGGAGGAATAGACAGAATTGGAACAGATTATGACTCCAATAATTAAGTACACCAAGTTGTGGCTTAAGCACAAGATGTTAGAATTGGAGGGCGAAGGTGTACAGTGTACCTATGACTTAATGGGAGACTTGGAGTCACATTCTGCTTCTAAGGAGTCACATGAGAAGGATCCCAAAGGTAAAGCCAAGGTGGGCACTCCTTTCAAAATCAAGATTAAAGATGTTCATACAGAAGAGGTAGTAAAAGCAAGGAAACAAAGAAATCGCATTGCCAAGAAAAGAAGGCATGTCTCAAGGAGGAAAGGGGTTGAGAAAGATGAAGAAGAAAAAGAAGAGGTGGATGCCACTATTCCTTTACCTAAGAAAAGGAGACTTGTGAAATTGTCACAAAAGGAAAAGGAAACTTCCAAGACAGATAAGGAAGTTGAGCCACCTATGGTGGAGGTAGAGTGTTCAGGGGAGAAGATGCAAGTGTATATGAGGAGGTCAAGGACTCCTTCCCCAAAAGATGCTACACTAAAAGGAAGTGTTCCTGTGACTGCTCCTATTACTGAACATAAAGACATTCCCCTTTCTAAAGAGATGAGCAGTGTGCCAGAGGGTGATCTTTACAATACTGAAGAAAAAAACTTATAAAGTAATACATCCTCCTTTGGTGGCTTATGCAAGTTTGCCTGCAGAGGTACATGATGATAAATCCCCTCAAAAGGAGGAGATACCAACCAAGATTCCCTCACTAGTATAGGACGAAGGGGAGGAGCAATGTAAAGAAAAGGAGGATTCAGCTAGGGAGATCCCTGATGAGCCAAGCATTGAGAAGGATGCACCTAGTGTTCAACAAGAATAGGATAGGAAAGATAGGGTGCAGTCAGAATTCATTGTTCCAAGTTGGCTGGATAAGGAGTTGAAGAGAAAACTAATTATAGTGGAAGACACTCCTCCCAATTGGGATGACCTACTGGCTAACAGTGGAAAAGGAAAGACAAAGAAGAAAACCAGAGTCATTTCTAGAATTGAAAGAGATGGAGCGAATAACAGGGTGGTCCATATTGCTACTCCTACTCCTAATAAGGATAGAGATGGGGTGATTGCAAAATATTATCATGTGCACACCATCAATTTAGGGCCTGCCTCCATCGAACAAGACATTGAGGAGTATGAAGGCTCCAGTGCTGTGATCATTGGCAGATTGAGGAAGGAGGTGCACACTAAGCATGAGTTGGAGAAGGAAAATGAGAGACTAAAGAGGTACTTACAGGAGTTGATGAAACCCTTGCAGACCATCATTTCTTCCTCCTTTGTTGTAGGTTTCTTAACTTAGGAAACAATATCAGAGCTTGAAAAGATGAAGGGCAGTACACATGCTACAGCTGGTTGGTTGCAAGGAGTGTATACTAGGGGAGATGGTTCCATCAAGGACATCCTATCAACTAAAAAGGATGCAATGAGATCAATAGATTGGCTTAAAACTGTGCTAGCTCAGGATAAGGAGGATGTGGATCTCCTGCTACAGAAAACAAAGACAATCATGGAGCATACTGAGTATCAACTGGTGAAGGATGGAATTCTCCCTTTCTCAAGGTTTGCGGAGCCTTGGGAGTGGTTTGAGATTTTGCAGATGAGGCAGAGGACTTTGAAGAAGATACACAAATAGGGGAAGCAGATTGAGGACACTTTGACTGGTATTTATGATAAGTGTATCTCCTTCTTTGAAATCATGACAAGGAGAAAGAAGTTTGCTTTGAAGAATCTCAGTTTGGAGCAGTTAAGGAAGTGGTGGTGAGATGTCTACTCTCCAATCAATGAGAGTCATGTTACTGAACATCAGCTACATGATAGTGCAACTTATATTGCATTCATTGATAGGTATCAAATGAATAGGGCAGATTGGGATAATACAGTGAAGCAATCAAGAGAGGACATCAAGCCTCTTGAGAGGAAGATTAAGGTTTTTTTTGTGCCACCTATTGGCGAATTAGACAAGGTGTTATTAGAAGTGCATGGTGAAGTGGAGTGTGCTAAGGACAAAGAAGGGAAGTAGTTAATATAGGGCTGCATCAGAGTTTGTGCTTCCCATTATTTATCCTCTTCATTTACATGCGTTGGATTGAGTTCTTTGAGACCCCAGGCTAACTTGGATGAAATTGGTGCAAATTGCACATTTCATGTTATTTTTGAATATCTCTTGGCTGACCTATTGTGTGGCATTTTATTATTGTAAACCCTAATAGGGTCGACATATCTTGGGGGGGATTCTCTATAAGTTTGGCATTATGCCTCATTTGCAAGGGTAATTAGAACCTAGAAGAATTTGATACTAAGAGCAAATTGTAGAAGCAAGAATTAGAGTTAGAATTTAGTTTATTTCCAAGCAAGTGTTGTAATAGAAGAATGGAATTGTTGCCACTTTGGGTGATTTAATACAAGCAAAGACATTGTGATTTGGTACCTTTCTTGTATTGAGTTTTATCTGGCATGGTTCTTTATATTCTATATTAAAATTGCTTAAGTTTATTGTTAAAACAGAATATTTCTACTCTATTTCTCCTAAAAAAGAAAGACAACATATAGTAGCCTAACTCTCAAGGTCCTGGTAGTTGGTTCTCAACTGTTTGGTGTCACTCAATCGGTTCATGCAACTGTAATATTCAAGGGGCCTGTGTTGGTAACAAAAGATTCAAGCAATGACTCATTTTATTTACTGCTTTAGTAAATCAATGGGGTTTTCAAATAAAAGAAAAAGATAGGATAAAGGGGTAAACCAATAAGTATGAATCAAATTTATCTAGTATCTAGACATACAACCTCAACAATGAATGTTTCCTAACAGATCATAAAACCAAAAGCATGACACAATCTACAGCATAAACTATACCATTGCATGCATCTAAGCTGCTTAATTCAATATCACTTTTCGCTTATCACAACTATCTCCCAAATGTCAAAACATACATCCATTCACGGCTAAGGTCATAGATCAACAGACTTTAATAACTTTAACTCAATGATAATCTAATAAGATAATCCTTAAATCTGATTCCTTCAAATGACTTTCATCATTCAAGAAACTCTTATGTTCAGCACAATCACTGCATACAGATAGATTATAACTTATCAGCCTTATCAAACAAACTATTTAATTCTAAATACCATATTTTGAGAAAACCTATAATTCTATTAACTGTAAAAGATCAAGTACAATGTATCTCTCTAAAATCACTACATAATTCTATCTCCTAGCATTAGGTAAGCCAACCCAATTCTCAACTAGCCCCCCTTTACAATATGATACCCATCGGGTATTTATAGATTTTACAAAAAATTCAAACTTCACTTCTATTTTAGGCTATCCAACTTTTTAGGAACCAAAAATGTTCTTGGAAACTCAGCTCAATTTGATCTTGAGTCTTTACATTTAGAATTTCAGTTTAACTAGAGAATAAAAATAGAAGAAAAAAGAAGTCATGTGCCCCCAAGACTATCAATGTTGCATGCATGCAACATGCAAGGAAGAGAAAAAAATAATGCATGCAAGGATTCATACAACATGCAAGGAAGAGAATCATGCATGCAAGGATTCATGCATGTGAAGTTGGATCTACCATGAACTCATCATAGCTGGTGAAGACTTGTTGTAACGTATCTATTTCTAGCTAATCAATCCAGCTATCCTCAAACTTGATCCGATCCAATTCTATTGCAGCAAACTCCCTCGTACCTTTTATCTTTATCATCTCTCTTCCAATAGCTTTTATTTCTTCCTTAACATCCATTAACCGATCTATTATCAAATCTTCTCCATCATCCTCTTTCTGCATGAGTCCTTTGAATCTTTCATCCCATTTCTCTTTTATTTGACTCAAAGGCATCCCCTCTTTTGTAAATGCATTTACATCTACAATAATGGCAATAACTGCTTCTAGCTCTTCCAACTGCTCAGTCAAATTATTAACAACCTCTTGGATCTCATCCTTATGTTTACACAAGAATTCAGTTCTAAAATGGAGTATACGAGAAGTTTTCTCCACAAAATCCTTATTGTCCTCCTCAAGTATTGATTGTTCCAAAAGAGTAGCAAAAGGCAATACACTAACTCTTTCTAACTTCTCACTATATTCTTTATTCTCTTCTCCTTGTTTCTCCAATGCCTCAATGTATTGATACATTTCTTTAACTAACCCTTCTATGTCCTTATATGCTTCAAAACTTTCTACCAAAACTTCACCCACCTCCCAGTTTAACTTGTCTACCCATTGGTCGACCATCTCCGCTTTTCCTTTTACCTGCACCAAATCATCTACCTCCTTTTTGCTTAACAAAATAGGAGTCTCAATGGTTTCTAACTGTTGTGAATTTGGAGAAGAGACATTCTTCAAGAATGAATGTAGTTAATCCAACTGAGCTTTAAGCTCATCCTTCTTTTGCTTATCCTTGATCATCTTGACTTGGTTGTTGAAGCCACCACATCAATCAAGTTCATTCGTTGATTCCTAGTGGGCCTTCCCAAGTTGACAGTACTCAATTGATAATTTGTTAGCTGCATGTCCCCTACCTCCTTTTCTATCATTGGCATGGCACATTCAACAACAATTTCTCCTTTGTCTGTGAGTCGGGTACAATGTAGAATCTTAGCCTTCTTTTTAGGCCTCTCCTGCTCAATCCCCTTCATCATATCCCCCCAATTGAGAGGTTGTGAAGGTATTACTGCCCTCTTCTATAGGTCCAGTTTTAGCCATGTAGGAGCGCTTGGAGCAATAGTCATCATGGAGTAAGAGGGAGCAATAACTATAGAAGGTGGCTGCATATTTACCTAGGATTGAGAGTCAACCCTTGCTTTCTCTTGTTGTTCTTGTAGTATATGCATTTGCACAAGCTTTTCAGCCTCTTCTCTATCCTTCTATTCTTGTATTTTCTTATCTTCTTCTTTCCTCAACCTTTCTTCTTCCAACCGATCCTTCTCCACTTTTTCCTTCTCCAACCTTTCTTTTTCTAATTCTTCATTTTCTAGAGCTTCCCTTTCTAGAGCCTCCCTTTCCAATTTCTCTTTTTCTAAGGCCTCTAGCCTTTCTTTTTCTAATCTCTCTACCTTCGAAGCCTTAACCTCTTATGCCTTTGCTTCTTCCTCTTGCTACTTCTTAATCAGCTCTTCGGCCTCCTTTTCCTTCCTTATCTTTTCTGCTTCTTCTTTTCGTCGAGCTTCCTCTGCAAGTTTCAACCTAGCAACTAGGATTTCCTCTTCCCTCCGGTTTCTTGCTTTCTCCTCCTCAAGATCATGGAATCTTTTGTATCAACTCTAACTTGTCATTTTCTGCTTTAACTTTAAGCTCATGTTCTTGTTGCCTCCTTTGCTTCTCTACTTCATCAGTTGTTGCCTTAATTTCAACTTGTTTTGCCTTTAATTGTTGTTGGTGAAGTAGAGCATCAGCTTGTACCTTAGCATCCATTTCTTTATGTTTCTCCGCTGTAGCCCTTGCATCAGACTTTCTTTTTTCCTCTTCAAACATTTTCCATTGCTCTTCTTGTGTCAAAATCTGCTCAATATCCTGCTCTAGAGGCATGTTTTCTTGCAAATCTTTTTCTGATAGAGTTTCATCTGAATCTGTCTCAACTTCCAGAATTCCCTCCTCCAGTTCTTTTCCCTTGGCAGCTTCAGCCATGGTAGGAAGAGCTCCTTCTTAAATCTCTTTACTCTTCTTTCTTGTAAGTGGGGCTTGGGTGGATGATTCACCTAATTTAGGTGTTGAAACAAAAGATCCTACTAGAACATCTCCTTCTTGTGTTTCCTCTCCATCATCTACCACCTCAAGTTCTATTTCTTCAATGTACGGAGGAAGGAATTCTAATGGCCCTTTGGGAGGTGTCTTTCTGTTAATTCTCTTGTATCCTTTACCCTTTTTAAGAACTGGTCCTTGAGAAGCTTGAGTTCTTAGCACTAACCATTGCACACTTCTATCCAACACTGTCCTTCCAATCTTCTTAATATCAATTGTTTCTTCAGCATCCCAATCAATTGGATCCAGGCTCTTGGTGCCAATGTTCAATGCTTCATAGGATGGATCCAATACCATTCCATCATCCATGAAGGTGTCAGGAATGTTTTCTTTAACACCAAGCTCTGACATGAGTGAGACCGATAATCTTTCATAATTCTTCTTTCTTAAGTCATACTCATCTTGCCAATCACTCCAAAAGTCTTCTAACAAATTAAAATGTCTAGTGAACACTGAAGGTAATAAGGCATACATCTTCTTCTTCAGATCAAAATACTTATGAGTTGTATACAATACCAATTTCAATTGTATCAACTCATTACACACCACCTTTGCTCCCTTCAAGTTTTGAAAGCTATATTCACCCAACTTCATGGGAAATTTATGACATCTAGTTTTATGCTTAATCCCAAACCGAGCATTAACTCCAATAGCTTAATATACAAACTCCATTAGCACCATCCTATTACTGCAGCACCTTGGAAGTAAATGTGGATGGCCTTCAAAACCAAATAACCTGAAGTATGTAAATTTGGGGTATTGGATGTACCAACATCCCCATTCAACAATGAACGCCATGGCTTCTTGACTTAACCGGTATCCTGCATCTCCATTCAATTGATTGATGACCACATATAAAAATGCATCATTCACTCTTCTGAAATGAGTCTCAACAACCTGAAGAGATAATTGGTCATAGTGCTCCCATACCTTCTTTTGTCCATACAACGCTCCCATTATGCCCACTCTGTTCAAACTTGGGAAAACACCCAACCTTGTTGCAGCATATACAATGTAAGAAGTCATAAAGAAACACTTGGTTTCACTGATCCTGGTTAACTGATCATGTATGGCATCAGAGACAATCATTGACCAATCAAACTGTTGTTCTCCTTTCAAGATAGTCTAAATAAAAGGAAACATCCACTCCTTGAAGTAAAATGCATCCCTCTTTCCAAACACCCTAGACAATATCACAATCAACCTTGCTACCTCTTCATAGAAATTTGCCCTCTTTGGCTGATCTGCAAACTTGGTTAGAGATTTATTTTTTGTCTTCAATCACATCTTGTTCAAGTGAGATTTATTCGATCCCTTATACCTACTATATTGCTCCAAGGCCTCTGCCTCATTTAATTGCACCAAGTTCTTTGGATCTGGAACATAAAATATACTTTGAAATGCTTGAGTGAGATTAATAATCACATTGTCTTGTGAATCCATGCATAGTCTTGCAGCAAGATTGTAAGCACTGGCTACTGTCATGATTAACTCTGGGCACTAGACAGATATAAAAAATAAAGTGATATGAGCTAACCCAAAGCTGACAATTCTTTCTGTAGTCACTGTAATATCCTTGTCAAACACTTCTGAATACCACTCCTCAAAATTGTATTGACCTAAATTGGTATCAATGATATCTGACCGATCTGATTCCACCTTGCTCACCTTCACAATCGGACTCCTATGATTATACCTTAAGGTATAAGGCAGTTGTTCTGGTTTTAACTTCTTTGGTTTTGATGCTACCTTTGATGTTTCTATAGGCTGGTTTCTCCAAGCAGCTTCCTCTGATGTTCCTGACATCTTTCAACTTTCCTGCAAGCAAAACCTCTAATTAGATTTTTAGATATCAACACCAAAACATGCTCTAAAAACCATACCTTTCATATATGCACCGGAGGCGGAACCAGGCAGAAACACAACCTAAAATAGTCTCTCCTACAATACTATCGGACTTGAAGCCAAAACTGATATAGATATTTAATTAATAATGAACGAGCTCGGAGTCGGAATCGGGAAGGTTATCGGAATTGGGAACGGAATGAAAAAAAGATTTGGTTTTTTTTTCAATTTTTCATTTTTCATATTCTATTTTCATTCCGCCTCCGCTTCCAACTTGGTCAGAATTATTTTGAAAGAAAATTTTCTCATTATGCACGGAGCTGAATACGAGATGGAAATGGAATCGATACCTTTTGTAAAATAGAATTCTCAAGTTCAAGATCAATTCTGATCCCATCTCTGCCTAGGTTGAAAATGATGTCATCAAAGATTTTATCAATTTAACCTATAACTCTAAGACTAAAACCAAGGTCGTATTAGATGAAAAGAGTTTTTAAAACACTTTACTCATATGACCATGGGGAACGACTGAATCCTAGGGTATCATATTTTAATCATTTAAATGTGGCGACTCATAAACCTACAAAACCCTAATCTAACAAACATGAAAAAAACTAGGGCATGGATTTTAAACCTTGCCATTTTACTAGACTAAATGCAACAAAACCCTAAGTAAAATTGATGAATCAATTAATCCTAACTCACTGTAAATCTCTAATCTACCTCACTGTAAATTTCTAATCCAACTAATCACCATTTAAAACCTAAATTTAATCTAACTCACTACAAATCCAAAATAGCATGACACAATCAAGACTAAAGCATGAAAGCGACCGTGCCCTAAAATAGAAAGAACTAAAAATAAAAGTAAAAGAAACAAAGAACACAACCAGACAAACAAAATAAAACAAGACCCGAACAAACAAGCACGCCAAGAAACATAAAATCATTTGAAAACCACATGATTCAGAGCATGGGCAAACATATATACAAAACACGCAATAGTAAATAAAACAAAGAACAACAATAAGAAAACCTACCTCGAATACACAAGAACCTAGCTAACCTTCTGAATTGATTCGCTCGCAACAATCTTCTCCTCCTTCAATCTTTTCGCTCAAATGAACTCTGTCGCTGCTCTTTCGTGCTCCTCAATCTATTAATAATGATAATGTAGGAGTTGAGAAAATACAACACCACAAACCCCGAAGATCACCTGCATGCAAATAACCTTTCACAAAACAAGAGATGGAGACAAACAAGCAAGGGTTCTCTGAAAATTGAAAAATGCATATAGTAGAGAGAATGAGAGAATGAATTGATATGAAATACAATGGGATCAATCCTTATAAAAAGATCATGCAAACCCTAATAGAACCCTAATAGAAGCCCTAATAGGAAAACATTCAATAATTAATATAATTATTAAATGTCACAATATGCAAACTAACGTGAAATCTTAAGAAGGGAATAAAAGTAACTTAATCAACATAATTAAGTTAAAACCTTTACTCTAACACCCCCCCTTAAGATGAGCAACAGTGTAGCTACAAACAAATGCAAAAAAGCAAAGGTAACTACAATACAAGAAGGCAAACATGGGTCCCGGCAACTAGGCTAGATCAGGTACCCAAATACAACCAAATCTCTGTAAAATGGAGAAATAGAGAAAACCTCATGACAAAAAGCTCTACTCCAAAAAAAGATGCAGAAAGCCAAGAAGAACATCACTGAAGCAGAAGAAGCTGTAAACAACTGTCGAAAAATGACTGCTATGGTGTTGAAGAACCTCTGCTGAAGATAAGATGATCAAGATCAAAAAGACAACAATTTGTATGAGTGCCCCATATGACACTACTCGAATCAGATGACAAACAAAGACAAACACCTGAAACGAAGATACAAAATCTGCATGAGTGCCCCAAACGACACTACTCGAATCAGATGGCAAACAAAGGAAAACACTTGGAATGAAGATACAAATGGAATAAGTACCAATAGTCTATCAAGAAGACAACAATCTGCATGAGTGCCCCAAATGACACTATTCGAATCAGATGGCAAACAAAGGAAAACACCTGGAACAAAGATACAAATGGTACAAGAACCAATAGTCTGAAACACTGATCAACTAAGAATGGAAGATTCCTTCCAAGGAAAAACCAATGAAGCATTAGCACGAACAGTATAATACCCCCCCATAATGTTGAACTAGGAGCTTGACAGATCAACTGAAATGGTGTGCAACACCCTGTAGTGCATGAAGAAGATACAACATCTGAAAGTGCACAAGAAAGCACCTGCAACTGAAAAAATGGTGTGCAAAACAAAGCACACATGCATGAGGCTGGAATAATATGGATTCACTATCATCATGAAGGGACACTCACCGGACAAAGATGTGATGGCAAAACAAAGGCAAACTACACAACCCCTCATGGCACTTTATAATAACAGTGCGAGTACAAAATATGGCACAACCTTATGTGCAAAATCCCAAAAGATGCATGTACAATAGTGTGGCACTTTATCTCAGTGCGTTTACATAAAATATAGCTTACAAATGATGCTCAAAATGCCCTCAAAGGACAAAATGTTGGAAATACATGAACAACCAAAAATGAAGCATCCCATGCAAACAAAATGTTTCCAAAAGCAAATATGTCCAGGTAATCCACCAAAGTGTGAAAACACAAATAATTGAATAAAATATACCTGGAGTGAAATCTAGAATATGGTTCCAACGCTGCTAAGATTGCGAAAAACGAAGAAACTGATCAAAAGTTATGAGCTTGAGACTGAAAATAGCCCCTTTGTCTTCAACTGACTATAGAATGCACCAATGGAAAAAAGATGTGATTAGACTCACACCACTAAAAAGATGAGAAAACCAGTTTTTCGACGATATCTTGTTTGCCAAAAAATGATATCGTATGCCCAAGTTACGGCCTCCGGAATAAATTAGTTCCAAAGAGGGAAAAAACAAGTGCTGGGTTAAATTTGACGATCATATGGATGTCTCAACAAAATACTAGTTAAATTTGACGGCCAAACAGCCATCACCGTAAAAGTGCGATTGGGCTATTATAGAAAAAAAATTGTTTTTTAAATTAAAAAAAATGTACTTGCGGGTACCGGGCCGACAAGCCCTAAAATTGCGAAATTTTGATTTTTTATTTTTTATTTTTTGTAAAATCAAAACTTTTTTACAATGAAATTTTTTTGCAGAAAAATAAAAAAATTTGACCAAAAAATGAAATTTCCTGTAAAAAAATTTTGCCCTAAATTTTGACTTTGTCCAAAATTGGCGAATGAACAGTCAATTTAGGAGTTTTGGACCGCTGCAGATGCAATGGCAATGTTCGTTTGAGCTGAAAATACTTCAAAATTGTAGGTATGCCTTAGACCAAGAAAACAATCCCCAAACCCTTAAAGCTCCAAAAATCTTCAAAACAAGAACAGGAAGCAGCAGGTGTCGAGCTCTAATACCATGTAGGAGTTGAGAAAATACAACACCACAAACCCCGAAGATCACTTGTATGCAAATAATCTATCACAAAATAAGAGATGGAGACAAACAAGCAAGGGTTCTTTGAAAACTGAAAATGTATATATTAGAGAGAATGAGAGAATGAATTGATATGAAATACAATGGGATCAATCCTTATAAAAAGGAGATTATGCAAACCCTAATAAAACCCTAATAGAAGCCCTTATAGGAAAATATTTAATAATTAATATAATTATTAAATGTCACATTATGCAAACTAACGTAAAATCTTAAGAAGGGAATAAAGGTAACTTAATCAATATAATTAAGTTAAAACCTTTACTCTAACACCCCCCTTAAGATGAGCAATAGTGCAGCTACAAACAAATGCAAAAAAGCAAAGGTAATTATAATGCAAGAAGGTAAACATGGGTCCCGACAACTAGGCCAGATCAGGTACCCAAATACAACCAAATCTCTGTAAAATGGAGAAATAGAGAAAACCTCATGGGAAAAAGCTCTACTCCAATAAATTCATTCTCTC
Source organism: Sequoiadendron giganteum (assembly GCA_007115665.2). NCBI lineage: Eukaryota > Viridiplantae > Streptophyta > Pinopsida > Cupressales > Cupressaceae > Sequoiadendron > Sequoiadendron giganteum. The sequence goes on from CM021108.1 coordinate 378,754,366, forward strand.
ATTCTCTCTGATATATACATTTTCAATTTTCAGAGAACCCTTGCTTGTTTGTCTCCATCTCTTATTTTGTGACAGGTTATTTGCATGCAGGTGATCTTCGAGGTTTGTGGTGTTGTATTTTCTCAACTCCTACATGGTATCAGAGCTCCACACCTACAGCTTCTTGTTCTTGTTTTAAAGATTTTTTGAGTTTCAAGGGTTTGGGGTTTGTTTTTTCTTGATCTAGGGCATACCTGCAATTTTGAAGCATTTTTAGCTCAAATGGACATCGCCATTGTGTTCGCAATGGTCCAAAACCCTTAAAATGACTTTCCATTCATCCATTTTGGACAAAGTCGAAATTTAGGGCAAAATTTTTTTGCAAGCACAGTCGTACGGCCGTCCGCCTGCGTGGTAAATTTAATTTTCAGAATTTTTTCTCTTTCCATCTATTTTTGGAAAAAATTCGTCAAAATTATTTTCATGCAAAAAAATTCATTGTAAACTTTATATTTTTATTTTTTAAATTAAAAAAAGAGCAAAATAAAACGCTTTTATGGCTTGCCGCCAGCCTCCGCAGGCAAGTACCTGCAGGGTACCACGCAGTCAATACATGCTCCCCTATGCAGGGAACCGTGCCTGCTTAAAGGTTGTGGAGGGTGTGGGGTGGGCCCACGTGCCTCCCCCACCACAAAAAAAAAAAAATTTTTTTTTTCAAAAAATTGTAATTTATTTTTATTGTTTTTTTATTTAAAAAACATTTTTTTTCAAAACTAGCCCTATTGCACTTTTACGGTGATGGCCATTTGGCCGTCAAATTTAACACAGTGTTTTTTTTTTTGTGACGGTCGTTTAACCGCCAAATTTAACCCAACACTGGTTTTTTCCCTCTTTGGAGCTGATTTATTTCGGAGAACGTAACTTGGGCATAGATATTGGTTTTTGGCAAACGAGATATCATCGGAAAGCTGGTTTTCTCATCTTTCCAGTGGTGTGGGTCTCATCACTTCTTTTTTCCATTGGTGCATTCTACAGCCAGTTGAAGACAAAGGGGCCATTTTCAGTCTCAAGCTCATAACTTTTGATTAATTTCTCTGTTTTTCGCAATCTCAACGGCGTTGGAACCGTATTTCAGAGCTCTTCAGTTTCATCCATGTCATTTTTTCAGATTTCACTCCAGGTATATTTTATTCAGTTATTTGTGTTTTAACACTCTGGTGGATTACCTGGACATATTTACTCTTGGAAACTTTTTGTTTGCATGGGATGTTTTGTTCTTGGCGTTATTCATGTATTTCCAGCATTTTGTCCTTTGAGGACATTTTGAGCATCATTTGTAAGCTATCTTTTATGTAAACGCACTGAGATAAAGTGTCACACTATTATACATGCATCTTTTGGGATTTTTCACATAAGGTTGTGCCATATTTTGTACTCGCACTAATATTATAAAGTGTCATGAGGGGTTGTGTAGTTTGGCTTTATTTTGTCATCACATATTTGTCCGGTGAGTGTCCCTCCACGACGATAGTGAATCCATATTATTTCAGCCTCATGCATGTGTGCTTTGTTTTGCACACCACTTTTTCAGTTACAGGTGCTTTCTTGTGCACTTTCAGATGTTGTATCTTCTTCATGCACTACAGGGTGTTGCACACCATTTCAGTTGATCTGTCAAGCTCCCAATTCAGCATTATGGGGGGGTATTATATTGTTCGTGCTAATGCTTCCTTGGTTTCGCCTTGGAAGGAATCTTCCATTCTTAGTTGATCAATGTTTCAGACTATTGGTTCTTGTACCATTTGTATCTTTGTTCCAGGTGTTTGCCTTTGTTTACCATCTGATTCGAGTAGTATCGTTTGGGGAACTCATGCAGATTGTTGTCTTCTTGACATACTATTTGTACTTATTTCATTTGTATCTTCGTTCCAGGTGTTTGCCTTTGTTTTCCATCTGATTCGAGTAGTGTCGTTTGGAGCACTCATGCAGATTATTGTATTTTTTATCCTGATCATCTTATCTTCAGCGGAGGTTCTTCAGCACCATAGCAGTCATCTTTCGACAGTTGTTTGCAGCTTCTTATGCTTCAGTGATGTCTCTTCTTGGCTTTCTTCTTCTCTTTTTAGAGTAGAGCTTTTTCCCATGAAGTTTTCTCTATTTCTCCATTTTACAGAGATTTGATTGTATTTGGGTACCTGATCTGGCCTAGTTGTCGGGACCCATGTTTGTCTTCTTGCATTGTAATTACCTTTGTTTTTCTGCATTTGTTTGTAGCTGCACTGTTGCTCATCTTAAAGGGGGGTGTTAGAGTAAAGGTCTTAACTTAATTATGTTGATTAAGTTACCTTTATTCCCTTCTTAAGATTTCACATTAGTTTGCATAAAGTGACATTTAATAAAATACATGTATATATCTTATTTGTCACAAAAGAAAAGATGGAGACAAACAAACAAGGGTTCTCTGAAAATTGAAAATGTATATATCAGAGAGAATGAGAGAATGAATTGATATGAACTACAATGGGATCAATCCTTATAAAATAAAGATCATGCAAACCCTAATAAAACCCTAATAGAAGCCCTAATATTTAATAATTAATATAATTATTAAATGTCAAATTATGCAAACTAACGTGAAATCTTAAGAAGGGAATAAAGGTAACTTAATCAACATAATTAAGTTAAGACCCTTAATCTAACACCCCCCCTTAAGATGAGCAACAGTGTAGCTACAAACAAATGCAGAAAAGCAAAGGTAACTAAAATGCAAGAAGGCAAACATGGGTCCTAGCAACTAGGCCAGATCAGGTACCCAAATACAACCAAATATTTGTAAAATAGAGAAATAGAGAAAACCTACATGGTATCAGAGCTCCACACCTACTGCTTCCTATTCTTGTTTTGAATATTTTTGGAGTTTCAAGGAATTGGGGCTTGTTTTCTTGATCTAGGGCACACCTGCATTTTTGAAGCATTTTCAGCTCAAACGGACATTGCCATTGCGTTTGCAGCAGTCCAAAACCCTAAATCGACTGTTCATTTGTCTATTTTGAAGAAAGTCGAAATTTGAAGCAAAAAAATTTTAGAGTACAGCCGTACGGCCGTCCATCTACGCGCGATTCGGAAAAAATATCCCTGGTAAAAAAATTATTTTTTTTAGATGTATTTTTCGTCGGATGAGCTTTGAAATTTTTTTTTGATTTTTTTTAATTTTAAAATGAAAAGCAAATTGTATTTATTAATAAAAAAAAGGGGGGTACCTGTGCAGGCGGGCAGTGTACCTGCGCAGACCTTGCATAGTGTACCTACATAGTTTACCCTATGTAGTCCTGCATAGTGTACCCTGTGCCTGCGTGGGGAGCTGCGGTGGGGATGGGCCCACATGCCTCCCCCACCCACTTGTTTTTTTAAAAAAAAATTAAAAATATTTTTTTATTTTTTTTATGATTTTTTTTAAAAAAAAAAATCAAATGTTTTTTTTATATAAAAAACTTTTTTTTTTTAAAATAGTCCAATCACACTTTTACGGTGACGGTCGTTTGGCCGTCAAATTTAACACAGTGTTTTTGCTGCGACGGCCGAATGACCATCAAATTTAACCCTGCATTGGTTTTTTCCCTCTTTGGAGCTGATTTATTCCGGAGGCCGTAACTTGGGCATACGATATCATTTTTTGGCAAACGAGATATCATCAAAACGCTGGTTTTCTCATCTTTCCACTGGTGTGGGTCTCATCACATCTTTTTTCTATTGGTGCATTCTATAGCCAGTTGAAGACAAATGAGCTATTTTCAGTCTCAAGCTCATAACTTTTGATCAGTTTCTCCATTTTTCGCAATCTCAGCGGCATTGGAACCATATTTCAAAGCTCTTCAGTTTCATCCATGCTATTTTTTTAGATTTCACTCTAGGTATATTTTATTTAGTTATTTGTATTTTCACACTTTGGTGGATTACCTGGACATATTTGCTCTTGGAAACATTTTGTTTGCATGGGATGCTTCATTTTTTGCTGTTCTTCATGTATTTCCAGTATTTTGTCTTTTGAGGACATTTTTGAGCATCATTTGTAAGCTATATTTTATGTAAACGCACTGAGATAAAGTGTCACACTATTGTACATGCATCTTTTGGGGATTTTGCACATAAGATTGTGCCATATTTTATACTCGCACTATTATTATAAAGTACCATGAGGGGTTGTGTAGTTTGCCTTTATTTTTCCATCACATCTTTGTCTGGTGAGTGTCCCTCCACGACGACAGTGAATCCATATTATTCCAGCCTCATGCATGTGTGCTTTGTTTTGCACACCACTTTTTCAGTTGTAGGTGCTTTCTTGTGCACTTTCAGATGTTGTATCTTCTTCATGCACTATAGGGTGTTGCACACCATTTCAGTTGATCTGTCAAGCTCCCAGTTCAGCATTATGGGGGGGTATTATACTATTCGTGCTAATGCTTCATTGGTTTCTCCTTGGAAGGAATCTTTCATTCTTAGTTGATTAGTGTTTCAGACTATTGGTTCTTGTACCATTTGTATCTTCATTCCAGGTGTTTGCCTTTGTTTGCCATATGATTCGAGTAGTGTCGTTTGGGGCACTCATGCAGATTGTTGTCTTCTTGATAGACTATTGGTATTTATTCCATTTGTATCTTCATTCCAAGTGTTTTCCTTTGTTTGCCATCTAATTTGAGTAGTGTCGTTTGGGGCACTCATGCAGATTTTGTATCTTCGTTCCAGGTGTTTGCCTTTGTTTGCCATCTGATTCAAGTAGTGTCATATGGGGCACTCATACAGATTGTTGTCTTTTTGATCCTGATCATCTTATCTTTAGTGGAGGTTCTTCAGCACCATAGCAGTCATCTTTTGACAGTTGTTTACAGTTTCTTCTGCTTCAGTGATGTTCTTCTTGGCTTTCTGCATCTTTTTTTGGAGTAGAACTTTTTTCCATGAGGTTTTCTCTATTTCTCCATTTTACAGAGATTTGGTTGTATTTGGGTACTTGATCTGGCCTAGTTGTCAGGACCCATGTTTGCCTTCTTGCATTGTAGCTACCTTTGCTTTTCTGCATTTGTTTGTAGTTGCACTGTTGCTCATCTTAAAGGGGGTGTTAGAGTAAAGGTCTTAACTTAATTATGTTGATTAAGTTACCTTTATTCCCTTCTTAAGATTTCACATTAGTTTGCATAATGTGACATTTAATAATTATATTAATTATTAAATGTTTTCCCATTAAGGCTTCTATTAGGGTTTTTTTTATTAGAGTTTTATTAGGGTTTGCATGATCTCCTTTTTATAAGGATTGATCCCATTGTATTTCATATCAATTCATTCTCTCATTCTCTCTGATATATACATTGTTTTTGCTGCGAAGAAGAGATAAAGTGGCATTTAATATAATACATGTATATATCTTATTTGTCACAAAAGAAGAGATGGAGACAAACAAAATAAATATAAAATGACATTTAATAAGGGAATAAGGTAACTGAAAATGTATATATCAGATAGAATGAGATAATGAATTGATATGAAATACAATGGGATCAATCCTTATAAAAAGGAGATCATGCAAACCCTAATAAAAGCCTTAATAAGATAACATTTAATAATTAATATAATTATTAAATGTTACTTTATGCAAACTAACGTGAAATCTTAAGAAAGGAATAAAGGTAACTTAATCAACATAATTAAGTTAAGACCTTTACTCTAACACCCCCCCTTAAGATGAGCAACAGTGCAGCTACAAATAAATGCAGAAAAGCAAAGGTAGCTACAATGCAAAAAGGTAAACATGGGTCCCGACAACTAGGCCAGATCAAGTACCCAAATACAACCAAATCTCTATAAAATGGAGAAATAGAGAAAACCTCATGGAAAAAAGTTCTACTCCAAAAAAAGATGCAGAAAGCCAAGAAGAACATCACTGAAGCAGAAGAAGCTGTAAACAACTGTCGAAAAATGACTGCTATGGTGTTGAAGAACCTCTGCTGAAGATAAGATGATCAAGATCAAAAAGACAACAATTTGTATGAGTGCCCCATATGACACTACTCGAATCAGATGACAAACAAAGATAAACACCTGAAACGAAGATACAAAATCTGCATGAGTGCCCCAAACGACACTACTCGAATCAGATGGCAAACAAAGGCAAACACTTGGAATGAAGATACAAATGGAATAAGTACCAATAGTCTATCAAGAAGACAACAATCTGCATGAGTGCCCCAAATGACACTATTCGAATCAGATGGCAAACAAAGGCAAACACCTGGAACAAAGATACAAATGGTACAAGAACCAATAGTCTGAAACACTGATCAACTAAGAATGGAAGATTCCTTGCAAGGAAAAACCAATGAAGCATTAGCACGAACAGTATAATACCCCCCCATAATGTTGAACTGGGAGCTTGACAGATCAACTGAAATGGTGTGCAACACCCTATAGTGCATGAAGAAGATACAACATCTGAAAGTGCACAAGAAAGCACCTGCAACTAAAAAAGTGGTGTGCAAAACAAAGCACACATGCATGAGGCTGGAATAATATGGATTCACTGTCGTCATGGAGGGACACTCACCAGAGAAAGATGTGATGGCAAAATAAAGACAAACTACACAACCCCTCATAGCACTATAATAACAGTGCGAGTACAAAATATGGCACAACCTTATGTGCAAAATCTTCAAAAGATGCATGTACAATAGTGTGGCACTTTATCTCAGTGTGTTTACATAAAATATAGCTTACAAATAATGCTCAAAATGTCCTCAAAAGATAAAATATTAAAAATACATGAAGAACAGCCAAGAATAAAGCATCCCATGCAAACAAAAAGTTTCCAAGAGCAAATATGTCCAGGTAATCCACTAGAGTGTGAAAAAAATAATAAGTGAATAAAATATACCTGGAGAGAAATCTGGAAAAATAGCATAGATGAAACTGAAGAGCCCTGAAATACGGCTCCAACGTCGCTGAGATTGCGGAAAACGGAGAAACTGATCAAAAGTTATGAGCTTGAGACTAAAAATAGCCTTTTTGTCTTCAACTGACTGTAGAATACACTAATGGAAAAATGAAGTGATGAGACCCATACCACTGAAAAGATGAGAAAACCAGATTTCTGACGATATCTCATTTGCCAAAAAACGATATCGTATGTCCAAGTTATGGCCTCCGGAATAAATCAGTTCCAAAGAGGGAAAAAACCAGTGTTGGATTGAATTTGACGGTCATATGCCCGTCGCAGCAAAAACACTGTGTTAAATTTGACGGGCAAACAACCGTCACCGTAAAAGTGCAATTGGACTATTTTTTTTTAAAATTGTTTTTTATATAAAAAAAATATTTTATTTTTTTTATGTGGGTACCGGGCCGGCAAGCCCTAAAAATAAATTTTGATTTTTTTTTTTTGTAAAATCAAAATATTTTTACAATGAAATTCTTTTGCAGAAAAATAAAAAAATTTGACGAAAAAAAGAAATTTCTGAAAAAAAAATTTACCAGGCAGGTGACGGCCGTACTACAAAAAAATTTTGCCCTAAATTTTGACTTTGTCCAAAATGGATGAATGAACAGTCGATTTAGGGGTTTTGGACCACTACGGATGCAATGGCAATGTTCGTTTGAGCTGAAAATGCTTCAAAATTGTAGGTATGCCCTAGATCAAGAAAACAATCCCCAAACCCTTGAAGCTCTAAAAATCTTCAAAACAAGAACAGGAAGCAGCAGGTGTGGAGCTCTGATACCATGTAGGAGTTGAGAAAATACAACACTACAAACCCCAAAGATCACCTGCATGCAAATAACTTGTCACAAAAGAAGAGATGGAGACAAACAAGAAAGGGTTCTCTGAAAACTGAAAATGTATATATCAGAGAGAATGAGAGAATGAATTGATATGAAATACAATGGGATCAATCCTTATAAAAAAGAGATCATGCAAACCCTAATAAAACCATAATAGAAGCTCTAATAGGAAAACATTTAATAATTAATATAATTATTAAATGTCACATTATGCAAACTAACCTGAAATCTTAAGAAAGGAATAAAGGTAACTTAATCAACATAATTAAGTTAAAACCTTTACTCTAACAGATAATAATGACTCGTTTAATCCTTAAATGAAGGTAAAAATGAAGATTTCTACCTATATGACCAAATGTCATTAATGCATTAACATGCAATTAAGTCGGAGTCAGAACTGAAAGAGAACCAACACTTCACAACAGTGTGACTTCAGTCAAAAAGTCAACGATCCAGAAAAACGGCAAGGACGAAACTAAAATAGAAACTGATTCGAAACTTTTAAAAAACTTCCAAACTTCATTCCAATTCCGGTTCCGGGTCTTCCAACTAAACATAAAACAAAATCAAACACAAAAAGAAAAACAAAAGACCGACATAATAAAACTAAACAAAAAGACAAAGACCAAAACCAAAAGCCAAAATAGCGGAAGCGGCGGCGGAATCGATTATGATTTTGCAATTTTCGGTAAAGACTAAGTTAACCCCCACTCCGGCTCCGGTTCTACTCAAGACATAAACAAAAGACTATCGGGATGGGAATCAAAACAAGTTTCAAAAGAACTTTCATAACTCGATTCAGTTCCGGTTTTGATTCCGATAGAGAAACAAAAGAAAAACAAAGTATTGGCAAAACAAGACTCCAAACTTTGTTTCAAAAACGACTAAGTACAAACATAACAAAGGGGGGCCCATTTTGACCAAGGCAAAAGATGGGGTGGTTATGCAAGGCATAACAACTGGCGACTCGGCTGAAAAAATGGTTTACCCATTTTCAAAATACCCCAAAGAAAATTTCAGTCACCCAAAAACTACTTGGCTTATAATCACTTTAACTTGAATAAGATTAGATATATGTAGGTTAAGTTTGAGTTTGAATCTCAGATGTTATGTGCTCATGAGTTATTTCTGAATCTGAGTGTGTGCTTATATTGTGCATCATTCTTTGTAGATACTTTATTTGTTTGTGAACAACTATACCTAAGATTCAAGCTACATAGGTTGACTCCTTTAACTATCGTGCAGTAAAATCCTGGGCATTGCTCCGCTGCTAGACAAGCGTCCATAGCCTCAACGGAGATACCTCTAATCCTCACAAAGCATTGCTCTACTGCCAGCCAGGCGTCCATAGCCCCAATAGAGATACTTGATTACCCACTTGATATTTGAGCTTGCTGCTTCTTTCCTTTTTTTTCCTTTCTTTTTTACTTTACTTGTGGAAATTCTTTTATGCATCTATCTCAAATTCTCAGATTCAATAAATCTAAAATGCGGGTTGAGAACTACAATGGATCTCATGATAGTCTTGGAATCAGATTTTTCACTTCAATCAAAGGTAGAGTCATTCTAAAACAAATAGGTAATTACTCATGTAGATGTTTTTCTAATTTGGTTACAGATCTTTGATCACAATTCATGAGATATTCACATTTATATTTTCTATCCTTAATAACTTTTCCAAGCCAAACTAGAATGATCATAAAACATAAGTTTTAGAATGAAATCCTTTTCAATGATTATAATGACAATACCTAAACCAATTTCTCTCCTAGTACCAGTAGTATACTTTGAATAACAACCCACCTAACTTGAGATGAGCAAAATGAGAATCCCCAATGAAATAAGACAAAACAAAACAAACAAACAAAAGAAAGAAAGAAAACAAAATAAACAAAATAAATCAAAAAAAAAAAACTAAAAACTAAAACCTAAACAAAAACTTAATTACATATGATACAGCATTGTACATTTTTTTTCAAAACATCAAACTTTCTATGCACCAAAATAGTGCTTGAGAAACTGACCATTAACTGGTAATGGAACAGGCTCTCCTGTTAAGGTACTCAAACGAAAAGCATTTTTTCCTAAGATTTCAACCACTTGATAAGGACCTAACCAAAGTCTCAAACTTTTGGTGATCTCCCTTCTTTTCTCTATTCTTATCCCATAATAACACAAGATTTGATATTCTAAAGGCTTTTATCTTGGCTCTTTTGTCAAACCAACATTTCACAACAGCCTGATGTTTAGAGAATTGTTGCAAAGCAACATCTCTTTGTTCTTTCATATTTAATAAATTAAGCAGTCTAACCTCAATCCTATCATCCTTATTATAAAACTCCTGCATAAACTTCAGAATAGGTATTTGTAAATGAATGGGGAAGATTGGATCTTGGCCATAAACTAACTTAAAAGGTGAATTCCCTAGGGCCGCTTTAATTTTGGTTCGATCTTCCCATAAGGAAAATCTCAATTGGGTATGTCAGTCCCTAGGGTTACTTTCTAACAAGTTTTTTATAACTTCTAACAAGTTCTTATTTGTGGACTCAGCCACTCCATTCCCTTGAGGGTAATAAATGGAAGAATATTTTAACACAATCTTATGCTCATAGGCCCTTGAAATAAACTCAGCAGAAGAAAAAGTAGGGTCGTTATCACATACCAAAGCAAATGGAACTCAAAACCTGGTTGTGATGTTCTCTGTCAGAAACTTGATGACCACCTCCGTGGTACTATTCTTGCAAGGCAGGGCCTCTGTCCAATATGTGCAATAATCCATTATAGTCAAGATGAATTTATGACCTACAGAAGAATTTGGATTAATTACACCTACAAAATCAAGTGCCCATTGAGCAAATGGCCTTACCTCATATACCGGTTGTAGGGGCATTGTAGGATTTCTTTCTCTAGATGCAGAAGTTTGGCATACATGACAAGTCCTACAATGTTGATGTGCATCTCTAAACACATAAGGCCAATAGTAGCCTGACCTTAAAATCTGATGAGCCAAAGCATCAGCAGATCCATATCCTATCCCATGCCTTCCATGGAATTCAGAAATAGCATGCTTTGCTTCTTGCTGATCCAAACAGTGTAGATAGATCCCTTGAAAATTCTTCCTATAGATTGATCCCCCTTTGAACATGTAATGGGCGCTCTTCATCCTCAATGCTCTCCTTTGAGTAGCATTCATTCCTTTTGGACACTTGTTATTGAGGAGGAAGAAAACTAAATCTGTATACTAGGGATCCTTTGTGAATGATTGAGCCGTGTATTGTTGACAAGTAATACTTTTTTCCACTTCTTCCATCACTTTTGACAATCCTTGGCCTTGAACAAATTTCATTGGGTGAATTTCTAGGTCAAATTCTTGTAAAATGGCCATCCATTTTCCTCTTTGTTCCCCTAGTTCACTTTGCATCAGAAGAGATTTCACAGCTGGATCTGGAACTATGGCCATCACTTGACTTCGGATTATGTAGTGCCTGAACTTCTTCACTGTTGGCACCAATGCAAAGGCTTGCTTTTATATTGATGATTACCTTACTTCTGCATTCTTAAATGGAGAGCTCATAAAAGCAATAGGCCTCTCGTCGTTCTCTTCTCTTCTTTGTGTCAAAACTGCTACATATGAATGTTCAAAAGCAAAAGAATAAATGTAAAAGGGTTTTAGATAATTTGGGCTTGTTAAAATAGGTGCCTCAGATATAGATTGTTTAATCTACATGAAATCAAATTTAGCCTCTTCACTCCATTCAATATTTGCATCCTTCTTCATCATTTTGTTAAGTGGTTTGACAATCTCTGCAAATCCTGTTATAAATTTTCGGACAAAATTGATGCTTCCAAAGAAAGACCTCATTTCCTTTTTGCTACCTGGCTTTGTCAATTTCAAAATGGCCTCCACTCATTCGGGATCTATAGAAATCCCTTCCTCAGAAATAATGTGACCCAAGAGCTTACCTTCAGAAACTCTGAATACACATTTCTTTGGGTTGAGAGAAACACCATAACTTATACATTTCTTTAACACCTTTTCCAAGTCAGCAGCATGATCTTCTCTATTCTTAAAGTAGATGGTCAAATCATCAACATAGATGATTATACATTTCCCTATCAGATCCTTAAAAACTACATCCATCGCTCTTTGAAAAGTAGCACCAGCATTGATTAGACCAAAAGGCATCCTCCTGTAGGCAAATGTGCCCCACTTTGTAGTGAAAGCAGTCTTCATCCTATCCTCATGACTTACCAGTACCTAATTGTATCTTGAATACCCATCCAAGAAAGAAATCATCTGAGATCCATTAACTTTTTGCAATACTTCATCAAGGGAAGGTAATGGATAGTTATCCTTCTCAGAGGCCTTGTTTAAATTTCTGAAATCCACACATAACCTGATTTCACAATTCTTCTTCCTCACAGGAACTAGATTAGCCACCCTGGTAGAGTGTCTAATTGAAAAAATTATTCTTGCAACCAAAAGCTTCTGTACTTCTCTCTGGATCAGAGGCTCGATTAATGCATTGACTGGGTGTTGCTTTTGGTGAAACGACTTAGCTTCTTGCTTGAGAGGGATTGTATGTGTGATCACAGATGTATCAAAAGTTTTCAAGTCATCATAGCTCCAAGCTATTGCTTCAATATTCTACTTCAAGACCTTGATTATCTCATCCTTTATTTCTTGAGGGCAGGTCTTCCCTATAAAAACGTTCCTTTCTGGGCCTGAATGAGTCAAATTAATAGATTCATACTTACCTCCCTCACTCTTTGTAGGTATTCTTTGATAAGCTTGTGGATCTGAATCAAATATCCTTTCTAATGATATCATCCCTTTGGGGATGTTATTGCTCTTTAAATCCAAGATCCCTTCTGGATTGTCACTTTCTAGATTCTAGTCTCCCTGATCTCTATCAGAATCATCAATTATCTTCCCTTCAAAAACATTAGAATTTTCCAAAAAGGCCAATATATGTTGATCATCATTAAATACCTAGAAGTGCTTAACATTATCAGGAATTGTTGGGACCGAAATCAACTCCACTGAAAACCTCTTCAGATTTGAGTCTTGCAAAGGCTCTAATGTACTAGCAACAACAGCAAGAGCATCTGTAATTTGGTGAGCTTCCCTCAAGATGAGAGTAATCCCAAAGGCATCAAAGTCTTCTATTAAATTCCAAACACTGTTCCTATATGCATCCAATCTTTTGTTATGGCATGTGTATTGGCTACGTACCTATTTCACAATCACCTCAGAATCTCCCATTATTGTAAGAGCAGTTACCTTCTTCTTATGAGCAAACATAAGCCCTCTTGCAAGTGCCTCGTATTCAACCACATTGTTAGTGCAACCAAACTGCAACCTATAAGAAGCAAAGTAAGTCTTCCCTTTTGAGTTAGTTAGTTCAATCCCTACTCCACTTCCTACTTTAGATTTAGAACCATCAAATTTAATAATCCATAACTGGTCTTTGGCTAGGAGCTCTTTCCTTTTAGGAGCAATAGGGGATGACTCATCTAAAGGGTGTGGCAGCTTAGACTTTTGTTGTTTGTCAACATTTAACTCGAGAAAAAGTTCAGCTGAGGATTTTCCTATGTTTTCTTCCTGTTCAACCACTGCTCCCTGAATACCCTCTTGGCTTAAGTTGCAATCCAACTCATTTCTCATCCATGTCTTAGGTATGGGAAAAGTATCTGGGGCAGATGTCTCAAATGGGAACTAAGATACCTTAATCTCCCCTTGAGTTTTAGAACAAACAACCTGAGTCTGTTCTTCTGATGAAAGACCTTCATGTTGAGAAAGACGAGCCCGTGTAAGAATAGTTGCATCCTTAACTTGGAAAGAAAACTCATCGGTGTGATTTTGGACTTGTTTCTCTTGACACACCTATTGAGGCTGATCTATATGAATTAGAATATCTATGTATGACTAACATGTCAATTCTGAATGGTTGTGATAGTGAATCCAGCACTAGTTAGGAAGTAATAAACTATTCAAGTTAGTTTCTTCCCCTAAAACGAGCCTATCTTGTTTCAACTTTCTTACTAAAACCTGTTGGTTGATGCAGATCATAGGATCACTATGTTCTAAAGGCGAAGTATCCTCAAGACTAATTACAGACAAAGTAAGAACTTCTTCTTGCCTGTAAACACCTATCTCAGTTTCAAAATATGCTACTATATTGGGAGTATCATATTTCGTGATCATGTGCTTGAGTCTAAGTTCACTTTCAATTCTTATATGGGTTGCAACCCCTTTCCATGGTAACCACATGTGCGAGAAGTCCAAGGACAGATATCCACCTATACTCTTCATTAGCTCTCGACTTAAAAGCATCCCATATGTTTATGGGATGTCAGTAACTTGAATATCTATATAGGTCTAGATCCGTGGGTCTAATCCAACCTACACATGCATGTTCTTCAACTCACCTACAACATTAACTTCAGTTTTATCCAATTGAATCACCTTTTTATTGCTTGGAATAGGACTCAATCCTAACTTTTTGCAAATCAAAAAAGGCATGACATTCCCTGATGCTCCAAAATCTAATAAGCAATTATGTAGATTCTTTCCAAAAATTCTCAAACTTAACAAGAAAGGTGGGGTACTGGTCTTACCTTTATACATAGCTGCATTTTTCTCCTTTGCAGGAGTCACTTTACCTTTCCCTTTTAAGTGATTTGTCTCCTCCAAAGCTTTTAATACCACCTCCTATTGAGCTGGGCACCACTTCATGATGTCAAAGAAAGACATTGATGTCTTCTACCTTTGTAATTCTACAACAAAATCCAACTCTGAATCATTCCTAACTTGATATTTAGGAAAGGGAGGCGGATTACCTCTATTTTGAGAATTAGAATGTCCCTTTGGTGGAGGTGGATTGTTATCTGCATTATTATTTTGTGGAACCATGTTGTTAGGGGGTGCAAATGTAGTGAATGGCCCTTTTATTCTAGTTCCTCAGAAAGTGACCACCCTTAGATTGGAAAGCTTGAGCAGCATAGACATCTTCCTCTGGCTCATTATCCCCTTGCATAGGGAATTGATATTTTTCTTCAACGGTTTCATAAGTCATGGTAGTGCTGACTGGCCCATTGTCATGATTGGAATTTTTTGATTGAGGATGGGCATCAGCCTATGCAATTTTCACAATTTTCTCCATTTCTAGGCAATTAACCTCAGAATGTGTTGCTGTATCATGCAACCTACACCAATTAGTCATAAAATTCAAATCAGCAACATTAGCAGTATGTGGCCTTTCCTCACCTGTTTGATAATTATGGGGAACTCCCCCGTTGTTAGGCCCAGTATTCCACTACCTATTGTTATTGTTGTTGTTGAACCTTTGATTGTATCCTCTGTTTTGATTTTGATAATTTTGATTTGAGGAGTTCTGACCCTAGAAATTCCGAATGGTGTTCTGATTTTGGTTTTGATTGGAGTAATTTCCCTAAGTGTTATACCCTCCCTGATTGTTGTAATTCTGGTTTTGATTATTGGAAGGATTTTGTCTGAGCTCTGTCGTGTCATTTGACATCTAAGAGAGAGTCTTCTTGAGAGTCTCTACCTCATTTGTGAGTTGAATAGTTTGTTCATTCTGCACATTTTGGATTATGGCTGGGAAATGGACATGGGTTGATCCTCCCCCTTGTTGTGGTTGATTTTGAGGTTGATGTTGAGGTTGATGGGAGTGATCTTGCATGCCATTACCAAAGAAAGGCACAATAGGTGGAGCTTGTAATTCAGATGCAGGTCCATATTGGGAATAAGACATCCTAGGGACAGTATTGTATAAGGGTGGATTAGGCATCTGATAATTCATAGGAGGAAGAGCTACTCCTAAACTTGTTGGTTGTAGACTTATCTGTTGTTGCAATTTGATAGCCAGATGGTAAATTTTAGACAGAGAGTCTATTTGATCAGGTTCATAAGTTTTTTCAAGAACAAGCCAATCAAAGGATCAACGGCTCTCAGATACGCCTGTATGGCCATACCCTCTGGCACTAAGAAAGGCTCTTGTAGCCTACGATACATCCTTTGGAACCTAGTTTTGAACAAGGGCAGTGGTTCATGATGTTCCTTTCTTATGGTGGAAAATTGGTGATATAATATGGCAGGGTCTACATAAACCCTAAACTGATTAATAAAAGCATTCTCTAAATCTGTCCAACCCATAATAGATCCTTGGGGCACATTTAGATACCAATTATATGCCATATCTCCTAAACAGTAAGGAAATAATCTACATACCACATCTTGGTGAGCAACCTGAGCTCGTGTGCAAGCATCTTTGAATGCCTGTATATGTTCCTCAACACTTCTCGATTCTCCATGCATATATTTCGGACAGAACTTCTCTGGGTTCTTTGGTAAATCATGGAATCCCCCAAGAATAGTCCCTAACGAAGAGGGATTATTCACAAAATAAGCCATTGGTGGGATTGTTTGAGCAAGTATAGGCTGAATTGGTGGCGATACAGGCCTAATTAGAAGTGGTGATGTAGGTTGAACTGGTGGTGGTGTAGGTGGATTTGATGGGAATCTAGGTGGAGTGAGTGGTGGTGGTAAGGTAGGTATCAAAACCCTACGAGCATGGGGTCTAGGTCTTATCGAGGTTTGTAATTCTTGTAAACGTTCAGGGTCGGTAGAGGATCTCAAAATCCTTCCATATTTCTCTGGTGAGAAAGACACTATATGATCCAGCTTGTCCTTTCAGGCCCTCCTTCTAGCGCCAATTTATGTTGATGGTGAAGATGACACAAACAACCTTAAAATAGAATATTTTTACTCTATTTCTCCTGAAAAAGAAAGACAACATATAGTAGCCTAACTCTCAAGGTCCTGGTAGTTGGTTCTCAACTATCTGGTGTCACTCAATTAGTTCATGCAATTGTAATATTCAAGGGGTATGTGCTGGTAACAAAAGATTCAAGCAATGACTCATTTTACCGACTGCTTTAGTAAAATGGGGTTTTCAAATAAAAGAAAAAGATAGGCCAAAGGGGTAAACCAATAAGTATGAATCAAATTTATCTATTATCTGGATATATACCTTCAACAATGAATGTTTCCTAACAAATCATAAAACCAAAAGCATGACACAATCTACAGCATAAACTATACCATTGCATGCATCTAAGCTGCTTAATTCAATATCACTTTTTGCTTATCACAACTATCTGCCAAATTTAAAAACATACATCCATTCATGGCAAAGGTCATAGATCAACAGACTTTAATAACTTTAACTCAATGATAATCTAATAAGATAATCCTTAAATCTGATTCCTTCAAATGACTTTCATCATTCAAGAAACTCTTACGTTCAGCACAATCACTGCATATAGATAGATTATAACTTATCAGCCTTATCGAACAAACTATTTAATTCTAAATACCATATTTTGAGAAAAACTGTAATTCTATTAACTGTAAAAGATCAAGTACAATGTATCTATGTAAAATCACTACAAAATTCTATCTCCTAGCATTAGGTAAGCCAACCCAATTCTCAATTAGCCCCCCTTTACAATATGATACCCATCGGGTATTTATAGATTATACAAAAAGTTTGAACTTCACTTCTATTTTAGGCTATCCAGCTTTTTAGGAACCAAAAATTCTCTTGGAAACTCAGATCAATTTGATCTTGAGTCTTTACATTTAGACTTTCAATTTAACTAGAGAATAAAAAATAGAAGAGAAAAGAAGTCATGCGCCCCCAAGACTGTCAGTGCTACATGCATGCAACATGCAAGGAATAGAAAAAAATCATGCGTGCAAGGATTCATGCAACATGCAAGGAAGAGAATCATGTATGCAAGGATTCACGCATGCGAAGCTGGATCTACCATGAACTCATCGTAGCTGGTGAAGACTTGCTATAACGTATCTATTTCTGGCCCATCAATCCAGCTATCCTCAAACTTGATCCAATCCAATTCTGCTGTAGCAAACTCCCTCATACCTTTTATCTTTATCATCTCTCTTCCAACAGCTTTTATTTCTTCCTTAACATCCATTAACCGATCTATTATCAAATCTTCTCCATCATCCTCTTTCTGCATGAGTCCTTTGAATCTTTCATCCCATTTCTCTTTTATTTGACTCAAAGGCATCCCCTCTTTTGTAAATGCATTTATATCTACAATAATGGCAATAATTGCTTCCAACTCTTCCAACTGCTCAGTCAAATTATTAACAACCTCTTGGATCTCATCCTTATGTTTACACAAGAAGTCAGTTCTAAAACGAAGTATACGAGAAGTTTTCTCCACAAAATCCTTATTGTCCCCCTTAAGTATTGATTGTTCCAAAAGAACAGCCAAAGGCAATACACTAACTCTTTCTAACTTCTCACTATATTCTTTATACTCTTCTCCTCATTTCTCCAATGCCTCAATGTATTGATACATTTCTTTAACTAACCATTCTATGTCCTTATAGGCTTCAAAACTTTCTACCAAAACTTCACCCACCTCCCGGTTTAACTTGTCTACCCATCGGTCAACCATCTTCGCTTTTCCTTCTACCTGCACCAAATCATCTACCTCCTTTTTGCTTACCAAAATAGGAGTCTCAATGGTTGCTACCTGTTGTGATTTTGGAGAGAAGACATTCTTCAATAATGAATGTAGCTGATCCAAGTGAGCTTTAAGCTCATCCTTCTTTTGCTTATCCTTGATCATTCTTGACTTGGTTGTTGAAGCCACCACATCAATCAAGTTCATCTGTTGACTCCTAGTGGGCCTTCCCAAGTTGACAGTACTCAATTGATAATCTGTTAGTTGCATGTCCCCTACCTCCTTTTCTATCATTGGCATGGCACATTCAGCAACAATTTCTCCTTTGTCTATGAGTCGGGTAGAATGTAGAATCTTAGCCTTCTTTTTAGGCCTCTCCTGCTCAATCCCCTTCATCATATCCTCCCAATTGAGAGGTTGTGAAGGTATTACTGCCCTCTTCTACAGGTCCATTTTTAGCCATGTAGAAGCACTTGGAGTAGTAGTCATCATAGAGGAAGAGGGAGCAATAACTGTAGAAGGTGGCTGCATATTTACCTAGGATTGAGAGTCAACCCTTGCTTTCTCTTGTTGTTCTTGTAGTATATGCATTTGCACAAGCTTTTCAGCCTCTTCTCTATCCTTTTGTTCTTGTATTTTCTTATCTTCTTCTTCTTTCCTCAGCCTCTCTTCTTCCAACCGATCCTTCTCCACTTTTTCCTTCTCCAACCTTTCTTTTCCTAATTCTTCCTTTTCTAGAGCTTCCCTTTCTAGAGCCTCCCTTTCCAATTTCTCTTTTTCTAAGGCTTCTAGCCTTTCTTTTTCTAATCTCTCTACCTCTGAAGCCTTAACCTCTTCTACCTTTGCTTCTTCCTCTTGCTGCTTCTTAATCAACTCTTTGGCCTTTTTTTCCTTCCTTATCTTTTCTGCTTCTTCTTCTTTTCGTCGAGCTTCCTCTGCAAGTTTCAACCTAGCAACCAGGATTTCCTTTTCCCTTCGGTTTCTTGCTTTCTCCTCCTCAAGATCATGGATCTTTTGTATCAACTCTAACTTGTCATTTTCTGCTTTAACTTTAAGCTCATGTTCTTGTTGCCTCCTTTGCTTCTCTACTTCATCAGTTGTTGCCTTAATTTCAACTTGTTTTTCCTTTAATTGTTGTTGGTGAAGTAGATCATTAGCTTGTACCTTAGCATCCATTTCTTTTTGTTTCTCCGCTGCAGCCCTTGCATCAGACTTTCTTTTTTCCTCTTCAAACATGTTCCATTGCTCTTGTGTCAAAATCTGCTCAATATCCTGCTCTAGAGGCATGTTTTCTTGCAAATCCTTTACCCTTTTTAAGAACTGGTCCTTGAGAAGCTTGAGTTCTTAGCACTAACCATTGCACACTTCTATCCAACACTGTCCTTCCAATCTTCTTAATATCAATTGTTTCTTTAGCATCCCAATCAATTGGATCCAGGCTCTTGGTGCCAATGTTCAACACTTCATAGGATGGATCCAACACCATTCCATCATCCATGAAGGTGTCAGGAATGTTTTCTTTAACACCAAGCTCTGACATGAGTGAGATCGATAATATTTCATAATTCTTCTTTCTTAAGTCATACTCATCTTGTCGATCACTCCAAAAGTCTTCTAACAAATTAAAATGTCTAGTGAACACTGAAGGTAATAAGGCATACATCTTCTTCGGATCAAAATACTTACGAGCTGTATACAATCCCAATTTCAACTATATCAACTCATTATAGACCACCTTTGCTCCCTTTCAAGTTTTGACAGCTATATTCACCCAACTTCATGGGAAATTTATGACATCCAGTTTTATGCTTAATCCCAAACCGAGCATTAACTCCAATAGCTTGATATAAAAACTCCATTAGCACCATCCTGTTACTGCAGCACCTTGGAAGTAAATGTGGATGGCCTTCAAAACCAAATAACCTGAAGTATGTAAATTTAGGGTATTGGATTTACCAACATCCCCATTCAACAATGAACGCCATGGCTTCTTGAGTTAACCGGTATCCTGCATCTCCATTCAATTGATTGATGACCACATATAAAAATGCAACATGGACTCTTTTGAAATGAGTCTCAGCAACCTGAATAGATAATTGGTCATAGTGCTCCTATACCTACTTTTCTTCATACAAGGCTCCTATTATGCCCACTCTGTTCAAACCTGGGAAAACACCCAACCTTGCTGCGGCATATACAATGTAAGAAGTCATAAAGAAACACTTGGTTTCTCTTATCCTAGTTAACTGATCATGTATGGCATCAAAGACAATCATTGACCAATCAAACTGTTGTTCTCCTTTCAAGATAGTCTGAATAAAAGGAAACATCCACTCCTTGAAGTAAAATGCATCCCTCTTTCCAAACACCCTAGACAACATCACAATCAACCTTGCTACCTCTTCATAGAAATTTGCCCCCTTTGGCTGATCTGCAAACTTGGTTAGAGATTTCTTTTTTGTCTTCAACCACTTCTTGTTCAAGTGAGATTAATTCGATCCCTTATACCTACTATATTTCTCCAAGGTATCTGCCTCATTTAACTGCACCAAGTTCTTTGGATCTGGAACATAAAATATACTTTGAAATGCTTGAGGAGTGAGATTAATAATCACATTGTCTTGTGAATCCATGCATAGTCTTGTAGCAAGATTGTTAGCACTGGCTACTGTCATGATTAACTCCAGGCACTGGACGGATATAGGAAATAAAGTGATATGAGCTAACCCAGAGCTGACAATTCTTTCCATAGTCACTGTAATATCCTTGTCGAACACTTCTGAATACCACTCCTCAAAATTGTATTGACCTAAATTGGTATCAGTGATATCTAACCAATCTGATTCCACTTTGCTCACCTTCACAATTGGACTCCTGTGATTATACCTTAAGGTATAAGGTAATTGTTCTAGCTTTAACTTCTTTGGTTTTGATGCTACCTTTGATGTTTCTACAGGCCGGTTTCTCTGAGCAGCTTCCCCTGATGTTCCTGACATCTTTCAACTTTCCTGCAAGCAAAACCTCTAATTAGATCTTTAGATATCAACACCAAACATGCTCTAAAAACCATACCTTTCATATATGCACCGGAGGTAGAACCAAGTAGAAACACAACCTAAAATAGTCCCTCCTACAATACTACTGGACTCAAAGCCAAAATCGATATAGATATTTCATTAATAATGAACGGGCTCGGAGTCGGAATCGGGAAGGTTATCGGAACCGGGAACGGAATGAAAAACGGATTTGGTTTTTTTTTCAAATTTTCATTTTTCATATTCTATTTTCATTCCGCCTCCGCTTCCGACTTGGTCAGAATTATTTTGAAAGAAAGTTTTTTCATTATGCGTAGAGCCGGATACGGGATGGAAATGGAATCGATACCTTTTATAAAACATAATTCTCAAGTTCAAGATCAATTCCGATCCCGTCTCCGCCTAGGTTGACCATGACATCATCAAAGATTTTATCGATTTAACCTATAACTCCATGACTAAAACCAAGGTCATATTAGATAAAAAGAGGTTTTAAATCACTTTACTCATATGACCATGGGGAGCGACAGAATCCTAGGGTATCATATTTTAATCATTTAAAACTGGTGACTCATAAACCTACAAAACCCTAATTCAACAAACATGATAAAAACTAGGGCACGGATTTTAAACCTTGCCATTTTACCAGACTAAATGTGAAAAAACCCTAAGTAAAAATGATGAATCAATTAATCCTAACTCACTGTAAATCTCTAATCTACCTCACTGTAAATTTCTAATCCAACTAATCACCATTTAAAACCTAAATTTAATCTAACTCACTGCAAATCCAAAACAGCACTACGCAATCATGACTAAAGCGTGAAAGCGACCGTGCCCTAAAATAGAAAGAACTAAAAATAAAAGTAAAAGAAACAAAGAACATAACCAGACAAACAAAATAAAACAAGACCCGAACAAACAAGCACACCAAGAAACATAAAATAGTTTGAAAATGACATGATTCAGAGCATGGCCAAACATATATACAAAACACGCAACAATAAATAAAATGAAGAACAACAATAAGAAAACCTACCTCGAATACACAAGAACACAGCTAACCTTCTGAATTGATTCGCTCACAACAATCTTCTCCTCCTTCAATCTTTTCGCTCAAATGAACTCTGTCGTTGCTATTTCATGCTCCTCAATCTCTTAATAATGATAATAATGACTCGTTTAATCCTTAAATGAAGGTAAAAATGAAGATTTCTACCTACATGACCAACTATCATTAATGCATTAACACGCAGTTAAGGCGGAGTCGAAACTAAAAGAGAACCAACACTTCACAACAGTGTGACTTCAATCAAAAAGTCAACGATCCTGAAAAATGGTGGGGGCAGAACTAAAATAGAAATTGATTCGAAACTTTTAAGAAACTTCCAAACTTCATTCCAATTCCGGTTCTGGGTCCGCCAACTAATCATAAAACAAAATCAAACACAAAAAGAAAAACAAAAGACCAACATAATAAAACTAAACAAAAAGACAAAGACCAAAACCAAAAGCCAAAATAGCAAAGGCAGGGGTGGAATCGATTATGATTTTGCAATTTCTGGTAAAGACTAAGTTAACCCCCACTCTGGCTTCAGTTCTGCTCAAGAAAAAACAAAAGACTACTAGGATGGAAACCAAAACAAGTTTCAAAAGAACTTTCAGAACCCGATTCAGTTCCGGTTCTGATTCCGACAGAGAAACAAAAGAAAAAAAAAGTATTGGCAAAACAAGACTCCAAACTTTGTTTCAAAAACAACTAAGTACAAACATAACAAAGGGGGACCCATTTTGACCAAGGCAAAAGATGGGGTGGTTATGCAAGGCATAACAAGCTGCTTTACAAAGTTAGCCTAGACTTAAAACTATGCTTAGTTCAATTATGAATGCTATTTCATTTCAATTGCAATAAGGTTGTCTTGAATGAATATGCATGATTTGAAAATCTTTAATACCTTAGAAGATTGTACTATTTCTGTAAGATTATTGTAGATTTATCTGGGTTAAACATAATGTAGTTTTCGAGGGATTGGTCCATTTTGAGCATCTTATCTTTTGCATTGTTAATCTTAGGGTTAGAATTAGTCTTAGAAGTATCTCTCAAACCTTTATCTTTTGTTATTTATTTCATTATCTGGGTTAAATTTAAGATTTAAAGTATCAACATATTGCTAGATCTAATAAATTTGAGCTCAGTATTTGCTTGTAGTAAGGTTACTCTGTGATTACCAGCATTTTCACATTATCTCTGAGTTTTTTTATTTGCATTGTCAAGACCTAACATTAGAGACCTTGGGGTTATCTCTCTTCCCATAGAGATTTACCTTTCAAGAGAGATAGGATATCATATTATGTCTGAGTTGTTGTTATGCAGAAAACACCATCAATAGATTGGTGCTAGAAGGAGGGCCTTGAATAAGCAAGTTGGATCAATTTTTTTTGCCACTTCTCTTGAGAGGTTCAGAAGAAGAATTAGATTTACTCCAAGAGAAGAGGAATTTCAAAAATTGCAAGCCCCTACTAGGTCAAGAAGGACCAAAAGAGGGGAAGAATCATCATTCACTTAGCCACTTCCATCATCCCCATCATCCTCATCCTAATCTGATTATGAAGTAATTCCTATTCTGCAGCCCCAACCAGCCATAAATCAGCCATTACCACCCCCACCTCCACCAATGGCTTTCCTTACCAACAACCCATCTCCATTGATTTTCAATAATTACAATTTCATGCCAAAGAACCCTAAGCATTTTTTCTCTAAATTTCGTACTCATGATCCCAATAGGATGGTAGAGGAGCATATCAGGATTTTCCAGATCTATCTGAGGGATAGAGGAATAAACCATCAATATGTTGCATGCAATATTTTCCCTTATGCCCTTGGGGAGGAGGTTTTTTATTGGTATAACCACTTACCTGTTGCCTCTATCAATAATTGGGCAGAACTAGAAACTGCATTTCTCCAGAAGTTTAAAATTCTCATTAGCTCAAATGAGCTTTACATGTAGTTTACCGGAATTAAGAGGGAGATTAATGAGCCTATAGGGTCATTTAATGATAGATTCCACCGAACCTACACTAGACTCTAGACACCTTATGTTGTAGATGATGCCACTGCCCTAGAAGTTTACTTTGAAGCCCTAGACAACCTTACAGCCACCTTCCTTAAATGGAGGACTAATCCCCCAACTACTTTGCTCATTGCATATACAGAGGCTGTTAAGGTCGGCATGGACTTGAGGCAACATTTACCAGGACCTCTACCATCCTTAGGACCTGCTGCTCACCCTAGATAAGTCCAAGCTCTCAACCAGACTTTGACTAATCATGCTCCCATAATGAATCCAATACTCTCATTGCCTTTGGTACTTCAACCAGGTCCACCAATAAATCAAGCTCAGCCTATGACCTCTTATCCTCAGCAAAGGGCCAATCAACCCCTTCATCTATAGCAACAAGCTGGTTTTCCTACATACTTGCAAAATTTAGACAATCTAATTACAACAGAGAGAACAGGAACCTCGATAGAGGGCAGAACTTTGATAGAGGATAGTATTTTGACATAAATTAGAATTATGACAGAGAACAAGGCTCTAGCCAAAATTATGATAGGGGACAACAAGGTGGACAAGGATTTGATAGAAGGCAACCAAGTAGGCAAAATAGGCCATGGAATACTAGACCTAATAATGGAGGGGTTCCCACTCCATTGGATCATCCCTCTACTCAGGAGAAGCCTCCAAGTGGTGTATATTTGGCAGAGGCGGTTTTGTCTTGATGGTGTGGGCTCCATAAGACAAGCCAACATTTTAAGTTAGAATGCACTGAGTTTCAGACGGTTGCTTCCATCTTCCAGTACAAAGTTGAGAATAATTCCAATAGTCAATAAATTGTGCCCTCAAATCCCTATGATTCTCCAGTGCTGGTACTTAATCATGCCACATTCCCAAAAGGTGAGGAATATGAACCAAAAGAAGAGTCTAGTAACCAGGATGAGGCAAAGCAGGTGTTGAATGAGGATGAAATATCTCAGTTGTTTAATGAGGAAAATGAGAATGATAATGGTCCCTTGGATGAGGAGGAAGTTGATGTTGAAGAAGTTCGGATGTTTCAGCAACCAGCAAAGAAGTATGATTTGAGGAATAGGCCTAATAGGAGTCCACAAGCTGGAGGTCCTTTCACTACTTCTATCCCTCCTAAAAAATTTACTACTCCACCAGATCTGCAAGCTAGTAATAATCCACCTTATCCTCATGTGTCAGCATAGTACTTGTCAAAGGGAAGCAGTGTTGAAGTTTCAAAAGACAGACAGACTGGTAGCCGCAAGGAGACCCATGTTGATATGAACATGGAGCAATTCGGTGAATGTGTGACTCAGGAATTCAAGAAAATAAAGGTAAGTCTTTTTGCTTTTGAGTTATTAAGAGTCCCTGCTATTAGAAATGCAGTCTTGGGGTCATTCAATTTAAACACAGCACTGCAAGGAGTAACTGTTAATGAATTTGTTGCCAAATCTTCTAGTTCACAGGCATCTAGAGGTCAGGTCCCACCTATAGAAAAAGGGAGAGATAAATATAAGGGTGAAGTTGCACAAGCTGACACCCAATTGAGTTTGTTTCAAGGCGAGATGAAAACCCCTCCTTTCCTAATTTATGTTTGTATCTTTGGGAAGAATTTTCATAATTGTCTTCTAGATTCAAGGGCATCTACAAATGCTATGCCTTTTGTTATTTGTAAAGCATTAGGTATTATCTCTATAGCATCTGAAAAGAAGGTCACTCAATTGAATAAAATAGAAGTGTAGTAAGAGAATTGAACATGATCCCCATGCAACTTGCATCAAATCCAAGGGTGCAGCAGGTGATCAACATTTAGGTTGTTGATATTCCTGATACCTATGGTTTGATTCTGGGTCAGAATTTCACCAAGGCATTAAATGGATATACATCTATAGACCATTCTCACATGTGGTTACCATGGAATATAGTTCCAAATCAGATTAGAATTGAAAAAGAGCCAGAATGAAGTATGTAATCACTGAATACGAAAATACTTCAAATGAGGTATTAACATCAGAGGTTAGCATGGGGAATTATGTGTTAGCTGCATCAGCCCCAGAGAATGAAGAGGTCTCTATGTTGTAGGACCCCTTGGATGAACTCTTATCAAAGATCAGTGGTTCTAGAACACTGACTGAACAAGTGGATGAAACTGATGACCAAAAGGACAGGCAGCTTAGAATGTTGGATAACTTTCAGGAATTCATCCAGAGGTGTATAGAGAATCAGATCTAGCTAGGAGGAAGTATGAACTTTGAATAATTGTTGCTCCCCAGTTGGTGCCGATTCCATGATGCTCCTCACTCTGAGCTAGAATGTGACTTATGTTAGATGGTAGTGGAGTAGGTACATAGGTGCATTAACCCAGTCCCAACTATTAGGCTCAAAATACAGGAGGAGTTAAATAATGATAGGGGTAAAATCCCCATGCTTCTAGAGAAGCCCCCTATTTGTAATAAAATGAAAGGTGAATTAAGGCAATTAAAGCCTGATGGTTGTTGGATGTTGAGATTCGATGGATCCAAATCTAAGCAAGGTGTTGGAGCAGGGTTTGAATTGATCATTCTTAAAGGTAAAAATTATTTTTTCTGCTCACAGACTCCAATTTCAATGCACTAATAATGTTGTTGAATATGAAGCTTTGATCCATGGGTTTCTAATGCAATCAAGGAAGAAAGCTAAGATATTACAAGTTTTTGGAGACTCTGAGTTGGTAGTCAAACAGGTGAGGAAACAATATTCATGTCATGATAGGAGGATAACTAATTATAGGCATAGAGTATGGGATCTTATTGATGGATTTGATGCTTTCAACATCCAATTGATCCCTCGAAGTAGGAATCAAGTTGCAGACTCTCTAGCACAGGCTGCTAGTACATTGCAACCTTTGTCACTTTCAGGATTGAAGAAGTTTACAGTTGAACTCACTCCAGTACCTTCAGTACCGGATAACATTACCAACTTCCAGTTATTTGAAGATGATGAGCATATTTTGGATTTTATTACAAGTTGTGATGTGTTTGCTTCTCAATTCATTGATGAGATAGAGCTTCAAGAGGCAGAAGTGAACTTAGGAGGAGTTATCAACCTGAAGACCAATACTATCCCAAGAGGTATGGTGTAGCTTGAACAAATTTTTGATTTGGATAAGATAAGAGATTAGGAACAACAAGCAAAAGGGGAGTCTCTCAGTAGCCAATGTGAAACATACAATATGAGGACACTGGATGACATGAAGAACATTTTTATTGGTAAGGTATGTACTCCAGAGGAAAGAAAAGGGATTATTGATGCATTGCACACATATCATGATGTGATAACCTGGAGTTATGAAGACTTAAAGATATATGATACTTCAATCATTACACACATCATTCCCTTGAAGTCAAATGTCAAACCATTCAGATAGAGATAGAGACCAATCAATGTTCTATTAGAACCCATCATTCAGAAGGAAGTGCAGAAGTTACTTTTAGCATGAAATATATTTCTAGTAAGGCATTCAACTTGGGTTGTGAATTTGGTTCCAGTAAGAAAAAAGAATGGAGAAATCAAACTATGTGTAGACTTTAGGAATTTGAACAGAGCATTGGAAAAAGAAAATTATCCAGTTCCTTCACTGGATGAAGTACTTCAGATTGTCAATGGATCTCAGATGATGTCCTTTTTGGATGGGTATTCTAGGTACAACCAAAGTATGGTACAATATGAAGATAGGCACAAAACTGCCTTAACTACAAAATGGGGAACTTTTGATTACAAAAAAATGTTTTTCAGATTAATCAATACAGGAGCTACATTCGAGAGAGCTATGGATATTTCTTTTAAGGACATAATTGGTAAGAGCATCATTATTTATATGGATGATTTGATAGTTTTCTCTAAGAAACAAGGTAATCATATAGCAGATTTATGCAAAGTATTCCAAAGGTGTAGAGAGTTTGGCATTTCACTTAACCTAAGGAAGTGCATTTTTGGAGTCACGAAAGGAAAATTACTAGGACATTATTTCAGAGCAGGGTATCGCTATTGATCCTAAATGAATACAGGCTATCTTGAAGATTCGGCCTCCTGCAAGCAAGAAAGAAATAAAGTCATTCTTTGGGAAGATTAACTTTGTTAAAAAATTTATCACTGGATTTGCAGAGACAGTAAAGCCATTGAATGCTATGTTGAAGCAAGAGGCGAAAGTAGAATGGAATGCAAAAGCTAAGGAGGCATTTACAAAAATTAAGAGAGCTATTGTTGAGGCTCTGGTGTTGGTGAGTCTAGATTATGCTAAGCCCTTTTACATATATTCATTCGTTTCTAATCACTCTTGTGCTGGAATGTTAACCCAAAATTATGATCAAGGCGATGAGAATTCTATAGCCTTATTCAATACTCCTTTAAAGGATTCAAAATTGAGATATCACAATGTTGAAAAGCAGGCCAATGCTTTGGTCAGAGCAGTAAAAAAATTTAGACACTATATTCTAAGGAATAAGGTTTTTTCCATAGTGCCTGATCCTACGGTGAAGCTACTGCTAATGCAGAATGAGCTAGGTGAACGAAGGGCCAAATGGGTGACTATGTTGTAGGAATATGATATAGAGATTTAACCCATGAAATTAGTGAGAGGACAGGGACTGACGAAAACAATGGCTGAGAAAGGTCTTGATCTCACAGCTCAGCACTATCATCTCCAAGAGGTATCTCTAGGAGACTGGTATGATGAAATCATTTATTATTTACCGAACCAGCAATGTTCTGATCACCTTAGAGTAGTTTAGAGGTGAGCCCTATGCCTAAAGAGTGGAATTTTTATGATGAAAGGAGTTGTCCTATATAGGAAAAATCATGAGGGTCTGTACCTAAGATGTCTAGGGAAGGAAGAAGCTACCATAGTAATGATTGAATTTCATGAAAGATATGGCACAGGCCATGGTTCTGCATCATCCAATGCTAATCAAATCCTAAGGGCAGGATATTATTGGCCTACTTTGTTTAGAGATGTGCACCAACATGTGAGGAATTTTCATGTATGTCAAACTACAACAAGTAAGGAAAGACATGCAGCCCTTCCACTTCAACTGGTCATAGAGGTAAAACCATTCGCCCAGTGGGAAATGGACTTCATAGGTCCAATTAATCCTCCATCTTCTGTGGGCCATAGGTATATTCTCACCATAACTAATTTTTTTACTAGAAGGACCAAAACTCTTGCCTGTAAACAATGTACTTCTGATGTAGTAATTAATTTATTTGATTTAGGTATTTTTAATTGTTTTGGTTGTCCTTTATCTTAAGTTTGTGATAATGGTCCTGCATTTGCATCACCAAAACTTTCTAATTGGGCTTTTGATCATAGAATTGTCATTAAATTTGCATCCAATTACTACCCTCAGGGTAATGGTCTAGCTGAGTCTTCCAATAAGAATCTCTTGATAGTCATCCATAAGTTGCTAGAACAAAATCCTAAGGATTGGCACACCCAGCTTCGATTTTCTCTCTGGGCAGACCGTACTAGACAGAAGGAATCTATAGGAACCTCTCCTTATCACTTAGTGTATGGTTTGGAACCTGTGTTTCCCATCCAGCTGAAGATCCCTACCCTATAGTTCATTAATGAATACTACGATGAGGAGGATAAGCATGAAGCCCATCTGGCTGAGTTGTTACACCTTGAAGAGAAAAGAGATGAAGCCCTAGAAAACTTTTCTAAACATCAGGGCGTAGTAAAAATATGGTTTGATAGGAGAGCTAAGGTGAAATACCGTAGGATCTCTGACTTAGTTTTCTGTTGGGATAACGCCCATGACTGTAAGGGAGAGCATGGTAAATTTGATAAACTTTGGCTTGGCCCTTACCAGATTTCAGAAATTCTGGGAGATAACGTTTTTCGCCTGAAAACCCTCACTGGTGAGGATATCTTGTTGCCTATTAATGGGTAGTATTTGAAGCATTACTTCCAATCTTGAGTTGTTTACAACTCTCTCTTATACATAGTTAGAATAGGTTTTCTTTCTGCTTTGCTTTGTTTGTTTGCTTTGGTTAGAGTAGGTTTGCTTTTTGCTTTGTTTCGCTTCCCAATTTTCTTTTTGCTTTTGGTTTCTTGCTTTCTTGGGGTTGTTGCATCTGTATAATGGGTTGTTCGCCTGGAGTTGTTCTAGAATTTTCTTTTATGATCTCTAATCATTTTTCGGAGTCAAGTGGTGCAATTCCTTTATCTGATGTCCCTTGTACTTAGAATTAGAGTCACTTGTTCTGGATGAACTTTGGAATATATTCTAGAATTGCATATGGTTCCTGTGTAATTTTGCCTGGTGAAAAATCTTATATTTTGCTTCAGTGCCACTATGTTCCTCATCCTTGAGTGTAAGTTTCATTACTTGCGAGGTGAAAGAAAGGTTTACAAAAATGTTTAAAAGAGAAAAGAAAAAAAGAAGAAGAAAGTATTGAAAATCAAAATAACTTTCACCTTATTAGGAGTATCCTAGTATCTCTACCAAGGCTATAGATGCCTAGCTGGCAGTAGAGCTATGCTTGGGAGGGTCGCAGCAATAACCTCATCAGGGAAGTGGATGACTGATCAGCAACGAGGCTCTATCCAGGTTGCTTTTGAAGTTAGAACCTTTTATGTAGCCCGATCAGATTTGCTCTGGTTTTCATTGCACCTAAGGAATAGGAAATAAATGCAAGTACACACACTTGGACCCGGGTATAGGAAAAGGTCTTCTTGCTTGTGGTTTTTGAAACTTTGTTCATAGGTGTCCTGATGTAAGGACTGAAACTAGAGATTATGGGTTCTTGATTCCAGTTTGTTCTTGAAATGCTTTGGAGCATAACAGAGTCGTCGTTTGTTGTGCAGTTTTTGCACACACGCCCCACTAAAAGTAGGGACCCTCTTTGTTGCTCTTTTGGTTTTCGCTTTTGGTGTCTTGGACTTTCTATTTTGGGGTTTTTCTTGCTTGGACATGTGCTTTGATGTTCATCTTTCCTGTTGGGATAGTCCATTTATGATTTATATTGAAAATCTCAAGTTATGGGTTCATTCCGGGTTTTCACTGTTTTCGAGAAAATCTACCCTGGGCGAACTTTCTCGATTTTCTTTTGGAGTCTGGTGGTGGCTTCTTTTCGTTGAAGTCCGAGGATTTTGGTCATCCACGGAAATCTGTTATGGCCGGATTTCTCCAAGGTCTGT
The DNA here is from genome assembly GCA_007115665.2 of Sequoiadendron giganteum. Taxonomy (NCBI): domain Eukaryota; kingdom Viridiplantae; phylum Streptophyta; class Pinopsida; order Cupressales; family Cupressaceae; genus Sequoiadendron; species Sequoiadendron giganteum. Next base: position 378,785,970 of record CM021108.1, read on the forward strand.
TGCTTTGTCAAATTCTCGGGTTTTGTTTAATCTGTCTTGTCGATTGCATGACTTCTTAGGCAGTGTTATATTGGTCTATGGGAAGTTTAATGCCATTTAAGTTTTATCTTTTGCTTCCTATTGGTTTGGAGTGCTTGAACCTGAGGTGTTGTTGCTGGATTGTGCATTTGGGAGTGGATTTGATTGTTGCAGTTGGATTTCCCGAATGTTATTTGCATTATGTTCGAGCTTTGAGGTTTCTTGCCAGCTTCCTTTGTTTCGATTCTTTATCTTCATGGTATGTACATGATTGTTATCTCTCTCTTTTGATGGATTGCTTTACTTTGTGTGCCTTCATGCTATTCACGTTGCTTTTTCCTTTGCCTATTGAATGTATGTACTTCTTGGGCATTTTGGAGGTTCATGTCCTGCCAATCTCACGTTTTATATTTTGAGGCTAGGGGGATTTCTTGTTTTGTTCGAGTGCCTCTTCCATGTGATTGTTTTGAGCTTATCTTTCGATTTTATCTCATGTAGCTTGCTTGTATTTTCCATGAACTTTCTATCCTTACGGGCAAGCAAGTTGTGTTTGAGTCTATTTTGTGCATTCATGGTGGGAGTTTTGGGGTTTCGACCTAGGGCATGGCCAATCCCTCTCATTTTACTATAAGGTAGGTTTTGAATTCAAAGATGATCCATTGGAGGTCTAGGTCAAGCTGGTGTCAAGCTCTAGGTCCTCAAATTTGTGATCATTCAATCAATTTGAGTGACATCGAGAGAAAACATAGGTATTCGGGCTTTCAATGTCTTCACAGAATTACCCTATTTGTCGAAATTTCCCGATTTTCCCATTTTCTCTTTGTTCTTCGCAATGTGCTTTAATCTGGGTTTTTACTTGTCTCGCGAATTTTCATTGCCTCTGAATTTCCTCAGTTTGTCCATTACTTGGTTGTTTTCCCGAAATTAGGCTTAAATGGTAAAGTTGCATTGACTTCACTAAATTTCGCTCCCTCGGGATTTTCCTGAATGTTCTGCACCTCGTTCATTTTCCTGAAATATTGAAACTATTGCTATTCTCAGGGATTTTTGTCTAAGGCAGATTTTTCCGAAGTTTTGTTGAGAATGAAGAATTTGGTGATTATGCATTTGATGATTAAATGAACTTATGCTAGGGTGTATCAAATGATTCCTTGGTTAAATTGATTGATTAAATGATTATGTGGATATTTGTATGCTTGTGTCATTGGATTTCGCCTGGTCTGGATTTCCCTGGAATTCCTCTCCAGTCTGGATTCTGCGAAGGGGGCTAAAACCCAAACTTTGAGATGGTTGATTTGATATGGATTTTGGGCACTTTTCTTATCCTGGATCTCATTTTTGGTGTCTTTATTGTATGCAAGCGGAATCATGTCTAGTTGTTGTTGGGTAGAGTAAAGGGAAGGTGATGGATCCAAGTGCTAAAGGTTCAACTATCTCCGAGGAAGAGAGAGTTAAGATGGATATCAAGAGTAGAATCCCAAATAGCAAGCTGACTTCTATTTGGTCTGGGATCACTGATACGAATGTTGGGATGTGGGACTATGAAGAATTTAAGGTAGGGATGGCAGCATAGATCCTTCCTTTGTTGTCTAGAAGGACATTGGAGTCGAGGTTGGCACATCTAGCTGGATTTCCTTCTACGGTCCAGTGTTATGAGTTGGTGCTTGAGTGTGTTAGGAATTATGATAGGGGTACACAAAGGATAATTGGTCCTCAAGGAATGATTGTGGCAAACTTCAACCTTGTATCCATAGCTTGCACATTTGACATGCCTGATCGGTCCCATGTTGTGGTTTTTGATATGGATTCGGCCAGGAAGTATTATGAGGAGAATGTTGTCAAGTCCCAATAGGTTATTAACTCTTGGTTGGAGAAGCCCAAGTCTAGCTTCTCTAAGTTGCCTAAGTAGTTGGTCAAACTCAAATTCAGGAGAGAATACTATGATGCTATCACACTCCTCATCAGGGTGGTAGGATTGAAGAGTGCAGGGGTATTTGAGAGTTGGATGTTTAATGTTATTGCTCGAATGGAGCAAGGTATATATTACCACTAGGCAGGTGTTATAAGTGCAATAATACATGAGCAAATGTGCAATGTCCTACAGACAAAGACCTTCACTATGACTTCCTATTTTGTGTACACACTTGCAAGGTTTCACCCATACAAGGGACTGAGCACTAGAGGAGTGTTTGGGCAGGATGTAATTTATGAAGTGTATCCACAACTACACTTGGGTGGAGGAAGCTATAGGAGGGTGAATGATGCATTCACCATCTACATCACTAGGTTGTTGCAGGGTGTTGAGCATGTTCTAATTTTAGACAAGGCTAAGGAATCGATCAAGAGGTTTGGAACTTGGTTCATTCAATTCCCTACCTTTTCCTACATAAGAATTTATGGTTGTCAGAGGGCTCCCTACATACTTCCAAGATACCCAACAGACCATGTTATATTGCTAGAGGTCACAAGGAAAATATGTGACTTTGATGTGATTGTGAAGGGGGAGAAACATAATATAGGATTTGGTAATGACTTCCCCCTAACAATAGGCACTAATGAGGTATGCCCTTCTATCCAGTCGGCACATGCTTCTGAAGAAGAGATGAACACTCTTGGTCTCTCCTTCCATTCCAAAAGGGCCAAGTTTGATATAACTGGTAAGGCACAGAAGAAGGCTAGCCGAGATTATAGTCACAAGGATAACATAGAGGACTATTGGGCTAACCTTGGTGATTAGTTTGAAGTTAGAAAGAAAAAATTCTTCAGGCTGCCAGTGAACTTAGTATGGTTGTATAACATAAAGGAAATTCCTGATCAAGTTGAAGAGGATGGGAATTTGATTCAAGGCCATATCTTTGAGGTTGTGAAGGACAAACCAGTTGCAGAGGTTGACTGGCTGGAGGATGAAAAGACAGAATTGGAGCAGATTATGGCTCTAGTAATTAAGTACACCAAGTTGTGGCTTAAGCACAAGATGTTATAATTGGAGGGCAAAGGTGTACAATGTACCTATGATTTAATGTAAGACTTGGAGTCCAATTCCGCTTCTGAGGAGTCACATGAGTAGGATCCCAAAGGTAAAGCCAAGGTGGGATCTCCTTTCAAAATCAAGATTAAAGATGTTCATGTAGAAGAGGTAGTAGAAGCGGGGGAACAAAGAAACCCCATTGCCAAGAAGAGAAGGCATGTCTCAAGGAGGAAAGGGGTTGAGAAAGATGATGAAGAAAAAGAAGAGGTGGATGCCACTATTCCTTTACCTAAGAAAAGGAAACTTTTAAAATTGTCACAAAAGAAAATGGAAACTTCCAGGACAGATAAGGAAGTTGAGCCACCTAAGGTGGATGTAGAGAGTTCAGGGGAGAAGACGCAAGTGTATTTGAGGAGGTCAAAGACTCCTTCCCCAAAGGATGTTGCACTAAAAGGAAGTGTTCTTGTGACTGCTCCTATTACTAAACATGAAGACATTCCCCTTTCTCAAGAGATGGGCAGTGTCCTAGAGGAACCAAAGGATGTTGAAGATCCTAAGGACCTGGGAGAGGAAGAATTATAGGAGGGTGATCTTTACAATACTGAAGCAGAAATTGATAAAGTAATAAAGTCTCCTTTGGTGGCTTATGCTAGTTCACCTGCAGAGGTACATGAGGATAAATCCCCTCAAAAGGAGGAAATACCATCCAAGATTCCCTCACCAGTATAGCACGAAGGGGAGGAGCAATGTAAAGAAAAGGAGGATTCAGCTAGGGAGATCCCTGATGAGCCAAGCATTGAGAAGGATGCACCCAGTGTTCAATAGGAATAGGATAGGAAAGATAGGGTGCAGTCAAAATCCACTGTTCCAGGTTGGCTGGATAAGGAGATGAAGAGAAAATTGATTATAGTGGAAGACACTCCTCCCAATTGGGATGACCTACTGGCTAACATTGGAAAAGGAAAGACAAATAAGAAAGCTAGAGTCATTTCCAGAATTGAAAGAGATGGAGCAAATAACAGGGTGGTCCATATTGCTACTCCTGCTCCTAATAAGGATAGAGATGGGGTGACTGGAAAATATTATCATGTGCAGAACATCAATTTAGAGCATGCCTCCATGGAACAAGACATTGAGGAGTATGAAGGCTCCAGTGTTGTGATCATTGGTAGATTGAGGAAGGAGGTGCACACTAAGCATGAGTTGGAGAAGGAAAATGAGAGACTAAAGAGGTACTTGCAGGAGTTGATGAAACCCTTGCAATCCATCAGTTCTTCCTCCTCTTCTACAGGTTTCTTACCTTAGGAAACAATATCAGAGCTTGAAAAGATGAAGGGCAGTACACATGCTACAGTTGGTTGGTTGCAAGGAGTGCAGACCAGGGGAGATGGAGCCATCAAGGACATCCTATCAACTAAAAAGGATGCAATGAGATCAATAGATTGGCTAAAAACTGTGCTAGCCCAGGATAAGGACGATGTGGATCTCTTGCTGCAGAAAACAAATACAATCATGGAGCATACCGAGGATCAACTAGTGAAGGATGGAATTCTTCCTTTCTCAAGGGTTACAGAGCCTTGGGAGTGGTTTGAGATTTTGCAGATCAGGCAAAGGACTTTGAAGAAGATACACAAATAGGGGAAGCAGATTGAGGACACTTTGACTGGTATTTATGATAAGTGTATCTCCTTCTTTGAAATCATGACAGGGAGAAAGAAGTTTTCTCCAAAGCATCTCAGTTTGGAGCAGTTAAGGAAGTGGTGGCAAGATGTCTACTCTCCAATCAATGAGGGTCATGTTACTGAACATCAGCTAGATGATGTTGCAACTTACATTGCATTCATTGATAGGTATCAAATGAATTGGGCTGATTGGGATAATACAGTGAAGCGGTCAAGAGAGGACATCAAGTCTCTTGAGAGAGAGATTAAGGTTTTGCCTATGCCACCTATTGTCAAATTAGACAAGGTATTACTGGCAGTGCATGGTGAAGTGGAGCATGCTAAGGACAAAGAAGGGAAGTAGTTAATATAGGGCTACATCAGAGTTTGTGCTTCCCATTATTTCTCCTCTTCCTTCACATGTGTTGGATTGAGTTCTTTGAGACCCCAGGCCAACTTGGATGAAATTGGTGCAAATTGCACATTTCATGTTATTTTTGAATATCTCTTGGCCAACCTATCTTGGGGGGGTTCTCTATAAGTTTGGCTTTATGCCTCATTTGTAAGGTTAATTAGAACTTAGAAGAATTTGATACTAAGAGATAATTTTAGAAGCAAGAATTAGAGTTAGAATTTAGTTTATTTCCAAGCAAGTGTTGTAACATAAGACTAGAATTGTTGCCACTTTGGGTGATTTAATACAAGCAAAGACATTGTGATTTGGTGCCTTTCTTGTGTTGAGTTTTATTTGGCATGGTTCTTGATATTCTATCTTTAAAATTGCTTAAGTTTATTGTTAGATGGTTTGATGAGTTTAGGGTTTTATGCTTAAAATGTTTGCAACAATCTCTAGTCCATACTTTTTGCAATTAGTTGATTGTTAGCTACTTTGAAAAGTTAGCCCGGACTTAAAATTATGCTTAGTTCAATTATGAATGTTTCTTCATTTCAATTGCAATAAGGTTGTCTTGAATGAATATGCATGATTTGAAAATCTTTAATACCTTAGAATAATACACTATTTCTATAAGATTGCAAATTTATCTGGGTTAAACAGAAAGTAATTTTCGAGGGATTGGTCCATTTTGAGCATCTTATCTTTTGCATTGTCAATATTAGGGTTAGAATTAGTCTTAGAAGTATCTCTCAAACCTTTATCTTTTGTTATTTATTTCATTATCTGGGTTAAATTTAAGATTTAAAGTATCGACATATTGCTAGATTTGATAAATTTGAGTTCAGTATTTGCTTGTAGTAAGGTCCCTTTGTGATATTTACATTGTCAAGACCTGACATTAGAGACCTCGGGGTTATCTCTTTTCCCATAGATATTTACCTTTCAAGAGAGATAGGATATCATATTCTGTCTGAGTTGTTGTGCAAAAAACACCATCAATAGGTAGCAAGGGAATATTAGTCCTCCAAGGCATATTTTGGCAGTCTATTTGCATTTATACAATCCTATTTGCATCTCCAAGTTTCCTGGGTACATATACCCTAACTTGGAGTTGTTTATTTTCAGTATTTTTAAGCTACATTTAGCTCATTTTAAGTGTTTTGCATATCATTGTGTGTTTTCAAACATTGTCTTTTTTAAGCATTTCCTTGGTGGTGAACCCCTTAAATCTGAAAGAACACACCCTCCTAAGTCCTCATAATTATATATTGAATCACCTTGATAGGTTGATAGTCAATCTTATTAGGGTTCTTAGGACATATTTGAATGACTTAGATAGAATAGGAGGAGAAGGTACCCCCTTTCTTCCCCCTATTTTACCTATTGTTCACTTTTAAATTTATTTTCATTGAAAAATAGAATTATCAATTTAAAATTTTTGTTTGCCTAAGAATTTTTCTAGTTTGATAAGACTCGTGAAATTATCCATCATCAATGGGTACCACTAGCAGTGGTGTTCTATTAAAGGCAAAAATATGATGATCTACAACACCATTATAATTAATAAATGAGTATTTTGTAAATAGAGGGTGGAGAATGTATTGTTTAATTATGTCTCGTCTTGCATACTTTCCCTACATCCCCCACTACTTGCATGAACCACATCACCCATTTATTTAGGAAAATGGAGTTTAAATTATTATAGTATTTGGTCACTATAAAAATAAAGATTTTTTTTCTCAAAATTTAATATTATTAAAATTATATTATATGAAAATGTGAGCTACAATATAAGTTTCCAATGTTAATTGTGAATGGGCCAAATGATTTTTTTACACTGAAAGTGTATCCAATTTGAAAGAGATCAACCTAAAATTTGTAATCAATGGTACAGTCTTTCTAATAGACCTTGCAAGATGAACAAGCTGATCGTAGCCATTCATTTATTTTGTTTGATATTTTCTCATTTTTGCCTATCCCATATTAATGTGTGATTGCAATGCCTTCATCATAATGCTTTCACATATTAAATCAGATTTGCTGGTGTGCCTTTAATAAGACCTTCCCAAGGCTTTAGCTGATGCATTCTAATAATTTTCAATGTTTTTATTACCATCATGGAAAAGTACCTAGATAACATGCAAATGGTGATGATTTGGATAATTTTGCATTGTATTTACTAAAAATTCCACTTGTACATTAATTAGATGGATTGTCTACTCACCATCGATTTGTATCTCAAGCTACAAGACAGATAAGCCCAAGTCATCGGTGTTGGGTAAAAGAGGAGCACCCAAACATAACTCTCATGTACTTCCCAGGAGATATCATGTATCTTGAGAAGTGGCATTATTATTGATATGGAAGCAGGCCATAATATCACTTGTGTTAGATATCTCCATCACTTGTGTATGATATATTATATGTGTATATGTCCATCAAGTATAATTATTTAACATTTTGCTTTGATATCCATGCAGTTTTGTGCAAGAAAAAAGGGCATATGTCTTCTTGTGTAGTAATTTTAAGTAGGTTTGGTGAAATTAATGTGAAGAAGAGTAGAGAATAAATTATATTGGAAGTTGCAATATGGTCCCATTAAGTCCAAGTCTTTTTCTTCTCAAATTTTACGATTGGACATTTGGTCCATGAAAATAAACTCATTGTACCTTGCAAACAATGTGAAATCACAAAAAATGGTTTGATTTTTTATCTTTGGTATTGTAATTATTTGACATATTTTTTGTTAACTTAATCAACTTTTATGCAAGACTAGAGGATTTACATATTTAAATGTTTTTGTTAATTCTTGTATTTTTGTAAAAAACTTGTAGAAAAGTAACACACGGTAGATATCTCTACATCTGATTACATGTTTGAATAACATTTATATAAAGTAACTTTAAAATATTGTCCAGGTCATCATTTGATTGGTCAAATAATGTTGTGTAGTGAATCTAACATATATGGGTGATAGATTTTTTACCCAAAAAGGGTTCCCACTAGTTCTTTTACTTAAAGAGATTTGATTTTTGAATTGAGATGGCTTAAACTTCATTCACTGAAGATAAATGATCCTTGCCACCTTTGTACGTGATCCTCTAAATATCAGCATTATGTTTGCCACCATTAAATTGATGTTTCATGTGTATTTATCTCCACCAACTCTCATCAACCTATGAGACATTTAAATATCTAACCATCCCTTTCTTATTTTTCTTGCCATTTATCTAAGCTTTTTGTGGAGCTTGTCATCTTTGTTTCCAAATGCTTGTTGGAAGTCTTGGTGTGCTTTGTCATCAAGTACTTTCCCGACTGCATTGTTCAATAATTTTGGTGTTGCAAGATAGTTCCATCTTTGTCTATAATTCTGAGAGTATGAATAGGTGGATGGTAGATCATTGGCATTTTCTCAAAAGTTTATATTTTCTCTATTCATATATATATGGTATCTATTCATTTAATATTTTTTAAGCATATATTATTGTCAAAGATCATATGATTCACTGTTCAACCTATTCAAAGAGCTTGAGCTTGGAACACATGGGATAAAATAGAATAATTTATTTATGTGAGGTTTCTGAATCAAATTGCATAAGACAATTTTTCTAAGAGTTTTCTTATGCAGTCTAATCCAAAAATATTGCATACATAGATACACTACAAAAAAATTAATCTTAGAACAAAGAATATTTCATGTCATCAAAAAGGAATCTATCTTATCATATAGAGAAAACAGTAATTTTTATATAATAGCTTTGTGCTTGATAAGAAGTAATTGTATGATCAAATAATATTTCCATGTGTTGTTATCATGTTAAGTTTAGTTCATTTCACTATTACCAGATAGTTTTAGGATAATATTTTTTTTGCTATGTTATTTTTTAGGATAATTTTGCTAAGGAGGAACATCAAACAAAACAATTGGTTAGAGAAGCTCTTTTAAATAAAAAAACATCAAACTAATTTAAATGTCAGCTAAGATAAAGATCTAAATATGAGTGATTATGACTATGTTGTTGGTTCAGGTTCCAATTTGGATTTAGAAAAGTCAATTATTTTCCCCAAGGTCGATGTGGTTGGATTTTGTATACTGTGATAGTGTGACCTTTCTTGGTTACCTAATATAGGTTAATGGTTTATGGAATGATACTCTTATTATCAAGGTGTGACATTAAAAAAAAAAAAGACACAATTTCATTCCATCATATACAATAACTTGCAAGCTTCATTTGATTTCTATTTTTTACAAAATTAGGGAGCCTATATATACATATACATATACATTGATCATTTCTTCAATGTTCTATTCTTTTAACTATAAATATTAATGTTTGAATAGAGCTTAGAGCATGAATTTTTTAAAATAAAATCACTACCCTGCAAAAATCTGAATTTTAATTTATGTATATTTTAGTTTTTAAACAATTGTGTTGCTATCTATTAAATGAAGGCATTGATTTGAGTTTTAACCAGTTAGTTAAAATTTATTGGCTTTGTGGTGATTAATGTGGGATAGGTTTTGGAGGGGTTGGAATTCTACGTTTTAAAGTCTTAACTATAATTTTTTTTGTGGAGAATTACTCAAAAAGTGTGAAGACGTCAATTTTTTTTGGATGGTTTAGAGAGAAGTAGCATGTGCAATAAATATAGGTGTAAGAGAGGGGGACCAACCATTGCTAGGCCCCAGGTCATGGAGGGCTAAGAGCATTAGGCTTCCCTAACTTACCTCAGTTTACGGGGAATGTTAGGAGATGGCGAGGTGAGAATGATGAGGACTATAAGGTCCTTCAATCACCTTGCAAACCCGAGATTCTAAAGGAGACTAGGCGAGTCAATTTTTAGGGTCAACTTTGTGTCTCAGATAGCTCTCTATTAGAGGAAAAAAGTGTGGTTTTGGGATGACAGTGCGGCGTGCTGGCATCTCTCAGGTGCGTTGCTATCCGTACGGATAAAGAACCCAAAAGACAAGGTTTGACCACTAGAAAACAAACTAATAGCCTAGTTACTAGTTTCTAAGGGAGCAGAATAATACTATGGAATATGAAACATATAAACGAATGTGAAAAAATAAGTATATTACCACAAGGGTGACGAAAACAATCTCACACAATAGCTTGTTCGCCAGCTCGCTCCGATATATCTCCACCTACACACAGAAAAGAGGGAAAATGTTGGGGATTGTTTAAGAATTTTCCTCAGTCAAACCCCCGTTTTGGTGTTTCCACCTCCACGGACAACCAAATTTGCAACAATGTAGAATGATACAATAAAGAAGGAAATCAAAGCAATAGAAAACTAAAACACTAAAAAATAGTAATGTGCTAACTCAACCAAGTAATAGAGAAGATAAGTGAGGAGCTTACCACCTCCACCCAAAGTGCTCAAGGCTAGTGGGCGAGAAAATGAGAGGAACTCAAGCCTCTTCCATAATGGTGTTGTCCTATGCTTGCTCTATTGAAGTGATGGAGTGTAAAATGTTGCTTCAATGCTCAAAATAAATGCTAAGAGCTTGTGGATGAATGTGTAGAGATCAACCAAAGATCAGTCAGCATCTCAAATGAATGAATGAGAGGTGAATAAGAAGAAGAGAGATGAAGAAATGGCCATACTAGGGTCGGCTAGCCAAAGGGAGGCATTACAATTTGACTTCCAATAGGAAGTGGAAGGCCTCTGCAGACTCCAGCCGTAGGAATCTACTAGGGACATAAGCACACCACACAGATGTTTGCATGTCGTGCAGGCATCCCCGATAGTAAATCCCCTACCGACACTAAAAATAGGTGCCAAGTGGAAAGAGAACAGTGGGCTTATGTGGAATTAAGCCTCTGAATTTGGTTTTCTAAAGTGGAGAAGGGCAAAGAGGGAATTTGCATTAGGGGTGAAAATTCACTCCTATACATTTTTCCCCCACTTTAGCGAGCATGAGTACTAATGAGTGCTTTGATAAAGTAGACTGAAGGAGTAGTAGGGTTAGAAATGTATTCCTAAACCATCGAGGGAGCAGATCACGGTTTGATGAACCCGAAAGTGAAGACAAGAAAAGGACTTCATAGACCCATAGAACTATGAAGCTAAAGAAACAAAGCACCTTATAGGCCCATGGATTTTCAAGGGAGGTATCCTCCAAGAACTCTCACATGAAGGAATCCAAGGAAAGTGCCTTACAAACCCACAGACCTACAAGGAAGGTATCCCCCAAGAACTCTTACATGAGGGAGACTGAGAAAAGCGGACTCCGTAGAGTCAAAAAGTGGCAACATGTTTACCCACAGATAGAACATGTTAGGAAGTGGTTGCACGGGCCAATAAGTGGAAAACCATGTAGACCATCGCCAAGTTGGAAGACTTTCAAAGGGGTCCCTCAGGAACCCTTCAAAAAGAAGAGGGGTCCACTAAAGGGACACACTGTTTGATAGCGAGGTCTAGTCGAGCTGCCCCCAAGCTAGACATGAAGATGTATAATAGGTCTAGTTGGTCTACCCTCAAGCTAGATGAAAAGATAGGGAATAGGTTTAGTCAGGCTACTCCCAAGCCAGACGTCAAGATGTAAAGGCCTTCGGAGGGATCCCTTGGCAACTCGATGTGGAAAGAAAGGGTCCACTCAAGGGACGCATTGTTCAAATGCTGGTGACTTCTTTCTTGAATTGATTCATCATAGAGGAATCCTTTCGAAAGATGTTCACTTCATCAAGGAATTCGAAAGGAAGGATATGCCCCCATGCAAGGGGAAGATCAAGGTTGTTCCCACTTCGGAGGAAGGTTCCCAAGTCCTTTCTTTATGAACCCGCGATGAAGGAAACATGTTCCAATGGGGTTTCAAGTCTAGAATGAAATTCTAGCAAAGAAGTGTGTGGAAGGTCTTGAGAAAATATTCATTGGCAACAAATGCATTTTCTAAAGATCCAAGTAATGTAGAAGTGGCGTTGTCACACATGAGAGGGACAAATCAAGAAAAGAAGAGAGAAAGATAAAGAGAAAGTGAAAGGAAAGAGAACATGAACAAAAGGCATAGGGGGATCTGGTTTTGTGGGGTCAGATCTGCGCTTGCTTGTATAAATAGTAGGTAACCGTGGTGCAAGGGTGAAATATCATCAATCCCCAACTAGATTAGGAAGAATGCATGAAAGACAAAGTAAAAATAAAAAATTGGGTCAACATAGAAGGAAGCCTAAATGCTCCCAATACTTTGCATTGTCCCCAATTTGTTGAAATTCAATCATAAACATGGAACAATTATGATACAAATAGAAGAAGATTTACAACACAAACACCACACTTATATCTAAGCACCAATAGGGGTAATGAGGGTCATCCAGGCACACATAGCATGATTATGGGGGAACACATCATGACACACACACATCTAATCTAAAGATCAAGAAGAGGTCTCCCCCTAACACTAGTCAACCAAGAGGTCATCAACTTCCCACTCTAGATCATCATAGGGGGGAGGAGGATGAGCCTGCAGTGGCAAAATGTTAAGGGGAGGGGCTTTTGACCCTCCCGCAATAAGGGCTAAGGAAGAAAGACCTATGAGGTCTCTATCGCTCAACTCCTGTGGGTCTAAGGTCAACGATCTCACAAAGATCATTGAGAAGGTTGGAACTTCATCCACCAATTTAAACATGCACTTAATGGGAGTTCCATGTTCCACCTCAACAGACGGAGAAGTTTGCGCTTGAGGTTCACCGCTAAGCTCATCAGGAGATTCAGGAGCAGTGATGAACTCGGGAGAGGCGGGGATTGGTTTCATCACTAAGATAGAACAAGTGAATGTGGGACCACCTTTTGGAGAAGATGGGCTCCTCTTACGTCCTTCATTGTTGGAGGGACCACTCTCTACCTTTTTCTTCATTAGAGGAGGCAAACTCCCCACAGATGAAGCAAGAAGGGAAAAGGGAGAGTAGGAAAGAACCATAGTAGACACAATCAAATTTTTAATCATATCTACGAGCTTCAAGAAAGTTGAGACATCCAAAATGGACATCAAAAAGGGTGGCTCCACTGAAGAAGCGATGAACACCTGCACCTTTCCAAGCGCATGTGCACTCGCAGCAGAAGCCAGAAATGATACAGAGTTGGTTTAAACATAAGGGAGAGAGGAGGACACGATGGGAGGTCCTGATATAGGAGCGGTTGTCTCCCCTTCCTTCTTCTATGAGGCGGCCTGCTCAGCTAGGAGAGTCTTTTTCCGACACTTGCACTCGCACCCAAGGCAGTTTTTGTGACTCTTTGAACTAGAGGTCAGAGGTTGCAAAGGAACTGAAGGCTCCTGCTTAGCCATGCGAGTGTCCTCCATAGTTGTTTCTAGTGGAGGGATAGTCTCATGCATGGGAGCAAGAGGAATAGGTTCAGATATAGCAGGAGGAACCAACTCTAGTACCTCAGTGGTGGGCCTCTTCCCGTTCACTGCTTTAGGAGTGGAAACGATAGGAGGCTGCAGGGTGAATTATCTTTGTGAGCCTTTCTTTCTACCATATAAATAGTACCAAGGTCCAGGAGGCTTGGTAGGGAGATCCGATATCCTAATCTTGGGTCTACGCCAAGCAAGCACCATCGAACTCAATGGATAGAGACTAGGCTTACTCATCCAATACTCCTCCCAAGAAAGGGGAGTAAACGAGGTAACCCGAGAAGGAGAAATCTTCTCCTTTCCCTTTTGAGAAGAGGAGGCAGTTGGTTTTTTTTCCATGGGAAGGGTCAATTTTGGCTATCCCTTACCTCCAGTCTTATACTTCACATAGTTCTTGTAAATTAGGTTCATTCTTGGAGGAAACGGGCCGACTAGAGTGGGCCAAAAGTGATCCAATGAATATCCCCCACGAGACACCACAGGCTGGTATCCAATGTCATGCACTACGTTCATCACACCCTCATGGGAAAAATTTAAACATTTGTGAATTACGGAGGCGATCCCATTCATGGAAGCTAGCCATGGTATACCTAACTTCACCTTGAATAGGTCCAACTTCGGAATAATGTCAAAAACTATGTCTACATTCCTAGGTCCAACTAGGACGGACAAAGTTATTGATCCATAGGTTTTAAGAGCAAGGCCATCATGTGTTCAGAAGATGGACTTTTTTTTTTCATATTCCTCCCTTTGTAGGGAGTTTAAGAATAGAGTCTCCTCTGTGATGACATTCACTCTATTCGCGGGGTCAACTAAGATCCCTGTCATAATGTTTCCATTGAGGCGAGCGATAAAGTAAATCGGGGAGAGTTTTTCATTCACTGGTACATCTTGTGAAGTTAAAGTTATATCCAGTGAACCGACCGCAAGACGAGGAGAAGAGGCAATAGTAACCATGTTAACATATGCCTCAGGCTTTGTAACAGAATTAGAGGGATCGATAATCATGTTAGCAAAATGTGACAAAAATGGGTTCGTTTATACCTATAATTCACTATTATCTTTCACCACTTATTTTTTCATGTTTTATTTGCTTCCATCGAGACGAATAGTACCATCTTCGATGTGATCCTGTATCTCATGACGCAGGCACATACAGTGTTTGGTATCATGTTTGTTAACTCAATGGTATTGACAATAGGTATTTGTTTCATACCAGTTAGGATATGGTTCCCTAACTAGTTTTGGACTTGGAAATTTAACAATCTTATCCTTCAATAGCTTATGTAAGATGGAGGAATAAGATTCTGATAACTTTGTGAATTTTCGGTTGTGTTTGAGGTCGTTGTTATCCATAGTGGCTACTACATTTGCAATGGCTTTTCCTTTCCCAAAGATTGATACAATGGACTTCCCTTTAGGATAACAACACGAGGAAGATCCCTTGAACTGAACTACCATCTATTGATACTCCTATAAGGCCGCACACAAATGTGCAAAAGAAGGGTACTTCATAAGGGAAAATTTCTCTTGCCAAGGCCTTTTTAATTTCTCTATCAACACCTTTTGCACATCGGAATCAGGTAACATATATGATATCTGCAAAAAGAGCGCTTGATAGCATTCTATGAAATCAGAAATCTTCTCATTATCCTCTTGTTTACATCAAATAAGGTTAGAGAAGGTCATCTTAGGTCTGATGTTGGCTTGGAACTATCGTAGGAACTAGTTCACAAGCTGATAAAACAAAAAGATGGAATTGTCGGGCAAGGAACAGTACCACTTGAGTGTTCTGTCCTTGATAGATCGAGGGAATAGTTTGGCCATCAATGCATCATGATGGAAGAAATCTGTACACAAGTCATTAAAGGTGGACACATGCATTTGTGGGTCCCCTTTTCCATCGTATTTCTCGAATTTAGGAATCTCCATCCCTTGCAAGAAAGGATTGTTTAGAATTGCTATTGAAAATGGGCTATATCGAAAGAAGGGTTGGAAGATAGGTTGTGTTGAAGCTTGGGAAAGGTTTGCTAGTTGGTTTTACATCTTCCCCATATTTTGAGTAAGGGTATTTATAATTGGGTCATTAGAAGACATAGGACCAATGGGACTGCTACCAGAGCCACCACCAGAACCGCCACTGTGACTACCATTGGTGCCACCACCAATTCCACCACCGTTGGTGTGACTTTCATTGGAGCCATCACCACTTCCAAATCCACCACTATGACCTTCGTTGAAACCATTCCCAATAGTGCCACCTCCGCTACCAAAGTTACCACTACCAAAGCCTCCACCAACCATCCCACCAAATCCCCCACCACTGGGGACAGCAAGATGGAGGAGGTGGAAACCTAGAGGACTTTTATTTACTTTGACAGTTTCAAAAATTTTGAAAGCCATAGGGATACTGATGGAAGGGACTGTGTCAGTCATGTACATGGATGTGGGAGGCATCATCACCCCTAACTGTCTCTCATGTTCTTCGAAGGGGCTA
Source organism: Sequoiadendron giganteum (assembly GCA_007115665.2). Classification (NCBI taxonomy): domain Eukaryota; kingdom Viridiplantae; phylum Streptophyta; class Pinopsida; order Cupressales; family Cupressaceae; genus Sequoiadendron; species Sequoiadendron giganteum. The sequence continues at coordinate 378,801,867 of CM021108.1, forward strand.
CCTCATATCATGCTACCATGGTTCAAAGGGGCACACACTTTAGCCAGACCCATGAGACTAGCCAGGAGTTCTATGCATGTTTGATCTTTTCCTACCATATACTATTTTGCTAATAACTTTAGTAGCCCTAGCCAACTTTGGGTTTTTCTCTAGGTCATTTTCCAAGGCACCCAACCCTTTTCTCAGACTAGTGACATATTCAGAGGGAATGTGGATAGCTTCATGCTCGTCTATGGATGACGATTTAGGCGATGCAAGAGGATTAGGGATGCGGTTAGTTTCATCAAGGAATCTAGACTCGCCTCGTGACACCTGCTCCTACATAGAAAGACCAACCACAAAACAGAAGAAAAGACCAGTATTGAAACTAGAAGATACCTTCGTCTTCTCCATCGGAAGGTGTCATAGACTTCTCTTGATAATATACCTAGAGATCATGGAATAGGTTGTGATTCTCATAAACTTTCACAACATGTAGGAGTACAACGATCAAGGGGTACAAGAGAAAAATATCAGAACATCGACAAATGAGTAGATGTTGATTCACATCGGGTTCACCAAAAATGTAAGAGGGGGACCAACCATTGCAAGGCCCCAGGTCACGGAGGGCCGAGAGTAGTAGGTTTCCCTAACTTACCTCAGTTAATGAGGAATGTTAGGAGATGGCGGGATGAGAATGATGAGGACTATAAGGTCCTTCGATCACCTTGCAAACCCATGATTCTAAAGGAGACTAGGAGATTTAGTTTTCAAGGTCAACTCTGTGTCTCAGATATCTCTCTATCAAAGGACAAAAGTGTGGTTCTGGGACAACAACATGGCGCTCTTGCATCTCTCAGGTGTGTTTGCATTCGTACGACCAGAGAACCCAAAAGAAAAGGTTTGACCATTAGAAAACAAACTAACAACCTAGTTACTAGTTTCTAAGGGAGTAGAATAATACTTTGAAATATGAAACATATAAATGGACGTGATAAAATAAGTATATTACCACAAGGGTGATGAAAATGATCTCACACATTAGCTTGTTCGCCAACTTGCTCTGAGATATCTCCACCTACACATAGAAAAGAGGGAAAATGTTGGGAGGTTGTTTAGGGATCTACCTTAGTCAAACCCCCATTTTGGTGTTTCCACCTCCATGGATAGCCAAGTTTGCAACGATGTAGAATGATACGATAAAGAAGGAAATCAAAGTAATAGAACACTAAAACACTACAAAAAAGTAATGTGCTAACTCAACCAAGTAATAGAGAAGATGAGTCAGGAGATTACCACCTCCACCCTAAGTGCTCAAGGCTAGTGGGGGAGAAAATGAGAGGAACTCAAGCCTTTTCCGCAATGGTGCTATCCTACACTTGCTCTATTGAAGTGATGGAGTGATGGACCTGCTAATATGGAGTGTAAAATGCTACTTCAATGCTCAAAGTGAATGCTAAGAGCTTGTGGATGAATGTGTAGAGATCAAACAAAGATCAACCAGCCTTTCAAATGAATGAATGAGAGGTGAATATGAAGAAGAGATATGAAGAAATGACCATATTCAGGTTGGCCAGCCGAATGAAGGTGTTATAATTTGACTTCCAATAGGAAGTGTAATGCCTCTGCAGACTACAGCCGCAAGAATCTGTCAAGGATGTAAGCACGTCGCACGGGTGTCCCCAATAGTAACTCCCTTACCGACACTCAAAACAAGCACCAAGTGGAAAGAGAACAGCAGGCTTATGTGGAATTAAGCCTCTGAATTTGGTTTTCTAAAGTGGAGAAGGGAAAAGGGGGAATTTGTATTAGGGGTGCAAATTCGCTCCTATACAATAGGTTCCCTAAATTGGGTCATAATATTTTTTCTATTTCACAAATAAGAAAGTTTTTGGGTGAATTTTGGTATGGTGGTTTGTTGTTGCAAACAAATTTAGCTTTATTTGTTGTAGAGGGGTGCAGTTTTATCTTTTGAACTGTTAAATTTAAAATATTTGGTTGAAGAATAAATGTATATGCAATTTATATGCGTCCTTCCAATGGTAGTTGTGTATTATCCTTGTGTACATCATGTCTGCATGGTTTGGAAGCATATAAGTAATTTGTATGTGCATATTATGCAGTAATAATATATTACAGTAGAAAGAAGTTGATGTTTACACATCATATTTGTACACATTAATATTTGTGTGTGTTTGACATTGAGTGCCTTAGATTTTATTGATACCCTCTTTGCATGCATAGAGATCAAATCTTGACAGAGACTATCCTTTGTGCCTTGGGTGTTGCATGTTCCAAGTTGTCTATGAGAGAAGCAAGGGATTCATCTATATATGTTTTTCCAGTTAATTATTTGATTCAAAGGAAACTTTCATTCAATGTAAACCTTTCATCCTTGCTTCCAACATTGATCCTTCAGGGGCATGGTGAGTGTCACATTACATGATATGATGGATTCATTTGTATATGCTATAGAGACTACCTTGTATGGGTTTGATATGTTGACTTGTCATGGTTTATAGGAAACTTTGGCAAAGGCCTTGAGATATTAGACAAGAACTAGCAACTTGTGCTTTTTTTGAATCTGTATGCGGTTGGATCATTTTTTTTTGTTTTTATTTCATTCGAAATAATTCTGTTGTTATTCATTAAATAAATGGAATTGATTCTATGGTAATATCTATTTTTTCTCCACATATATATATTTTGAATTATGAAATGAATTTTTGATTTATTTAGTGAACTTTATATTTATGTTTATTTTGTTTTGCTTGTTTTTTAGATTATTTTTTGACAATTTTGTTGATAGAATTATTTAGTTGGTCTTAAATGGATAAATGCAATGGTTGACACAATTTATTTATGATTTTTCTTTAATTTCCTATCCTTTTTATGTAGGCTATCAGTATTTAATTCTATTGACATATAACAAACTCAACATGATACAAATCTGTGCATTTCCCCAATTCACAAAGTATATTTCCACATACTTTAAATGTCATTACAAGAATTTAGGCTGAATCAAATTGTTTACAAAATATAACCTCATGCTTTTATAATTTTATTGAATTTAAACTTTTCGGGTTTGCCTTCTAAGTCCAACATAATTGTTTTTTCACAAATTTATGATTAGCCTAGTATAGATAATTTGTACCTTAAAATATAATAGTCAACAAGAATAATGGTAAAAGTTAATCAATTATTTTAAGTGATATTGAAAAATGTTTTGATTTCATTTTTTTAAAATTATATATTTATTTTCATCTTTTATGAACTCCATTTTTTACGTAAAGATATATATTCCATTAAATTGACTTGAACTTGATCTCTTTTGGTATTGTTATATTTATTTACTTTGTTTGATTTGGTATATAAATTAATTTAGCTTGTACAAATTATTTGATACTTACATCTATTAGTCAAATGTCATTTCAAACAAATTCATCACTTAAAATTGAAACTTTTATTATTGCTTATTATATTTTACAAACACAATATTGCTACAAAAAATAAATTATTTGTATTTATTTGTTGTTTGTGTGTGTTCTTTTATATTTTGTAGTTATTCAATCAAAATTAGGAAATTAAAATGTTTGTATTCACTTTTCAAAATATTTAAGTTAAGTTTTATTTTACTTGCAATCAAATGTCTAAAAAATAGCTACTTCATCTTCTATTTTATAGCTCTTTTATGTAAATATTTAAAATTATCAATAAGAAATAGAAATTAAGTTGGATAAAATTAACAATGTTAAAGAATTAACAAATCTTTTCCTTTATAAAATAATGTTTTTAAGTCTTGTTAACCTACTTTGCTATAGTGTGGAGTTGAATTTTTTTTAAGTATGTTATTTAAAATAATGATATCAGTTAACGTTAGGTATAATCTTAAATTTATTTCATTCAAAAATGGAAAATCTTAGTCATCATACGAACATCATTGAAATATTGAGTAGTGGCAATTCCCCTGGTCTTCCAATTGTTTTTCCATGGTCTTCCAATTGTTTTAGCTCCCTCAATCAATTAGGATGGAACTCCTACAAGCGTGGTTCAATATTTTTTGAGTGATATCACCTTTAATTGCTTTAACCTTTTACATAAAGCAAGGACACTTCTTCCAAACATATATAGTGTGCAAGGTTTTGAAATTCAGTCAACGAAAGACACACTAAATGAATTCCATTCAACTTGTGACATGTTGGATTCCTTTTGCACTATGAACAAGGTGGTGCTTCATACATAAAACTTGCATTTTAGAACTATTTAAACAATGTTTAAAAAACTTTATTTTTACAAATGTGTATATCATGTAATATTGTAATGTGATTACAAGCTCTGCCAACTATGACTAGTGTGTTATGTTTTGAACTTCCTACGATAAATGTTATTTTCCTAGTGATATGAACAAGGCAATGTGCCTTGTAGTAAAACTACATTCCAAAAGTACCTTGACAGTATGTACTACACATCCACTTCAGAACCATGTAAATAATATGTGATATTCAAATGATATTATGTCCTCTATTAACTATAGATATGTCTTATTTATACTTGGTATTTTACATATGCAATAATGCTGATACTTTTCTTTCATGATTTTGCTTTTACACCTTATGACATTGCATTCCACCTATGTATCGTTCCTAAAACTTATTCTCCTAAAATAAGAAAGATTGTTGTTTACAAATGATTGTAGTTATTAATACAAATATAAAATTATATTTTCTTTTCTTTTTAGTAAGTCTATATATTTGCAACCCTTTCACATATAAGTTTTCAATGCTTTACTGAATGAGTTAACTCTATTTTCCATTATAATAAAATTAGATACACCCATTATTTATTTTGAATTCCAACCTTGTTTGATAATAGAATGTCAATTAGTTTGAATGAAAATTGGTCTTTATTTATAATAAACATTTAAATTGTCTACCATACTATAAAAGCCATTTAAAAAAAACCATTTGTTTGTTGTGTCATGGAATTGTGCTCACCAACTTTTGTACTCTTTCTTACATCCACAGGATCAATTTTTTTCAACCAAATAATTCCTTGTGAGAACTACAATATACTTATTATCTACAGGTATGTTTCCATTTCCTTATTTATTCTTTACCGTTACTGTTTACCTTCACTCTATTGCCTCTGATCATCTTCATTGTAAAAACTATATTTTATGCTCGTATGCGTCTTTTAGTGTTTTTATTAACAAGGACAACAAAAATTAAACTTTATGGTTCAAACATTATATTTTTTTTATACTTCGTTCATTTTTATAGAAAGGGAAATTTGCATGCTCTTTTCTGTTTCATGCTTTTACAAAAAAGAATCCACTTTTCAATTTTTTATATTTTTACTTATAAACCATAGATTAATTATCAACTCATTAAATTTTATAGGAATATTTCATCTCCCTTAAGTTGTGTCTATCTCTTCAATGTAAAATTCAATCACATTTATGAACAATGACAACAAAAACATACATCCACATCTCCAAGTCTTCATTATTGTAAGTTTACTTTTTTTGACACATTTTACAATGAATTGTGATTGTAAGTAAATTTCTTCAAAAGTATAATAAATTTATTGTGACTTTGTAACAAATTTGACATGACACTCCCATTGGGAAACTGAACTAATCACTGTGCACAAGTCGAGGTTACATTCATCAGCATTAATTTTGCCTTGTACAAGGGATACTCTAAGCTTTGGATGGAGGGAGATTCACTAAACATCATTAACTACCTACGTGGTATTCATAAGCCTAGATAGACAATTGATCAATTGATCGAGGATGCTATAATAATGCTTAGATCTTGTGAGGAAACTCATGTCACTCATATCTATAGAGAGGGTAACTCATTGGCAGATTTCTTTGCTAATGAGGTTGTTAGAATTAATGATTTTAAGGCATGAGAGGAGTACTCCCTCCTTCTCGAGGATGCTAATATTTTATTGTGAAAAGATGGATGTAGATTCTAAGCTAATGTATTATAAACTTGGTAGAATCTACTCAATTCAGAGTGTTAATTGGCTGAACAGTCTACTTCACATTGCTTAAGACTACATTAAATTATTGATCTAGGGCTTGTAAGCTTATGATGGTCCAACATTATATATGCCTTCATGGACTTTAAACTACTTAAACTATCCTACCTAAGTTATTCTACTTGTTGGAAGCTCACAAAACTAAAAAATAAGTAAAAGAATAAACCATAACTAGTTGCTATGGGTACCTATAGTAAAGACTGTAACTAAATTACTACCAATAAAATGATATTGTATTAACCAAAACTTAATAAGAACTAATGAATCAATTGATCTATCCTTTGGAATGCTACTAATAATCATTACATGCATATTCATAACATTCATTCATAATAAAAAAGAAATGAAACTTTAGTTAACTTGCATATGATTCATGAATAATGATAAACTAATAATAGCTAGTAACATAAATAAATAAATGAAATATGAAGTGAAGAACAATACCTTGAGTGGCTTGCTCAAGTAATTGTTCCCACTTAATTGAAAAAATCTAACTAATAGATTCTAAACATCCCATAAGATTAACTCCATTCATTGCATATTTGTAAAAGATTACAAAAGATCTTTCCACATATTGGAATCAATCATTGGAATATTTTTCATGTCTTGAAAATTGAAAGTATCTGGAACATAAAACTAATAAAAATTGGCTAACTATCCTACAGATTCAACCAATAGCTATATGTAGGCTGAGGGGACCATTATTGAAAGCAACAACTAACAAAAATCATTAACTCCACTCCCAAATAATAGAGCAGGGAATTATGATTTGAATTATTCAACTTATAACTAAAAAGGAAGGAAAAATCCTATCAGAACTAGAACTCTTTCAAAGCATAACTATATGCAAACAAACAACCACTTATCAAAATTTCATCGGTAAATGAAACCTCCTCTTTAGTGTTTATTAAATTGGTTATTATAATGCATGTCCAATCTTCATTAAGAGCCTTTGATCAATGACCACCACGTTCAACTTAATCTGGAGCTTTCCCTGCTTCAGTGTCCAATCATCCCTTTTGGTATGGGTTCACCCCACAACCACTGTGTTATGGTTCCCTTTGAGTTATAAACAAGTTAATTCTGCAAAAACATGTACACGAGGATAACTATCATAATTAATTCATAGTATTCCATCAACATTCCATACATTCATTCATATAAACCATATAATACTAATATGTTATAACCATAATTTCATCATCATAATTAAGGTTCAAGTCTGCATAATGGGTATAATAAGATAGCATAATGTAGGAACATTGTCTAGAGAATATGTTTAAAAATATCTTAAAATAGGTATAAAAACAACATAAACTAGACCATTATCTAGATCTATCACTCCCCCCAACTAACTTTTTGTTTGTCCCCAAGAAAAACATTAGGGATCTTGATTGTATGACTGAGAAATTTGTCTTAGGTCCATTACTGTGCTAACACCCTGAATCTGCCTTAGATAAAAAACCTTTCTATTTTGAAAGTTGCCTCATCTAAATGGCTCTTGCTCTCTCATACTCATCACTTTTCTCCCTTGTCCAATGTGGAATCAGATAAAGGAGAATTGGTGGATGAAAAGTGAGTGGCATCCAATGAACTTCATGGCTAATACCACTTTCCATGTAAGTATGTGTCCTTTGAAGCATAGTAATGATATTATGCATGGAATGTGGCTTTTTCTTTTGCAGTTCAGGTGTCAAACTATTCCATCTATTTTGCACATATTTAAAACACTATTGTCCTACCCCCACAGCTAACATTTTCATTTTGTCATAGTCTGCCTCCCTGAGCTTCATGATTTTTTGACCTACTCCCTTGTGTGTAAGGAGTCTCATCCATTCATCAATTATTGTATCTAGATCCTTAGCCTTTCTTTTGATTGAAGCACAATAGATTTTTCTTTCTCTTCATATTCCTCCATAATCTCACCCCTAATCTATTCATTTTTGTAGTAAGAGGAAAGCGCCCTAATCTGAAGATCCCCCACAAATATTAAGGGGTTCCATTCTATTTCAACAGAGATCACATAATTGTGTAAATAAAATTCACACATCTGATCTTGATCTTCAGGTGTTGAAGCAACAAAAACTTCAAGAATCTTAGAGGTTTGACTCATTCCAATTGAATGCTTGCTAACTAATCTACTAAATTGAAAACATAAAAAACTTTCTTGTAGGAACATTGCATAATTTCTCGGTGGAGGCCTACACCTAACTATTTATGTAGCCTTATCTGCTATCTCCTCCAACTGAACTATTGTTTTATTTAGTTCCATATCCTTCTTTTATAATTTTTGTTCATACTTTTCCTTTTCATTTCTCCATTTCTCTTTTTCCTTTTCAAACTTATCAATTACTTTCCATAATTGGTATCCAAGTGAGCAGGTTGTATGATAGTTAGGAGTTTTAAGAGGTGGGGGTCTCTCATCTGACATAGATAATTATTTATCCCTTGTCTTAGTAACAACCAACTATGCTAGCACACCAAGTTTAGTTCAATGATGATATAGCTGCAACTTCTCCTCCATCTCCTTCATTTTCACCTCTCTCTCTTTATCCTTTTGCTCATAATTCTATACCAATTCTTCTAGGTGCTTAATTTTGTCCAATGCCTCTTGGAATTCCTTTCTTACATCCTTATCTTCAATGTAAGCTTCCTCTGCATTCTCAAACTGATCATTACTCTCTTCATAGTCTCTAGGAGTGGGAAAAGTTTTTGTTCATAATTTCTTAGCATCAAATATTTCTTCTAATTCAGAATCAGAAGTGGTCTCTACATATCTTCTCTTTCTTATTGGTACATTCTCATTACCAAGAGTATTTCTCTCTAATTCAGAGTCAGTTTCTACAAGCGTGATATTTTCTTGAGGTTTCTCTTTCTATGTTGGAAGAATGGCAAAAATTAGTCTGTATGTTGTCATTGATGTCACAATGTTGTTTATGGTATCAGATTGATTTGGTATCCTGAACCGGTGTGCAGAAAAATTCTACACCCTTCAATGTTTGATCTGGTATTTTGGTCTGCATATTCTCTCTGGTAATCATTGTGCTTTAAAGTTTTGAGAAAAAGCTTATGATCACTAGAAGTGTGTATGTATGTATTCCCGAATGATCATATGATTGGATGGTATATTGGCCTCAGTTTTGGTGATTTCATTTCGTTATTAGGTTAATCATGGTCGACCTAATAATTGGTTATTAGTTCAACATGAATTGTAGTTATATGTGCAAACTATCTTTGGTCTTAGCCGACATAATTTTACATGACACACAGTTGAATTATTTTTGGAGAAGCTTTGTATGAAGCTGACAAGTTATATTTCTATGTATTGCATCCAATTAGGTTGACTTAATTGATATGTGTGGATATATCAGGTATATATATAAGATGTTTTGAAGATGGATTAGATGTGAATTAAGAAGTAAGAGTGTATGAAAGTGTTGGCATGTGAACTATGCGAATAGAAGGGTGAAGTTTAGTCTATTGTCATGCAAGTGAATACTCTGAGCATAAAAGGAACTGAATCTACACTTGTGGTGTAATTCCATTAGTTCAAATTCTGGTTGTAAGCCATTTTTTTTAATAATTTTTGTAGGCAATGAGCCTCCAGGTTTGGACAATGAGTCCTTGTAAGCAATGAGATTTTATATCTGGCGGTGAGCCTATTTTGTAATCGATATTGAAATAAATATAGACTGTGAGTTAATCCTCACCATGGTTTTTCCCTCATTGGGTTTTCCACGTAAAAATTTGGTGTTCCTATGTTGTGTGATTTAATGTTTTTTTCTTGCTCTTCTTTGGATTATACATTAAAGAAAGTGATGGTGTTTGTTCAATAAGTTTTAGAAGATATTGATTCACCCCCCCTCTTAGTATCTTGAATATTCAAGAATTGGTATCAGAGTATTCCTCTACAGAATTCTAACAGCTTGAGGGAGATCTTGTAGATTGAAAAAATGGATAAAGAAGAGCTCTATACTACCCTTGAAGCTCTTGACAAGGCTGAAATTGAAAACAGAGATCTGAAAGAAAATCTTGATGAAGCAAATAAATGCATCCAGAAACTAAAAGAGTAGTTAAAGAAATTCAAGGAAAGACATAGAGAAGTGAATGAGCAATTGAAACAAGAAAATGAAGAGAATATTGGATTAAGGATGAAAGTGGATGAAAAGAAGAGAGTTGAGGAGTGTTTGAAAATAGTAATACAAAGCAAGTCTGATGTTTTCTCTAGGCTTGAACGGGAAGTGATAAATCTAAAAATAGAACTAGAGAAAGCTAAAATCTGTGAAGAATATTTCAAGACAAGCTCCACCAAGCTTGATGAATTAATAGCAAGACAAAAACCTTCTAAAGACAAAGGTGGGTTAGGTAATGAAGCTGGTGAAAAGATGCAGAACTCAAATCCAGTAAATAATCAAAATTCTTAAGATAAAGGAAAGAAGAAAAGAAATTTTGGAAGGAAACCACTCATTAGACAACCAAATGCACAAAGGTACTCGTCATTCAATGGTGTTTATTTTTCATGTAATAAATTTGGTCATAAGGAAACTGAGTGTAGGAGTAGGATGAATCAGTTTTCTGGTCCCTTCTCCAGACAATGTTATACATGCAAAAAGATCAAACATAAAGATACTAAATGCAGATCTCAGGTAAGGATGATTGGTCAGGTGATGATGAATAGATTCAATGGAAGAAGGATAAATTAATCTTTTGATGGCTATTTCTATACCTATAACATGTTTGGGCATAAATAAAATCAATGTAGGATAGGGATTGATGGAAACCAAACAAGATAGAGAAATGTTGTTTGCTATCATTACAAAAAACCAGGACATATTTCAAAAGTGTGCAAAAGTAAAAAGGGAAAGCAGTCTGCTCTGGTGAAAGAAGATGAACCGGTGAAAAATATTGGCAAAGAAGAGGTTAAGCAAGAAATGAGCAAGATATGGAAGAAAAAAGAAGAATCGAAGTCTACTGATGCACTTGTAGCCTCATCCAGTGCAGATGATTCCTCCATAAATTAGACCTACAATGGTCTTAGGGGGACCTATATCATAAAATCACTTAAACCCCCTTGAAATATGGTGTGTCAGATGCTGGAATGTGGAAATGTTGTAAGGAATGGCTATAAAGAGGTGATGCAAAAGAAACTGGAAGAAAAAGAGTGAGCATGTTCTTTTACGGAGTGAATTAGGGTTTCTCAGTGGAGTGGAAGAAAGTTTTGTTAGCTTTTGAAATTAATGTGACTTAGGGAAAGATGATGGTGTATAAAGAAAATTTTGCAAATAATTTTGATCATCTAAATAATTTGAAGTATTTGAAGAGTCGCTTGGAACTATCTTGGAGTGATTCTGAAGTGAATTGAAGCTTCTTTGAGAAGATCTTTGCAAGCGATGGAAGTTTCTCTCTTGCAGTCTCAAAGGAAGGTAAAAGAAGAATTTTTTGTTGAATTCAAAGAAGTTAAGTGTTATAATGGAAATTTCTAATAGAGGATCGAGTGAAAATATCCTACTGGGGTTAAAGGGAGTTGAGCTGGATGAATTTGATCATCACAAGATAAAGAAAATGGAATTAGGGTTGGAATCGAGCAACTTACAGAATATAAAAAACCCTAGATTTGGATTTGTGGGGAGAATTCCCTTGGATTACTAACAGAGAATGCATATTGTTCCTTTTGAGTAAATTCAAGGATGGAAACATTATGTTGGATAAATCTTATATCATTATGAAGGAAGTGATCGAGGTTGTTATCGAGTTATGCAGTGTTGGAGACCTCCCCAGAAAGAAGACCATAAAATACAAGGAAGTAGAGGAAATGAAGGGAGTTGACAAAGATACTTGAGCATTGATAATTGATACTATTATCAATTCCTTAGTTAGGTATATTACATATGGAATTTCCTATAAAATTAATTTCAGAAATTGAGATGGCTCTACTTCGGCTATTGTTGTGTATCTGGCACATAAAATGGTAAAAGAGAATAAGAAGTTTGATCTATGTGGATTAATTCTTAAAAATATTACCGAAAACATATGAATGTCATTCATAGAAGGATATGCTTTCCATTTTGGGTCCTTTCTTGCATGTCTAGTACTCTATTTTTTGAACTCGTTATCAAGAAAGAAATATGTTAAGTGGGAATCCAGGATTCTCGTTGCAAGACAAATATACAGATATTTGGAAGGCTTGGAAGATAAGGTAAGTGTGTGTAAAATATTTTTCCTATCTTTACAGAAAGAAATGAGCTTCTGTTTGGTTATGTCTAGTCGATTTGAGGAAGGTTCTTCCTCCAAAACAAAAGAATTGGAAGTTGCCATTAGTGATTCCCCTCCACAATCAAAGAAAAGAAAAGTTGTCACTGAAAACATCATTGTTATTCTTGAAGAGAAAGAAGAAGAAGAAGAATCTTCATTTGAATCTGAATCTTCCAACCCAGATGACATCTGGTCCATGCTAGTGAAAGGGAAAATGAAGAAAATTGGTGAGTTGTGGAATACTACCTCTCCAATTGACAAATTCAAGATTGATGATGCTCTAGTTGAGTATCTCCTTCGAAAAAGGTATTGATGTATCAATTTTTTTTTATTCCTTACTAGAGAATTTAGTTGAAGTAGTTGAAGAAAGAATGTTTCTTGAAGGTCTGGAAGGATGCAAGTTAGAAGCCTTGGTTGAAAAGAGATGTACTAAAGCTAAGCAGAGGTTATCAAAACTTATCATGGAGATGAAGGAGTGCGTCAAAGAAATGTTGAATATCTACAAATATTGTCTTTGGTGGCCTACTATAGTTCACAATTTCAAAAGCAAAATTGAAGCAATTGAATCTGAGGTAAACAACATTGGAAAGAGCTTTGCTTTTTTTAAAGAAAAAGAAGGAAAACAAAGATTGAGAGTTGGTGAATTGCAAGTTGAGTTGATCATTGTACAGATACAAAGAGATGATGTATTAAAAACCTTTTGGCTTCTTAAAGAGATTGTTGAAGTCAGGTTAGACCATCTTTCTGGAATACTTACTGATGTAGAAGATTATGAAAGACAATGCTCATCTAAAGATTGGTCATCTTCTTTCACACTGTTGGCTCTACTGGAAAGCATATGCACAAGGATGGATTCTACAGTACTTGAATGGAATAAATTATATCTTGTTATCAAAGAAAGGTACAAGAAGGTATTTCAGGTGAAAAGTGTCATTCTTACTTGAAGGAAATTTGAAAGATTGGATGTTTGAAAGTTTTGAAGTTTTGAAATTTTGATGGATAGAATTTTTTGGATGAATTGGAATCTTATGCAATTTTAAATTTCACCATGTTTACTTTTTTTGGCACCCTTTTCCATTGATGTCAAAGGGGGAGAGAGTTGGAAAATTTTGAATTGAAGAGATTTGGAGAGATTGGAGGAGATTTTTGAATTGAATCTTTGCACATGTTTGCAGCAATGCCAAAGGGGGAGATTGTTGGAAGAATGGAGAAAATCAATCTGTATGTTGTTATTGATGTCACCATGTTGTTTATGGTATCAAATTGATCCGGTATCCTGAACCAGTGTGCAAAACAAGTCTACACCCTCCAATGTTTGATCCAGTATTTTGGTCTACATATTCTCTCCAATAATTATTGTGGTTTAAAGTTTTGAGAAAAGGCTTATGATCACTAGAAGCATGTATGTATGTATTCCAAAATGATCATATGATTGGATGGCATATTGGCGCCAGTTTTTGTGATTGCATTTCGTTATTAGGTTAATCATGGCTGACCTAATAATTAGTTATTAGCTCAACATGAATTGTGGTTATATGTGTGACCTAGCTTTGGTCTTAGCTGACATAATTTTGCATGACACATGATTGAATTATTTTTGGAGAAGCTTTATATGAAGCCAACAAGTTATCTTTCTATGTATTGCATCCAATTAGGTTGACCTAATTGATGCATGTGGATATATCAGGTATATATACAAGATGGTTTGAATATGGATTAGATGCAAATGAAGAAGTAAGAGCGTATGAAAGTGTTTACATGCAAAGTGTGTGAATAGAAGGGTGAAGTTTAGTCTGCTATCATGCGAGCGAATACTCTAAGCATCAAAGGAACTGAATCTACACTTGTGGTGTAATTCCATTAGTTCAAATTCTAGTTGTAAGCCATTTTGTTTTATAATTTTTGTAGGCAGTGAGCCTCCAAGTTTGGACAATGAGTCCTTGTAAACAGTGACCTTTTGTATCTGGCAGTGAGCCTATTTTGTAACTAGTATTGAAATAACTATATATATTGTGAGTTAATCCTCACCGTGGTTTTTCCCTCATTGGGTTTTCCACGTAAAAATTTGGTGTTCCTATGTTTTGTGATTTCATGATTTGTTCTTTCTCTTCTCTAGATTATACATTAAAGAAAGCCATGGTGTTTGTTTAATAAGTTTAAGAAGATACTGATTCACCCCCCCCTCTCAATATCTTGAATATTCAACATTCTGATGCTATTCTTCCTAAATTTTTTCTACTACATTCTCTTTTGCAGCACTTTGGTTCCTAAGCCTACCAGAGTGTCTAGGTGTTAATACTTCTTCTTCTTTGTTTTTTCTCTTCTCCTTTTTAACACTCTTTTTCCTCTTAGGAACTTCCTTATTTTTCTACTTTTTAGGATCCCTTTGTTTCCTTGGAATATCTTTTTTTGGTTTCAATGGCATAGGGGAAGTGGATACACTGCCCCTTTGGCTTTTATATTTTCATCTTAGAAGAAGAAGGCAATTCCTCATTCATGGTTGGCCTAGACTCTAGTTTCGCAAGTTCTTCATGCTTGCCTTGGCTACAAGTAGGTGAGGCCACAAGTGAAACATGAGGGTTTTCCTCTTCAGGTTCATCTTGGAACTCATTTTAATTTTTTGCTTCCTTATGTTCATTTTTGTTTTCTACTTCCTCAGGCACTACAGGTGCTTCTAGCAAACTACTAATGTCTTTGAATTCTTCTACCTTAAAATCCTCCCACCTTACTTGTGGGTATTGGATTCTCAAACTCCTTTTTATCAATAAGGTAACTAAGCATTGATGAGAAAGGGAAGTATCACATTTCCTTTTCTGATATTCTGAGGCCATTCATTTCAACAAGCTATAGAGAAAAATTGGTACATTAACTACCCTATTATGCCTGAGATGACCTAACAATTTGAAATGGGTCATACACAGAAGATTTTGTCTACCATCACAAGTAATATATCCAATAATATAAGAGGCACATCTTACCCACAACCAGTGGAGAGAAATCCTTTTCATACCTTGTGACAAGGAATTCAATTCCTCTCCTCCTATGCATAATTCTTCTTGAGCTATAACTACATCAGACCGAGCTAGAAATTTTGTTCTTATCCTTGGTAGTCCTAAAACTTATGCAATGGCAGTTTCAGATGCATTTACAGAAATTCCCTTTACCACTGCTTCATCGTATTGAAGGGTTTCTACAAATCTTCTTATTAAATGATCACTGAACTCTATCAACTTCATAAAGTAATCAAGCCATCCAACCCTTGTGAAGATAGGCAGGATTGTTGCGTCCTCCAAAATTTGTTGGTGAGCCACTAGCTCTCTTCTTATAACATCTCCTCCCATCCTTATTTCCTTCTCTATTCAATATACCAAATTCAACTCCAAAAATTCAATTCAATCTTGTCACCACCTTCAAACTTATCTACCATATAAAAACCTCCATTTCCTCATATATCCTTACTTCTATGTCATACTATGACTGCAAATTACCTTTTGAATTTAGCCCTAGTCTAACTAAGCTAAAGTTATCATTCAATTCTCAAGGTTTTAAGTTTTAGCAATTTTTAAAATGGTAGCAAAAATAGTAGCAAAAATAAAACATGACTAA
>CM021108.1:378817851-379088849 GCA_007115665.2 Sequoiadendron giganteum
AGAACCAAGTTCTTTGTAACTATCCCATTGGATATTATCATTTTACTAGACCTATAGCCTATAAATGCATCGGTTGTTGCCAACCAAGGCCTGCCTAGGATGAGTGGGTAACCTGCAAGATTAACTTTGGGTTGTAACACTATGAAGTCTGCAAGGTATTCCTGGGAATCTAATACAATGAATAGGTCTTCAATAATTCCCTTAGGATTGATTGTGGACCTATTAACTAGTTGAAAAATAGTTTGTGTGGGCTTGAGGTTTGCCAACTAAAGCAACTGCATTGTTTCTTTTGTCATGACATTGATGGCTGCCCCCAAATCTATCAAAGTATTCTTAATGAGGATTCCATTAATCTTAAAGTCCACAATTAGACTATGGGAATTTGTATACTTAGGGACTGTAATGTTCCCTAAAATAATATCTGCAATATTTCCCAAGACATGGATTGTTTTTGGATCTTTTCTTTTCTTGCCTGGTTTCTTAAGACATAGATCACTTATAGTTTTGGTATAGATAGGGATATCTTTGATAGCTTGAATAAGTGGGATTTTGATTCTCACATCTTTCAATTGTCCTAAATGATTTGTCTTAGCTTGTGTGTGATTCTTTTGCATAGCTAGGAATTCAGGAAAAGGTAGATTGGGATTTGAGGTAGTTTGGTGTGCTTGATTTGGCTCAGATTCCAAATATGGTTTATTAGAAGCTTCAACTACAAGTTCCTCATCCTCCATTTCTGTAATTTGGGGAGATGAAGATCCAGCAAGATTTTTTCCTAATCTAAGGTGGACATCACTCACCTCTACCCCATAAGTGGGGTATTGGATAGCTTCATTAGTATAATCCTACTAAACATGCTTAGTGTTAGGGTTAGGTGTAGGTTGGGCAGGTATTTGTTGTTGCTTGGGTGGTTGGGATGTAGGATTTGACAGAGGTATTAGAGCTCTTTTTTGTTATGGAGGAGGGAGCATAGGTTGCTGATAGTTTATATTTTATTGTTGCCATTGTTGGCCTTTCTACCACTGAAGCTACCACTGATTCTATTGGGTTGGCCATTGGGGATTATAATTGGAACCCTAAAGTTTTTGTTGTGGCCAAGGATTTGGCTACTAGTTCCAATTTGGTTGAGCTTGTGGCCATTGTTGATGGTTTTTCCACTGGTTTTGGTTTGCTTGCCAGGGTTGAGAGTTCCAAGTAGAATTTTTTTGATTCCTAATAGGAAAGGATGAATTAAAGCTAAGGGGGTTTTGTGGCATACCTTGTCTCTACTTCCATGGCCTCCTTTGTGCTATATAAAAGAGTTGTACATCATCTCCTTCAATTGGTTGGAAATTAGGCTTCTCAACTTTATCTTGTTGGATATTGGCCACTCTTTTGCATTTACAATTTTCTTTTTGTTGCCTACAGCTTGGACAATATTCAGTGAGCATAGCCTCAACTTCCTCCTATTTTATCTTAATGTGGAGAGTATCCAACTGAGTTGAAAAATGACTGATGATATCCTCCTTCATGTTGGATAACAAATTGCTTAGCTCTATTTTGGAAACCCCTGTAGATGATTTACCAATAGATGGTGTTATATCTCCGCTTGACCTTTTTGTAAAGGTCCTAGAATAATTCCTATAGGCCTTAAAAATATATGAAAATGGTAGCTGAGAAATATCTCCCTGGCCAATGAGGTTCAAGGCATCCATGCAGTCTTCATTAACTCCCCTCAAAAAGACTAACTTGAGAGACTCTTCTGACAACTTGTTTTGAGGGTTTTTCTTTAGAGAAAACTAAAATATTTCCACATAATCTTCTAAAGGCTCATCATCCTTTTGTGTCATTTTGAATATATCATCTTCCTCCTATCAGGTCCTCTACAATAGTCCTGATACTTTTATAGGAAAAAGGCCTTCATAGTTTCCCAATCAGGAATAGAATCTTGACCTAATCCCATGAACCATCTCAAAGCTGCATCTTTGAGAGTGGTAGGGAAAAGCTTTAACCTATGTTCATCAAAAGTATAGTCATAACCCTTGCATAATACATCAATTCAAAGAGAAATGTATCTATGTCTTCAGTCATTAACCCATAGAAGATAGATAATGTTGAAGGAGGAATGTTCTTTAGCATCATATCCCTTTCCTAGTTAGTGATTGGAAACTAAAATGTTGGTATTTCAACATCATCATCATTAATTTCATCCCCCATGGTTTGGTATGTTCCTTCTATAGGTGTGCTAGATGTTAGTGTTAAGGAAATTTCTTCTTCAGTGTTGCCTTCGCTCTGTATACTAGATTCACCAATTTTTGAAATAGCTAATTGGTGTTTAGAGGGAAAGAACCTAACCAAGGAATCTCTCTACCTTCACATACATGAAATATAGCTTTAGATTCAATGGTCCTGCACAATGTTAGTATATCTTCGGTGTTGAAAAAGATCGTATCTAACAATCCTAATTCTTAAAAAGAGAAATTAACTATGAAAATTGTAAAAACTAGTCTATGAAGATAGCACCATCCCTAAAAACAACACCAAAAATGTAGAGTCTAAGCTAATGTATTGTAAACTTGGCAGAATCTACTCAATTCAGAGGGTTAACTGGTTGAACAGTCCACTCCACATTGCTTAAGACTACATTAAATTATCGACCCATGGCTTGTAAGCTTATGATGGTGCAACATTATATATGCCTTCATGGACTTTAAACTACTCAAATTATCCTACCTAAGTTATTCTACTTGCTGGAAGCTCACAAAACAAAAAAAATAGTAAAAGCGTAAACCAAAACTAGTTGCTAAGAGTACCTACAGTAAAGACTGTAACTGAACTACCACCAATAAAATGATATTTTGTTAATTGAAACTTAATAAAAACTAATGATTCAACTGATCTATCCTCTAGAGTGCTACTAATAATCATTACATGCATATTCACAACATTCATTCATAATAAACAAGAAATGAAACTTTGATTAACTTGCATATGATTCATGAATAATGATAAACTAATAACAACTAGTAACATAAATAAATAAATGAAAGATGAAGTGAAGAACAATACCTTGAGTGTCTTTCTCAAGTAATTGTTCCCACTTAACTAAACGCAATATAACTAATAGATTCTAAGCATCCCATAAGATTAACTCCATTCATTGCATATTTGTAAAAGATTACAAAAGATATTTCCACATATTGGACTCAATCATTTGGAATATTATTCATGTCTTGAAAATTGAAAGTATCTAGAACATAAAATTGATAAAAATTGACTATGCTACAGATTCAACCAACAACTATATACAAGCTAAGGGAATCATTATTGAAAGCAACAACTAACAAAAATCGTTAGCTCCACTCCCAAATAATAGAGTGTGGAATTAGGATTTGAATTATTCAACCTATAACTAAAAAGGAAGGAAAAATCCTATCAGAACTAGAACTCTATCAAAACACAACTATATGCAAATAGAAAACCACTTGTCAAAATTCCATCAGTCAAGGAAACCTCTTTAATGTTTACTAAACTAGTCATAATAATGCATGTCCAACCTTCATTAAGAGCCTTTAATCAATGACCACCACTTTCAACTTAGTTTGGAGCTTTTCCTACTTCAGGGTTTAGTCATCCCTTTTTCTACAAGTTCACCCCACAACCATTGTGCTATGGTTACTTTTGAGCTGCAAACAAGATAATTCCACAAAAAAATGTATACGAAGATAACTATCATAATTAATTCATAATATTCCGTCAAAATTTCATACATTCATTCATATAAACCATATAATACTGATATATTATAACTATAATTTCATCATCATAATTAAGGTTCAAGTCTGCATAATGGGTATAAAAGGATAGCATAATGTATGAACATTGTATGGAGAATATGTTTAAAAGTATCTTAAAATAGATATAAAAACAACAAAAACTAGACCAATATATGGACCTATCAATGGATATGAGTGAGCTCATTTGCTGGATTGATATTACCATTATTACTTGCATTGTAGTTGCACACTTTGTGGGTGTTCCTTTGCTTGTTGGCTCTCAATCAACCATCTCTTTCTAAGGGTTTTTGTTTATGGTGAATGTGAACAAGGGGGATGATCATAGCAAGATCGATCCCCACTCCTATGCAAGGTGGAGGAAAAACCATAAAATTTGGAGTATTCCAAAGCATGGTAATTTCACGCATTTCCTAGAAAGGCTTCATGGCCATGATCCCAAGGCTTCGATGAAATTTTTCCCCTATTGGAATAATCGTAAGTTATAGGTAAAGGGAATGGAGTTTGTGATTAATGAGTTTATAGCTGCCATTACTAGTTTGCCACTAGTGGGTCACAAATTATTCAAGGAGAGGAAGAGAAATGAGGATGCCATGGACCAATTCTTTAAAGATGATGAATGGAAAAAGCTAATTAAGATGCCATCTTGGGGCTACAAACAAACATCTTTGAAGAAAAATTGGGCTGATATTGCGGAGGTCATCATGTGGTATGTTACCTTAGACAATCGGTTTACTGCAATTTTAGGCCACCATTTCACTTTGTTGAATCATTTCAGACATGGGTTATATATTTCATTTCCTTTCTTTCTATTTTCTTCATTGGAGGTGTCGGTGTATGCCCATTTGAAAATTAAGAGGGAATTGGTTTTGCATGAGGGCAACATACTGCTCATTATGGAGCATGTGAGAGCCCTCATCCCTGCTAAAATGATTAAGGGAAAGGATAAGGCTATCAGTGATGTATCCTTCTCGACTGGTTCAGATACTAGTACAACTGGGGAAGAGGAATGGAATGAAGAGGATGAGGGTGGGTCTTCTTCCCTTACGACTGCCCCTTCTAAGAAGAGAAAGAAGGGGAACCCCAAGGGGAAACATGCTACTAAGAAGATTATTCTATAGTAGTCGGAGTCCCAGTCTACTGGCAATGACACAAATGTTGTTTATGGGGTTTTTAGGTCTAAGGGAACTTTTATGTTTAATGGGTAGGATTTTGTTGTAGAGGGTTGTAAGGAGGGATTTCATGATAATGTCATGGACAATAATGTCAAGGAAAGGCCTAGAAGGGCTTCTAAGCGTATTGCTAAGTTGAAAAAATAGGTGTTGAATGATGATTTGAAGAGTACCAAGGACCAGTGTAAGGAGAAGCACACTGAGGAGAAGGCAATTGAAATTGATGACTCCCTGGTTCGACAAACACCCAGTATGGAGCTTTCTGGTGGGAAGACTGTGCATGAGGACAAGGGGGTTAATCCGAGTCTTGGAAATCCATAGCCACTTAAGGTAAACCTACTTTCTAAGGATTTATCATACCTAAATGATGATACCACTTCAATGTTTGAGCTCCTCGACATGGCTCATGCAGGGGCTACTAGTACTTTCAAGTTGGTGAATTGGAATCTACAAGAATTTAAGAGGGTGAATATCAAGACCAGAGACCTGAAAGAGAATGTGCAAAATATGTCGAAGGGTTCTTCCTCGGATATTTTGATTGAAAGACTTGTAGACTTAGAGTGTTCCTTTATAGACTTCAAGTCCCTGTGTGAGCAACACATTTATGAAATGGAAGCTAAGATTAATGATACCAATGTGGACATCAAGAAGCTATTGCAAGTTAGCCACATTTTAGTAAAGAACAATGTTGAACACTGGAGGTCTTGTTTCACAAGATAAGTGAGCTAAGAGAAGATCAACTTTACTTTGTTGAGTTGATGGAGAAGGACCAGGTTTCAAAGGGGAAGGGGAAGAAGGTTGGTAAGGATGAAGCCAAAGGTCCTACTACAAGAGGGAAGGGTAACTTGAGGAAAACCTTTGAGGAGGATAAAAAAGAACTGATGGACATGGTTGAGCTACATTAGAACCAGGAACTTGAGGTGGCTAACACCTTAAAGAACATGAAATAGTGTCCCTTTCTATGTTTTGCTCTATTTCTGACTTTTGCTTATGGGTCTCTACTTTTTTGTTGCTAGTTGTTGTTGATGGTTCAATGTTTTTATCTTTGAGCAATGTTTTGTCTGTGTAGTGGTAAAGGGTTTCAGGTCCCTTCAAAACCTATTTTTCCCATATAATCAAAACAAATTTGACATGATATCTTTTTTTATTTTTATATAATTCTTAAAAAAGAGATTTATACTAATATTTTCCTTCACATATAGTTGAAAAATGCTTATAAAACCTACTTTGCATTACCATTTGTTCCAAAATTTGGTCTTTTTAAACAAAATCATCATACAAAATACAAAATATTGTACCTTTTAAAAAATACCACTACGTATTTAGGAAAATCTTTTTTTTATTATTCTATGGTATATTATGTTTTTCTTAATGTTTGTTCACATTTATATGTTATAAAGATTGCACTCATATAGAAATTAACCAATCTATCAAATCTTCTAAAAAGTAAAACCCTCTTTTCCTCAAATTTTCCTCTTGTAGGGACAATTTTCACTTTAAACATTACTTGATTAGCATATTTCAATTTTCTCATGAGCTTATTTCTTCCATTCAAATTTAACTTGTTGATAACAACATTCAATCTTTTTCAAGACCTAATTATCATATTTCCACTTGCTCACAGGTCAATTTAGTACACTAAATTCCAACAAAATTATGAAAACGTTAACTAAAAATGCCATTATCGATATTCTTGCAAGCATATCCGGTTTGAGCCCTATTTTATAGGTTGCATCTATTGACTCCATTCAACAAGCTCATTCTACACTTCTTAAATATCGTGTTCAACTTTTTGATGGCTTACACACACATCATGCTTTACTTCTTGATCAATTCAATGATCTTGTTTTGGAGGAGGCTTTAGTGAAAGGTTATATTGTCTTACTAAAATATTATAGCTCCAAGATGTTCCATAAATTTACGTACATCCACACTTTCCCAACACTATTTATCCTTTTACCTTTGCACACTCTTACTAAATGAATCACTTTACTTAATTGTAGGGCTATCATTATTGAAAATTTTGATTTAATTTCAAACAATGCACCAATTGTTGGAACTCCAACTCCTCTCCTCCAATCTAGAAGCTCCATCCCATCAAGTAGTTCTCAAGCCCTGTTGGGCTCCTCTCAATCTATAAATGATTTGTTGCAAGAAGATGGAGACCCTAAAACTCAATACAATATATCCCCTTTTGAACCAATTCCCATTAAAATGTTAACCCCATACCATAAGAATTGGTCCATTAAGGGTCGAGCCTTGACAAAATCTCCAATCCATGAATTTAAAAATGTTGGATGTGATGGAAAAGTTTTTGGATTTGAATTCATAGATAATGTAGGCTCTGAAATACATGTTTCTTGCTTCAACAAACTTGTTGATGAGTTCTACCATGCTATTCAATCTGATAGTCTTTATGTGGTCTCCAATGGTCGCATTAAGGTTGTGAACAAAAAAAATAGTAGCTCCACACATCCCTTTTAAATATTTCTCCATAGCTCATCAACAGTAACTCCTTCCACATCATTGGACTCCACAATATCCACACACACCTTCCACATTAAGAGCATAGATTTATTGGCCTTATTTCCTAGCAATTCCCTTGTTGATGTCATTGGAATACTTTTAGCTATCTCCCCTACATCAATCATTCATAAAAGAGATGGTACAAAGACAATCAAATGTATTGCTACAATCATAGACATGTCAGGTTGTACCATTGATGTTACACTTTGGGGTCATCATTGTCATATTAATGGGATACAAATATTTGATATGCCTATACAACCAAACCCTCATGTTCTTTTGATTAAATCTAGACATTTCCTCTTGGTGTGGGAGAGGTATTGATACTATTTTCCCAAGTACAATTCTAATGAACCCAAATTTATTAGAGGCCTCAAGCTTACAAACATGGTATACCACTATAGGGATTGCCAAGCCTTTTAGTTCCTTGTCAAAAAAACTTTCTCCCAATAAGTTTACAAATCCATTCAATATCTCATCTCTTGCAAATACAAGCATACTTGAGAAGAAAAATGTTTGCATAAATGCCTCCATTTCAAAACTATACCTAGAAAACTTCTATTACCTTTCATGCCCTCTGTTAGTGGATAATAAAAAGTGTAAGAAAAGGGTTTTGCAAACTTCCCCAGTACTTTTCGCTACCCAAAGTGCTCTACTGATCTCCCTAGATGTGATTTTAGCTACATGCTTAAAATGGAATTGAAAGATGGAAGTGACAAACTCCTTAAAGTTACTGCATTTGAAGGACCAACGAATTCTTTAATGGGTGTTGTCGCAAAATATTTTCAACTATTGCTAGCTGAACCTAATACTACTAAAGACATTTTGGACCATGTTGTTGGTTGCCAATTTTTCCTTGACCTGACCATCAAAATGATTCCATTTGGTGGACAAGAAACACAAAGCATTGTTATTATTTCCATTAGGCCCGTTTGAATTTTCACTTAACTCTTCTTAGCAGTATTGTAAACTTTGAATGGCCATATATGTAAAGATGATTGACATTCACATATGTTTTTGTATTATCCTAAACATTGAATGTCCATTTATGTAAAGTTTCTCGTATTTTTTCTTCCAAATTGTTTATTCATGGCATGTATTCTCCTTGAAGTATATAAATACACGATCATGGTATTTGACATGTAAAAATGAAATCACATATAGAAATGAACACCATTCATATATTTTTTATGGCTTTTTGTACATTGATTGTTCATATCTTTATATGTTTTGGTTTCCTCTCGTGTTCTAAATTATTTATTCACACCATGTTATCCGCTTACATTCTATAATATATGTACATACATATGTGTATGTATATAATATATAATATTCTTGTAATTATCTCTCACAAATATATTTCATTACTTTTATCCTCATCATTCCTTCTGATGGAGGCAAAAAATGAAAGAATGCAAGAAAAATGTTTTCATTGAAATCAAATGCAATGTACACAATACCATGCAAGGAAAAACAATATTAACAAATTAAGATGTGAAGACCATCAAATTCTTGTTGATGGAGCCTCTACATCTATACTCTCTTATCCTAATAACATGCCCCACCTACAAACAACTACACCTCAAATGCAAAATATAGTTCAACCCAACCCATCTATTGAAATGTGCCCTTTGCCACCTTTTTCATGAGAATTTTTCACTGCTAGAAATACCTTCCATTCAAAGTTAGATAGCCTATCAATAATTTTGACATGCTGCATGGAAAGATATATAGGAATCAAAACTAGACAATCAAATGAAATCACTACTTGTTATAGATGTACATCTAAAAAAAAATGACCACTACTTCTCAAACTAGAACAACATGGACCTTGGTGAGCAACCTGTATGTTTAAAAATTATATCCCAAGTTGAGGATATGCTAATAGCAAGGGTTAGCCTAATCCTTCAAGTTGCCTATGCAAGGGGGGCAACTAAAATATAGTGACCACGCTTTTTTCTTTTCTCAAGATATATTTGTGATTGCATCCTACTTGCCCAAGCGTATTAATGATTTGGATATACTAATAGTTAAAAAGAAAAAAATTGAGCAACAACCATATAGCTTCCACATTAGTAGAGGATGTGTCCACGAGGCACTTAAATATAAGATGTGTAATGACCCATACTACAAATATGTAAAATTAGATGAGATTGCATTGTCCACTTTCCTAGAGTCTTCTATTGACATCTCAAACCTTATTTATGCAAAAAATTCAAATCCTGATACCACATATATAAGCTTCATGGAAACAAGTGATACAAAATATGACCCCTTAGAAGAAAACATGCTGACAACAAATTCCTTTATGGAAAATCTCCCATATGCATGTACAAAGGTCGAAGAAGTGTGCTCTTTACTACAACTAGGTGTGGGATGACCAACACTAATCATTGAATGACCACCCCTTTTTGCATCTCCTATAAATGAATACACCACTGAAGGATTATTTGTGATGGCATTCCCCAGTTTGTTTCCGAAAGGAAAAGCTACATTCAAACAAAAAAATATCAAAGAAATTAAACACATGAATATGCTCTCCATCTTGTAAGGTGCCATGATAATAGGTTTGGCCAACACCCACGATTTAGCTACTTCATACTGAATATTATTATGCGTCATCGTAGCTAAGAAACCTCATATCTATTTGTTAATAAACATCTATATGGTTACCTATCCTCAACAATATCTGACCTTTTCCAAAGGTTGAAGGACATGCCAAATGAAAAACTTGTAGATCAACTCATGTGATTTAGCTTGTCAATTCATGGTACTCGCCCATTTTTGGCCCCAACGTCGAGGGGAGATTTCTGACATGGTCATTCAAATTGGTTGCCCAAAACTCTTATTCACCCTTAGTGCATCAAATAAAAAATGGCCAGACTTGCATACCATCATGCCTACCAAGTCACCTACAAATCCTTCTATGGCTTGTAGATGGAGGATCCAAAATATTGTTCAAAATCCACACCTTACCGTACTATACATGCATCATAGGTTTGCTGCATTTTGATAAGAGGTCTTGGAAAAACTTCTTGGTTCATCAGAATATTGGTATAGGTAAAACCATTCTTTTCTCGTTTTCTTAAATTACACTCTTACTTTGATTGTTTTCTTAAAATCATCATTTTGTAGGTATGAGTGACAACACAAAGGATCTGCATGCATCCATGGTTTCTTATGGTTCCAACAAGAACTTGACATTAGTAGATTAGAATGGAATAACCTTAAATCAATACAAACTGCACTTTATTATATTGATAGATATTTCTCTACATGGAACCCATGAAGCCTCCAATTGAGAAACCAAACATTTCATCACTCTAATGTTGATAATCCTTTTTTGATCGATACAACAAGGATCATGACAACCAACCCTTTAATTGACTATAGTGAATTGGTCAATCATGTTGAATGCCACACAAAATATACTTTGCTAACATTCCTTAGGGAAAGGGGCATCTATTATCTGTCGCTATAAAGCACCATGGTCCATGCAAGATAAGTCAAGTCTTTCAAATGTCAAGACTAGACAACCTAAGAACACACCAGCTCGCAGTGATGACTGTCTGAACCTTCACAACCCATCTATCATCTCTATCTGGATGGATAATGTATAGTACTAGCCTGTACCCTCAATTGATGTTGTTCTCAAATATATTGCAAAATATGCAACAAAAGTTAAGCACATATCCGAAACATATCATGCCATGTTATCTCACATTTCAACCACTTTAGAATCACAAATGCCTGCCCCAATAGCTTTTAAAAAAATGCTTACTGATAGCCTTGTGGATCATGATATTAGTGCCCAAAAGACTTGCCACCTTTTATTAAAATTACCCCTCTCCATATCCAATAGGAAATTTGTTTCTTTAAATGTTAATCACCACAAATTTCAATATCAGTCTCGCCCACGTTAGTTACCACATCACCTACCTACATTGATGCTTACATGGCATGACCCATACAGTTAGAGGCAATGCCTCTAATTGAAGTGACTCAAAAATGGACCTTTAAAGCATCTCACAAAAATGAACAATGGAAGCAACGTCCCCAAGAAGCAATTGTTTATGTCTCCCCATGGTTCACAAGCATCCCTACAAGAGATGACAAAAGATTTCATGAATTGTTTTGGAGTGAACTCATACTATACCAACCATTCCGTAACACTAACATTGCATTTGGCTCCTCTAAACATCAAATAATAACATAATGGGAAAGGTTCTCTTCTAGATACTAGCCATGGCATGCACATCACACACCATCAGGCCCAGTTGAAACACTAGATGCTAGTAGTAGCTCTAGCGATGAACATGTGATGCAAGGAAACAACCCTGAAGAATGGAAAGTTCTATCAAGTTTACACACGAACCTTCTTATTCAATTGGATCCACTAGGCATGCTTGGCCGACATGACATTGAATTGCACCATGAATGGTGAGATACCAGCTTGGACCCACTACAAAATATTTTAGCTACTACTTTCATTGAATCCAATCACCCAACATTTCAAGTACACCATGTTCTCAATGAACACACCCATACTACTTTCTCTACTCAAAAGCATAAAGCATTTGATATAATTTTGTCTCATCTAACAACTCTTCCATTGCAACCACTACTTAAGATAATTGTTTAAGGAATTGCAGGAACTGGAAAGTCACACCTCATAAAAAAAATTAGATTTGCACTCATGAGTTCAACTCCAATTCACCCGTCACCATTACTACTTCTTGCACTACAAGTGTTGTTGCATTCAACATTCAAGCATCAACAATTCATTTTTTTCCTTTGTATTCCAATAAAATACATGTCCCACTACAAGGAAAAACACTTGCAACCTTCTAAGAAAGCATGTACTTTACTTGGTACATTTTGATAGACAAGATGAGCTTCATAAGTCCAAAGTTGCTACATCGAATTGACATGAGGCTACGAGAAGCGTTCCCTGTCCACAACCACTTTTCATTTGGAGGGCGATCAATAATTCTCTTTGGTGACTTGGGCCAACTACCACTAGTTAAACATATCCCCATGTATGGTTCTACTTCCTATGGTAGAACACTATGACACATCTTCACAACAATGATAACTTTGACCAGAATATTTTGGAAAACTGTTGATGCTCCTTCCCAAATTTCTTTTTGTGCACTTCTCTCCAATATACGAAATGCAAAGTTCTAATGTTGCATTCAAGCTCCTTGCTCACCTTGATAGAAAACTCTATTTTCTTGTCTGTCATACATCTATTTGCAGCAAATGAATTGGTGTTACTACATAATAAATGTATGTTGTTGTCTTTGGCAATGTGTGTTGCCCTATCCATTGCAAAATAACTTAAGGGGTCAACATACACAAATCTAGATAGAGAACAACTTCAATCTCAGATACTGTTATCTATTGACCAAGAGGTTATGTTATGTTCAAATTTATAGGTGGAAATAGGGCTTGTTAATGGTGCACTTGGTCAAGTCAAATCAATTTTATATAATGACAATGAAAAACCACCTCGACTTCCCTTGTTTATTGTTGTTCATTTCAAACATTACATTGGACCAGCTTGTGACCATAGCATCCCAAATAATGTCCCAATAACCCCACTAAATCATGGTCTTAATCGTCAAATTCCACTTTAAATGGCATGGGCCTTGACAATACACAAGTCACAAGGCTCAACACTTCCAAGGGCCACAATCGACATTGACAACATTGACCGATAAGGGCTAACATTCACAACTATTTCAAGAGTTCCTGATCTTCATAGTCTTCCAATACATCCTTCCTTCACATTCCAAATATATGCATGCACTCAACAAAGCCCATATGTCACTCACCAAAAAAATGAAGAGAACCATTTGAAAGCAATGTCAAATTCATACTCTTCAAACACTTAAAGAACATTTCAAACACTACAAGTATGTCATCATTTTATCATCTTTACTACCAATACTTATATAGTTTATTTGTTGAAAATTATATATCTCTTTTTTCTTTCATATAGGCTCCACTCATGGCTCACTTACACTATGTTCCCATTGTGTAACACCTACAAACTACTCTACCGAAGGTAACTAATAATTTGTATTGATTTTCAACTTTGACATATTATTTTATATTAGTTGTTTTTCAAATACTAAATAGATCTATTGTTTATTAAGATACAATGGAGTTCAAAGTGACCATGTGATAAAGTTGCACAAAATATAAAATATATCTATACCATTGTATTCAATTGCATACATTGTTATAATTGCAATTAAACATTTCATCAAATAGTTGTATTTTCAACATTCTATATATATCCAAATTGTACATTTTTATATCAAAAAAATTGAAGTTCCCTTTCATTTGTATACTCGTTTCCATTTTATTTATTTCATGTGCTGTTTTTATAAGTTATATACACATTGTTCTATTTCAACCAATATGTCTACATAAATTTAAATAAATCCGTACAATTATTCGACGTACCCATTGCACACCAAAGTGTGATTGCTAGTATAAACTATAATAAGCTATATATTTTATTAAACCACACATAAAGTATGTATTGCAAAAGAAAAGGAGAAAGAGACATTGGCTAGTAGTGACATTAAAGGTGAGAACACCACCATGATTAATAAATTTATTTTTATAAATAGAGAATGTGGAAAATATATGGTTTAGTTATATATCATCATGCATGCTTTTCTTTGTACAACTCCCACTACTTGTACGAACCATGTTACCCATTTATTTAGGATAGAGGAGTTCATTTTATTATAATATTTCATCAATATAAAAATAAAAATATATTATTTTGTGGAATCATAATTTTATATTATTAAAATTTTCACATATTAAATTTTTGTAAGTTATAAAGAATTTTTTAATAACAATGGTTTATGAGAGAAATTTTCAATAATAATGGTTTATGGGGCAAATAAATTTTAATAATCATGTTATGTTAACATATAGTTTTTTAAATCAAGTGTTAAATATGTATTGCAAGGGAGGGAGAGAGGAAGAGGGAGAGGGATATTGAGAGAATAGTGGTGTTAAAGGTTAGAATATGAGGATTCAAAACATCACTATGACTAATAAATGCATTTATAATGTATGGTTCCGCACAATGTCTTAACTTACATGCTTTTACTACAATCCCCACCACTTGCATGAACCACATTATCTATTTATTTAGCATAGAGGGGTTCAATTTATTATTATATTTCATCAATATAAAAATAAAATATATAATTTTTTAAGATCAAAATTTTATTATACTAAGAATTTGAAGTTACTAGAAATTTTTTAATAATAATAGATTATGGGCCAAATACACTTTATGAAAAAGAAAAAAAAAGAGACTATAGCTACCAATAGCAATGGTATTACATGTACGAATATGAGGATCTACAACACTACTAGAATTAATAAATGAGATTTTATAAAAAGAGGGTGAAGAATGTATTGTTTAGTTATGCCTCATCTTGCATGCTTTTTTACATCCCCACTATATCCACAAACCATGCTACCCCTTTATTTAGGATAAAAGAGTTCAATTTATTATATTATTTAGTCATTATAAACATCTTTTTAGGGATACATTTTAATCTAATTAAAATTTTATTATAGAAAACGAGAGTTATATATATTTTTTAAATAATGGTTTATGGGCCAAATAAATTTGTAAATAATGCTAAGATATAATATATATTTTTATAGAGGATATGGAGAATCATGATTTAGTTATATCTCATCTTGCATGTTTTCTATACAACCTCCACCACTTTATGAACCATGTTACCCATTTATTTGAGACAAAGGGGTTCAATTTATTATAATATTTTATCAATATAAAAATAAAAAATATTATTATTGTGCTATCAAACTTTTGATAATCATTAAGAAAAACTTAATAATAATGAATTATGAGCCAAATAAATTTTATGAATTATGGGCTAAATAAATTTTATGAAAAATGAAAAAAGAGAACTTCTAGTCAATGACTATCAATAGTAGTGGTGCTAAAGGAAAGAATGAGAGGATCTACAACACCAATATGATTAATAAGGAAGTTAATATAAATAAATGGTTGATCAATATACGGTTTTGTTATGTATCATCTTGCATGATTTTCCTACATCCCCAACTACTTTCATGAATCATATTACCCCTTAATTTAAGATAAGGGAGTTCAATCTATTATAATATTTGGTTACTACAAAAACAAGAGCCGTAGAGCAATAAAGTTCCTGCCAAAATGTTATAGAATAGTTTTGTTTTAATTTGTCGTGGTTGGAAAGTTTTAGCAACAATAGTCAATATGATGGAGCAAATTACAAAGAGTAAAGTAGAAATATATAGGCCTCTTGGATGCTTGACTCAAGAAAGTGGCATACCCAAGAGGTCATCAATTGACTCTTAATCACTCTCAATGAAGAGGTGAGTTAACTTAGTGTAATTGAAACATAGGTGGAATTGACTAAATAGAACTGACACCTAAATACTGTCAATTAAGGATTGATGAGGTAGTGGTGGCACTTGTGTACCTCAAGTGAAGGTGTAGCTATGTCATTATTTCTTATATCCAAAGTAAACTTTATTAACTAAGTCCAATATTACACTTTGATAAAAACTATCTTAGTCAAAGTATAATATTTACACCAACAATTTTTCCAATAATCCAAAATAACAACAGTATGCACACATGCAAAGCAAGAAGAATCTTTCATAATGGAACAAATTTGAAACACAAGTAATGACACATGGACAGGAATGATAAATGACATAAGTATGCAAACAAGGTTGTTTCAAAGGAGCAACCTTGAGTAAGAAGAAATATAAACAATAAAAGAGAAATTTCTATGACAAATGCACTAGATTGAACTACGTAGCTTCAATATATAGGTAACATTCTCCATGTATTCTTCAAAGCAAGGCAAATATTTATGCTGAACTCATTTCGCTTCCTTGATGTACGATGCCAACTGCATTTCCCACTAGAAAATTACATGACAGGAAGCTGAGAAAAAGCCTTTAAGAAAAACATTCAAAACTAAAAAAACATGGTGAATTTGGTCTCTTGAATACATAGCAGGTTCCAAAGGTAGGGTAATACATCATGCCCTTGTGTCTTCCTTCTTTCCTCTACAATTTTATTAACTATTTCATAGAAGCCCATGAAGCAGATTTTCATTTCCTCTAGGATGTGGTCTACCAGTGACAGATCCCACCTGATAAAATATCCGGGTTTGGCTTAGATGATTGCGTTGAAGCTTTTCATTAGCAGGAAAAAATGGAAAAGAGAATCAATTCAAACCTTTTGACTGTTTTAGAGAATAGAATCATGTCATTGATTGATCTCTGCATGGTTACAAAAGTGAACAAGTCAAAGAGCACTAGCAACAATGACATCATTATTACAGAAACACGCTATCACATTCTTATTAATGTTAGCACAATCACATACATAACTAATGTGAGAACTTTACAAATCAATACAGTAATGACATCCTAGTTTTAGAAAAGGAGGCCTCTTTACAATTTCCAAAAAGTTACCTTACACAACAGTAGGACTCAGGGGAAGTTCCAACCAACAACTCACAATCACCAAATACACGTGCTTAAATTCTAATGACAATGATAAACAACTATTCTTAATTACTAAAGACACATTCTTAGATTCTATTTACAATTATGAACATAAAAGAGATGCCAAATGACATAGTCTGTAGAAGACAATAACATGCGGAATTTTTTTCTGATAGATAACTAGGAGGGGAGGCCACTATTGGGGAGCCAAGCTGTGGCTCAAACCTGAGCCAACATTGGGAAAGTCTGAGGGCTTTGATACTAGACCCAACTCACATGTCCCAATTAAGGACTTAATAACTTTAAGATTGGATAAAACGGAAACTTGTGCTCAATTTAGATTAGGGCTTTAACTTCCCAACTCTCAGTGGTTCAATCGCTTTGCTCTTGGTGACATTTTCATTCCAGATGAGAGGCCCTTTGTGGAATTTATCATTACTCAATGGTTTGATTGCCAAGCTACTGCGACAAAGAATGTATCTAGGGTTCAGGATTTTGAAATGAACTATTCTTTAACATAAGTACCAAAGCCAAACTATCATTTACTGAAAGACAAATCAAAGCATGTTGTTCTAGGCTTGACTAGGGCTTTCCTAAACACACTCTTCCATGAAAGAAAGCTTTAATGTGATTAATTTTAAAATAATATTTAATTTAGTCTGAATAATAATAATCATTGGTATTAGTTTTCAAGTTATTATTTAATAATAATGATTTTTAAGCATAAATTTTTGAATTTTTGAATTAAAATTATATTGAAAACTAGTTTGAATTTTATAATTCATTTAATCTTTTAAAGTAACTAAGATTAATTAAATTAATAACTAGGAAACGATCATAGGTTATAAGAAATATATTTTAGAAATATATATTTTTTAGAAGTTTATAAGATTAATTTTTTTTAGTTTGATTCATTCAATTATCTCTCAAATGTTTTGAATACTTAAGTGCATTTTCAAAAGTAATTAACATTAGTTAAATTTATATCGTTTTAAAAAAATTAAATGTTTAAAACAATTGAGTTAAGTTCATTTTACAATTTAGTAATCTTAATATATATATATATATATATAGAATTAGTGTTGGGAAAGTAAATAGACTCGTGAAATTAAATTTACTTAAAAGGAAAAGGAACTATTTTGGAAACTGTGATAATGGAGCCGAAAAAATTGCCCTTATTGCTCAAAAAGTTTTGAGCCAATTACATTTCAGAAAATTAATTTTAGATATTTGTTTTGTTAAATATTTTGCATATTTACTTAAGAGTTATTTGAATATTTGTCAAATAGAAAATAAATATGAATTCTCATTTGTTTAAATCAAAGTTATTAATAACTTGTTAAGGAAGAGGCGTGCCTATAGTTCCTTGGTGGAACTAATAAAATTATTATTTTTGTGCAATCAAAATTTTATATTATGAAAAAATTGAGGGAATATAAAGAAAATTTCAATAAATAGTTTATGTCCCAAATAAATTTTATGAATTATGTTAATATATATATATATTTATTAAATTAAACATAAAGTGTGTGTTGTAATTTTATATATAGAGGGTTTGGAGAATGCATGGTTTAGTTATGTCTCATCATCTCAGCATGCTTTACATACAACCCCTACTACTTGTATGAACCACATTACCCATTTTTATAAATAAAGGATGTGGAGAATGCATGGTTTAATTATTTCTCATCTTGCTTGCTTTTCTAAAATCTCCACAATTTGTATTAACCATGTTACCCATTTATTTAGAATAGAGGGGGTTAATTTATTATAATACTTCATAAATATAAAAATAAAAATATATTAATTTTGTAAGTTTAATATTTTTATTTTATTATATTAAATTTTTTAGAATTATTAAAAAATCAATAATAATGGAATATGAGCCAAATCAAATTTATGAACTCTTGGACCAAATATTTTTATTAAAAATAAAATGGGAGAAATCGTGGCTAGCATAATAGTAGTATTAAAAGAAATAATAGAAGGATCTACCCAAGACTATGTTTATTAAACAAGTTTTTATAAATAGAGGATGGATAATGTATAGTTTAGTTATGTTTCATCTTGCATGTTTCATCTTGCATGTTTTCCCTTCATCTCTAACTAATAACATGATGAACAACATAATCCCTTTTAGGATAAAGGAGTTCAATTTATTATAGTATTTGGTCACCTTATTTATTTTTTCAAAGATCAAAATTGTATATTATTAAAATTTTATTAAATAAAAATTTTGAATCACAAAGAAAATTTCAATAATAATGATTTCTAGGACATGTTAAGATACATTTTTATTTATTCTAAGCCTAAATCATGTATTGCAAAATAAAATAGAGACATTGGCTAGTAGTGGCCCAAAGGTGAGAATAGGAGAAATATATATATATAGGATGTAGAGAATGCATGGTTTTGTTATGTCTCATCTTGCATGTTTTTGTACAATTTCCACCACTTGTATGAATCATGTTACCCATTTAATTAGGATGAAAGATTTCAATTTATTATAATATTTTGTCAATATATTATTTTTGTAGGATCAAAATTTTATATTATTAGAAAAATATTATATTAAATTTTAAAAGTTCTAAAAAAATCTAAATAATAATGGTTTACTTGTCAAACAAAGTTTACAAATTATTTTAAGATGTATAATTTTACTAAACCAAGCCTAAAATTTGCATTTCAATTAAAGAGAGACTAGCAATGATGTTAAAGGTGAGAACAAAAGGATCTAAAATATCACCATGATTAATAAATGTTTTTATTAAAAGAAGATGAGAATGCATGGTTTAGTTATGTTTAATTTTATATTATTAAAATTTTGATCTTACAAAAATAATATATTTTAATTTTTATATTGACCAAATATTATAATAAATTGAATCCTCTATTCTAAATACATGTGTAACATGGTTCATGAAGTGATAGAGTTGTACAGTAAGCATGCAAGATGAGACATAAATAAACCATGCATTCTTCACATTCTCTATTTATAAAAAAAAGTATTTATTAATTAAGATGATGTGAACTTTTAATCTCACATTTCATACACCACCCCTAATCAATATCTTTTTTTTTCTTTTTTACAATAAATATTTTATATTTAATTTATAATATATATATTTAATCACAATTCATAAAATTTATTTAATCATACATATTATTATCATAATTTTCTTTATAATTCTTAACTTTTTCATATATTAAAATTTTATTAAAAAAATATTTTTATTTTTATAATGACTAAATATTAAAAACTAAACTCCTATATCTTAAATAAAGAAGTAACTTGTTCATGCAAGTAGTGGAAGACGTAGAGGTAACTTAATTCATGCAAGTAGTGGGAAGTAGGGAAAACATGCAAGATAAAACATAACTAAAGCGTTGCCTTTTCACACGACTGCTACTGATAACTACTATTCCTTTCTTTTTCTTTTTTCAATTCATGCTTTATGAGTTTTTTAATGAAAAAACCTTTGCAGGGAAACCTTTAAATCTTCAAATCTTGCTAACCGAACGTTTTCACTTTGGGAAACGGTTGGTCGGAGCTCCGGCCATTGCCTTGCCCAGCATTCCAAATGTTTCCTCTCCCGGGTCTGCTTTCAGCTGTAACAAGTGTTCTGAGCTATATGAATGTTGCCTACCACTTCGAAACAAATATTGTAACAGAAGAGTAGCCCATCTTAGAACTATTTAATTGGATTTGTATTACTAAAGAAAAACGCAGTTAAGATAAACGAGAAAGACAGACAAATGAGTGAAGGCGGGGATTTGATCTCTGGGGAAGTGGGCGTCTTGGGCGCTTCTCATTCTCAGAATACCTTTTTCTTGCCCAACCAAAGAGGATACAAAAATGCATATCTCAATTATAACAATAACTACTGTTACTCTATCAACTCTCATACCTCTAGTGTGGACGCTTTTGCGGACTCGCATGGAGGTATTGTAGCCCCTGCGCCTTTGCGACCAAATCCTGTCCCCAGTGGCAATGCAAATTTGCTTTATTCACAAAGGCGAGACGGAGATGGCGATGCCTCTGCTGCTGCTTCGATTCTCTCTCATCTGCCTTCCCAACAAACATTCAAAGGGAGTAAGGAGCTCATTTTGAAGAAGAAAAGAGGGAGGCCTAGAAGATACGGTAACGATCTTCTTGCGTCGTCTGCGCTCTCTCACAAACTCGAACGAGGGATGAAGAAAGCTCAGATGGCAGCACTCGGTATTATTTTAACCCTTTCCAACTTTTTCTTTTCGCTTTGCTGAACTTAAAGGGTATAAATTTCCAATTACATGGTTTTCTGTAGTTTTTAATTAGTACTGTGTATATAGCGAGCTACAATTAGCACTGTGTATAATTTGGAATTTTAAAAAACAAAATGGTGAATTAGTTGTAGTTAAGGATTTGAAAGTTTTGTTGGGTGAAAATATGCAGTGATTGTTTAACCACATATTTGACGTGTGCTGCCTTTTTGCATTTCTTTTCAGATTTTACCTCTAAAATTTAATATTATTTTAAAAAATTAGTTTGGCAATTACTTAAAATATAAAATCAGTCCCCAAAAAATATACTAAAAGTTTTGAACAGTGCCTGTTTTAAGAAAATAGCTAAGCGGCTGAATAGGACCGTGCTCTGGCATTGTGTTTATTTTTTCTAATTTTACATTTTTATATAAAATTTAGTCTTCTAATCAAGATTTAAGCCTAGGGCATGCTACTAGTGCACCCATTGTTTCCAGGCTGGCCTATTATATTTGGGTCTCTATTTTGCAAGGGATAGTTAACTTAAATAAATTCTGTAATGCTTGTTGAATTTGAGTTTAATGACTATTCTTTTCATTCTTATAGGAGATTGCCAATGTTATATATATATATAATATCTGAGTAACTGTATGCTTCAAATTTGATGTTATATGTAGAAATGTGTCTTTGGGTCTAAGTGCTTCTGTAGCATTTTGGGAATTTTATGAAGCTTTCTCGCTTACGTCTTCCAACATGCGTTTCATTTTCTCAGTTAGAAATTATTCTTCTTACAGGATGTGCTGGACGGGGATTTACCACCCACATTGTGCAGATTGCAACAGGAGAAGTATGTGCTTTTTGATTTCTTTGTTAAATTTGGGTGTTATAATTGTGTGAAACTGTTGTTTGTTTCGTTTTAGATGCCATTTAAAAAAAAAAAATGAAATTGTCGTTGCATGTTTAGGCTTGCAATTTTTTTCAATGAATTGGTCTTCGGGTTTTTCTTTTACTCTTTGAAGCCACAGGTCAAATTATTCTGCATAGCATTTTAACATGGACATGCACAATATCAACTTTTTCTATACTGCAACTATTTTTATCAGATTCAAACCTAGTAGTCTCTCCTTAGACAGATGTCTTGTTATATTGTTTTTGGTCAGTTGCGAGTAATCTTCTAAATCCCAGTTCTAATTTAATTCATACAATCTATTTTCTACGCTAATTTTTTCCTGCTGTGATCACAGGACTAACCAAATATATAGGTTGCTTTGGTTCATCAACTTGAGTCATATTATAAATATCCCTTTTGGTTTCTGATTTTATAGTTTTAAAATTACTTCTTGCTTGGATTTTTCTAAAATAGTATTTGTTTTTGGCTCATGATCTATATGCATCTCGTGAGCTGTTGGCTTAGGTACATGCCCTCGCATCTATTTTATTTTATTTTTGATTCTTTTCTAGAGATTTTTTGCACACTTGCATTTGACGATATCTACTAAAATGTGATGAATTCAAGGTCATATGCTTTCATGTTACCTTTTGTGGCTTTCAGAATGTGTTACATGGCCATTTTGCCACTTATGAAATTGTAATTTTATTAATTAGTTCTTGAAGGCCCTTTATTTTGGGTTAATTGATGGGTTCAAAAGTTAATCAACTGAAAGTCTTATCCATTGAATAGAAGTAGCCCTTTGAGATTTATACAATTATTGGACACAATCCCATTAACATACCATTGTTCAATATTGCTATCTGAGAAATGATAAAAATTCACAATGAAATATATGAGTTTAGTTTTCGTGTTACAACCATTCTTACATGGTCATTTTGCCACTTATGAAATTGTAATTTTATTATTTAGTTCTTGAAGGCCCTTTATTTTGGGTTAATTGATGGGTTCAAAAGTTAATCAACTGAAAGTCTTATCCATTGAATAGAAGTAGCCCTTTGAGATTTATACAATTATTGGACACAATCCCATTAACATACCATTGTTCAATATTGCTATCTGAGAAATGATAAAAATTCACAATGAAATATATGAGTTTAGTTTTCGTGTTACAACCATTCTTACATGGTCATTTTGCCACTTATGAAATTGTAATTTTATTATTTAGTTCTTGAAGGCCCTTTATTTTGGGTTAATTGATGGGTTCAAAAGTTAATCAACTGAAAGTCTTATCCATTGAATAGAAGTAGCCCTTTGAGATTTATACAATTATTGGACACAATCCCATTAACATACCATTGTTCGATATTGCTATCTGAGAAATGATAAAAATTCACAATGAAATATATGAGTTTAGTTTTCGTGTTACAACCTTTCTTACATGGCCATTTTGCCACTTATGAAATTGTAATTTTATTATTTAGTTCTTGAAGGCCCTTTATTTTGGGTTAATTGATGGGTTCAAAAGTTAATCAACTGAAAGCTTTATCCATTGAATAGAAGTAGCCCTTTGAGATTTATACAGTTATTGGACACAATCCCATTAACATACCATTGTTCGATATTGCTATCTGAGAAATGATAAAAATTCACAATGAAATATATGAGTTTAGTTTTCGTGTTGCAACCATTCTTACATGGCCATTTTGCCACTTATGAAATTGTAATTTTATTATTTAGTTCTTGAAGGCCCTTTATTTTGGGTTAATTGATGGGTTCAAAAGTTAATCAACTGAAAGCCCTATCCATTGAATAGAAGTAGCCCTTTGAGATTTATACAATTATTGGACACAATCCCATTAACATACCATTGTTTGATATTGCTATCTGAGAAATGATAAAAATTCACAATGAAATATATGAGTTTAGTTTTCGTGTTACAACCATTCTTATAGAAAGGATTATGGAACTCAAAGCATTTTCTATGCTTTAGGATTTGTTTCCTCCACTAAGACGAGAACCTTATAGCACCTTTGATTTTAAGATTATTACTTTACAATTGTTCTCCCATATAGAAATGAATGTCATGGCCCCAACTTATGTATCATGTTAAATATTAGTCCACTGTTGGGATGACCATGAGAACAATGCTGATGTGGGGTTAAAGCATAGATAAAAGCTTTAAAAAAGGCAAAGAATACATGGTTACCAGCTACACTCTAGTCAGGGGGCCATCTATAAAGATAAAATTGATGTGGTGGGCAACCTAAATGATATTTATAATTTGACATTATATCAGAAGATGGCATACTTAGCTGGAGGAGTACAATGTTAGTATCTAGTGACACAGAGCAGCAACTTGGAACAAAAGTCTTCAATCAAAATAATGGAAACAGGATTTTAATGGATGCATTCCTGTTGAAATTTCGAGGCAATATGAGAGTTAGTCAGTTGACATTAAAGTATAGGAAATGGGCCTCCATGATCATGCTTTATGGCTGCCTCAAACTTCCCATGATGTTCCTTTTCCAATAGTCAATGCAAAATGACCACGGGATTAATTTCTACTGATGTAACTGAAATCATATTGCCATTTAATATAGGGACAGGAAATTTTTACACCTTATAACCCTTGCTATGATATAGATCATATCTCATCCATCTTAATTTCTAGAGATGCTTTCACTTGACCAATTGGAAATAAAGGATTTACACACTAATTACCAAGGGCTGGTGCATACATGCCTTGATCTTGTAACCATATACTAGGTGAGGTATAAATATGTCTGTATGTATGTATGTACATGCATGTGTGCACGTAATCATTTATGCACTTCCCCACCACCTTGAACTTGGATCGTGTAGATGGCATTATACTAAGAGCACATGGAATTGTATTCATGTACGCTTACCTTTTAAACTATGGTGTTGAGGTAAAATCACACCTTAAAAAATGTTGTTGTTTATTCGACATGCCCCTATGCTTGGATATGCTCTAGCTATTTATTTGGCATAATTCTTGGTAGGATATTGCTCAAATGGTACTTGGGCCAGAAAACATACAATGTATCCCACCCAAAAAAATAAATTAAGAAGGTTAGATTTATCTTCTTTGGTTAAACTTGTATGTTTTTGCTACTAATGCCAAATTTACAAATTTGTGAAAGCTAATTTCAATTTTCTATAATTTGTATTATATTTATTGCATGCTAGGAGTGTCTATCCTAGTTCTTTTAAAATTTTGTTTTGTTGTTTCCAATCCTCACTCAATTGATTATAAATTCATCTCCATACAACTTAGTTGTTGCTTAAAAGAGAAGGACGTGTTGACTCAATCCATCTTGAAGGCAATTGATGCTACAAATGTCTTATCCCTCATATCGAGAATATATATGAATTTGATAAATCTTTTTGGTGGGTTAAGAGTTAAGGTCACTAAGGGTTGAGGATGAGCTTATTAGGACAACACTTAAGTAATTGTGTTAGTGATCATGAAGAAATTGGAGGAGAAAAAGTGACCATCTATAATGTCCCCTTTTATTGATGAGTCAAAAATAGTTAATTATTTTTCTTTGTTGAGGAGCGACCCATTTGGGGGTTTTGAGGTGGGAAAAATAAGCAGAAAATAATATTTTATTATTTTGTTTGGGTGCGCCCAAGGGAGGAGACAAATGATATTTAAAATCAAATATTTTTGATTTTGGTGCCTAAATATTTTTATAATTTTTAATGGGGCTGGGCGACCCCTTTTGGGGAGTTAAAAGGAGGGAAAAATCAACTAAAAAATAATATTTTGAATTATGGACAAGTGCGCCCAAATTGGGTCAGCCAAATTGGAGGGATAAGGTGAGTTTTCTATATATACAAGTTCATTGTGGAGGCTTTTTATCATGGTGCATATTTTCTTCAGTCTTGATCAGCAATTTATTGTAGCTATTCCAAGGACGAAAATCCTTGCGAATTGTGGGTGAGTTGGACAAAAACCTAGCTCATCTTGGGAGGACTTCTTGACGGAGGTCTACTTGTGCTTCAATGGCATTTTGTGATGGAATTCATGCTTAGATTTTCAGATCAGATTAGGCAACTTTTTTGAGGGCAGATTTGGTATCATTTTGTCTAGGGTTTCACCCTAGAGTGGAGCGCCCTAATTGGAGGAGGTGCAACTTGCTTTTGAGGCAGCGATTTGGCTTTTTGGAGGTCATTGGCAAGCTTGCTAGGGTTTCAAACATTCATCATCAGACCAGCAGGCCGGCGCACCTATTTGGTAGGGTTTGGAGGCATCTTCATCCATATTTTGCATTTTGTCATAGCTGGAGTAGTTCGCCCAGCTAGGACTCTTGTGGAGCAGCATTTTCTATACATTTTGGCATGTAACTAGGACTGATTTGTAGCAGCAAACTTCTGAATTATTTCTGGGCATGTTTGAGCCCATTTTGTGGAGTTTTTGCATGGACATTAGTTCTGATTTTGTAGCAGCAGATTGGACAACCTGAAAATCCGATTTCTTGCATGTTTGGATGGTCATTTTGTTGTGGTTCATTGCTGGTTTAATTCATAATTGAAAGATAGATATATTTGCCATATTTTTTGAAGCATTTTGGAGGAATATATGTTTGTTGTTCATACTTATTTGCAATCAGAAATTTCATATCAGAAACTAGGGTTTGAGCAGAAAATTGAAGTGCAGAAAATTAGGGCAGAATTTCTTAGTCTAAAAATCAGAATTTAGGGCAAAATCTTATGTGGGATATTTCACAATCTAGGAGAAGTTGAAACAAGAGAACCATTAGTCATTAGTCTTTCTTAATTCGTTGGAAGAACTATGTATTGAACATTTCAAAGGAATTTGGGAATTTAGAAGGAAATAACTAATAATGTTAGGTCTTCAAAATACAAAATGTTATAGGTACAAAACCTTACAAAATTGTGAATATTGTGCATATACTAGGTTATATATGTATTAGCACGCTTGCATCTATAGGTCATCAATAACCATTGAGTGTATATAGAAACATACACTTGTCAAGGGTTATCAAAAGTTAGGTAATATGTGATCAATTTATGGTAAATTATTGTAGATGTTGATAGCCCCCAACAGGCTTTTTTTATATGAAGTGAAAACTAAAGGTGTGTGTAGGTATGGTTTTCTTTGTGTAGTTTTAACTTCCCCCTCTTAGAATTCTAGAATATAGTTTTTTGCATGGTGTATGTATACAATTTTTATCAAATGCTGTGTTATAATCTGTATTGTCATCACATCACAATCTAGGCAATTGCAATTGTTTCATGTGTTTATGATTTTATGTGTGTATTTGTCCCAGTGTTATGTTATGTCCCTATTTTTGCTTGCCTCAGCATCTCGTTGATTAGCCTATTATTTGACCCTCGTAGGCTAATGGTTTTGGATAGAGGGTCCTGTGAGGCAGATACCTGGTCCTTTGGTGGTGTTATTCTTCTCCGGAGCAAGGTATTGTTTAGGTTTGGCTTTTGCGGAGGATTTGGGACTCAGATATGCACACTTACTATTTATAGTAAGTCACCAAATCAGTGGGGTCCAGTGATACTATTTTTAGCAGGACAGGTAGTTGACTCTGTGGTTGACCTCCTGGTTCAGACGAAATGGAAAAATAATGTTTAATGAGCAACTTATGTTATTTTAATTAGTATTAAAGTTAATCTTTAATAATAATTAATTATTTATTCAAAAAGTGCATTATAATGTTATATAATAGCGTTATGTCAATGGGGCCATTAAATGACTTAAAAGACATTAATTAAGTGCATTGGAAAGGGCGCCCATCTCATGAGACATTATAAGTGCAAATATTAAAATATATTTAAATGATGAGAAGCTTCTAGAGGTCGACCTAAGTCATGAAAATGTATATAAGCTATCAAAGTAAATGAAAAAAGGATTCATTCATGATTTTGACATTTAGCTTTTGAAGAGTTTCGTTGTGGAGAAGAAGAAACCTAGGGTTTCTGCGATTTCTGCAAATCTGGTCATTGAGAACGAAATGTCTCATTGATTTTGCATACCTGAGGTTGTGAAAGAACTTCTGAAGGTTTGCCTGTCTGTGGGCTTCATACGGAGGTCCAGATTGTGCTTTATGGGAGAAGAACTGGAGAAGTTTCACAAGGGTTTATTCTCAGAAAATCAGCAGTATTGAATATTATCATTGTTGAACCATTTTATTGTTGGCTGTGCTTACTCTTCTTTGGCACAAGGGAATCATTCAGTGCATTTACAAGCCCTAGACTGGACGTGTTGCTTCAAGGCTGAAATGCCTTGGGCTTTAGCAATCTTTCATCATTGTGTGGAGCGGCTAAACTTCTGCTATCACTCAGCAGCAATTTCTATGTGGAGAAGTCACCCTTCCATTCTAGGCATGAGGCTTCTAGGTCTTTCTCTTGATGCTGGGTGTATTGATTTGCTGCTACAGGCATTCATATGTTGCTGCAGACCACTGCTGAAGACATAGAACCACTAATGGAGGCCTAATCGGGTATTCTCCTTTTGGTTTTTTTATGAGTGTATATGTCTGATGCAAGTTCAGAATTACTGCCGTGTGTTATAAACTTCTGTACATGTGAGCATTAGCACTTAATATTGCTCAGAACTGAAAATTCATACTTTGAAGTTTAATTCCAGTGTCTATGATTGTATGTTACCCTGTTTCTCAAGTGAAGGAGTAAAAATCTGTGCATGTTTGCAACACTTATGCTTAGAGTGTCTCATTGAATGA
Source organism: Sequoiadendron giganteum (assembly GCA_007115665.2). Classification (NCBI taxonomy): domain Eukaryota; kingdom Viridiplantae; phylum Streptophyta; class Pinopsida; order Cupressales; family Cupressaceae; genus Sequoiadendron; species Sequoiadendron giganteum. Next base: position 378,846,770 of record CM021108.1, read on the forward strand.
AATGCCTATCTATTAGCCAGAAGCAAAGGAAGTGAAATGTAATTTTCTTTGAGTTTATCATTTGAAGAATACGAATATCAAACCTTTGAGATAATCAATTCAGCTTTCATACAAATTGTTCGGCAAAATGTCCTATCTGACAAACTGAAAATTACTCAAGCAATTTTGTAAGTCAAACTCAGATCGGGGGTGGGACATCTCATGTTATGATTCTGGTATATGTAATAGTTTTATGTTCTTGAAATAGGCAACTTTTGTTGTTTTCAAATTCTATTATGATTCATACTTCATGTATTTGTTTTTTCTTTTATGAAGAAAAGTTTTGTTAGTTCATTTCTTTCAAAGAATTTTTGCTTCCTAGTTGTGGTGTTGCCATTTTTATGGCCTTTTCTTGTGGACTATGTTTAATATTCTTGATTGTTCATCTTCTTTTCTCTGTTTGCAGTTTGTTTGTTAGTTCTGTTTTGTTTTCGTGTATAAAATCCTATGCTCCACGGGGTTTCGGGGACGGCAAGTACCCGGTACGCCGGGACGAGTTTCTGGTACGGGGGTACTTTTGGGTCATTTTTTAGGGGACGGCAGGGGACGGCTGATAAAAAAATAGGGAAATTTTTAAAAATATAGAGAAATTTCAAATGTTCATAGCATAACATTGATAAAGCATTCATTCTAGACATTGTATAAGCTTATTATATATCATTAGACTTGAATTGAGATTTCACATGAGAATCGACAAACAAATTAACAGAATTCAAATGCTTTTCATTATCAATGTGCATACATATCATATAAGAGTCTGATAATTATAACCAAAATGCCCAAAGGCTCCAAGTCTCAACTATGAAATGACATGATAAACATAAAACTAAGAAAATATATCGCTGTCCAGTGTCCCTAATCAGCAAAAGGTAGGTCTAAATCAGCATCGCCATCGGAGCTCGAGTCTAAGTCAGTGTCAGTGTCCATGTCACTTACATTAGGTCAAGTGTGATGGGGCGTCCCTTGTGGGCCCACCCATAGCTTTATTTTTATAAAAAAACTCTTATTTTAAAAAAAAAGCTTTTTTTTTTTGGCTGGGTCGTAGGGTACTACTAGAAGTACCCGGTACGGTCGGGGTACGGCCAGGCAGTACCAGGTACTTCTAGCAGTACCCAAGTACCCTAAAAGTACCCAAGTCCCCTTTTTTTGGGAAACCGTCCCCTAGAAGTACCGGGTACTTGGAGGGCAAAAGGGTACTGCTAGGGTACGTTTCCTAGCAGTACCCGCGTCCCCGTTTCGTACCCGGTACGGGAAACGGGTAAAAACCATAGGGGACGCGTCCCCGTGGAGCATAGATAAAATCCAATCTGGGGCATTATATTTTGCAATGGGATCCTTCATTTTCTCACTTTCTCACTTTCTCAGTGTTGTAGATTACAACTTACTTAATGGATTTTTTCTGAAACTAGTGGTCTATAAGTCTGACCATCTTTTCTTGAGCTACGGTTTTCTTTTGTTGAAATTTGATGGATATATTGTTTATTTTGTCACATGTCCTTGGATGAGGAAAATGATGGCTTTAACATTTCTTTGGACAAGTTCCTAACAAATATTCAACATATTGATTGATAAGGTAGATTTTAAATCATAAATATAATGGATCAATAGACTATCTCAATGCATATTCACAGGTATATATTACTTTGAATCCATCCGTTGTGTGGTTTAGAAAGCTTCACTCATATTTAGTTCACAAATGTAGCTTGTCAACTTCTTAACACACTTCAATAGCCTTTTGGCCTCCATAACAAGTTTTATAATTTAGCTCACACATTTTCTAGGTTTCTTAGAGCTTCCTTTGACTCTTAGCATGCTTCGTTTTCCCATTCTACAACTTGTATATTCTTATATCTTTGATTCACAAATAATTCCTCGCACAAATGTCTCTTTTGAATTCTACTGCTTGGAACACAATCTTGATGCATACTGGGCCTCCCCATTTTAATTTTGTGGGCTGACTTCCAATTTTGGTAATTTTCTCAAAGGTTGGTTTTTTCAGAGTAATTATTTTGGCATCATGCTGATATCATCTGGATGCTATTAATGTATAATACCGAGTTTTTTAAGTGTATGGGTACTAGTTCCTGTAATCTTTTCATTCCTATTGTTGTTGGCTATGTATATGCCCATGTGGTATTGTTGCTTATACAATGATTCAATCCTATCATAAAATTTAGAAGGTCTGATGTCTGATATACAAACAATCCTTCAAAGTCATTTCATCAATTTCTGATTGTATCTTCCCAGTTTAAATTCTTTTTGGTTGCTCAAAAATTTGCAATATGATAAGAGGAAGAATTTGCAATGGACAACACAGCTTTCATCTCCTTGGCTGTTGGACACTGTGTTTTATTTCCCATTTCCACATCCTTAAGTGGAGTCCATATCCTTTTTCTAACATGTTACACTCTTGCAATCTCTCGGTGTCTTGGTTCTTTCTAATGCTGTGCATCCCTATATTCAGCTAAGCCTGATCTATCCAATAGTAGCAGCCTTGGTAGATTCCAAACATTTTTCTTTTCTGATACCTTATTACGACAAGTACCAAATAATGAAGATATTATGGACAACTCCATGTGAATGTAATGTAGTTATGAATCTTCAATTCCAATTCTTTGGTTGCTTTTGGTTATGAGTCTTCCACATGGAATGAATCTTGTTCTCTTATGCAAACCATTACTTTTATCACTTATCTAGTATCCTTAAAGTCTCACATACCAACCTTGGTATCACTTGGTGGGTTGTTCCAACCTTCCTACTATGGCTGATGTACTGCTTCTATACAAAAATCAACAACTGTTAGTATGATCAAAGCAACCTAATGTATGCATGCTCCAACATTCCTATGTTCAAATTAGCTACATGGATACAAGTATTGTGATGCTGGAGTCAACTTCATACCACAAGTTACAACCTCACTCGATTTAGGATGTGCATGCTACAAGGATTATGCTGCCTTTTACCTTTCCCCCAATCTCATTTTGAATTGGAAGCCACTACTTTGTTCTCCATAGTTGTGTTTGGATATCTAAATTTCATCTCCTTACTTTCATGAGAAATAATGGAAAAATTAAAGAATGACTTCTTGTTTGACTTTCATGCTTCCTTTCTTCTTGCACTTGTTTCCCATTAGTTGCAGTGGAACATCGTGCTAGCATCTTCTTCAGCTTGGATTTAGTGGAACTACTTAAATTCTTTGCTGCCTCTTGCTTGTATGCATACATAAATGTGACTTTGCTCTTCTCTTTGTTTGGAGACAAGCTCTTTAGTTCTTGGAATGCAATTATTATTTCACATAGTGGAGTTGTTACACTTGAGGTTTGTTCCCTGTTCAGTTTCCCTATGATCAGAGATCTTTGCCTCTCCTTCTTCCATTTCCTTTTGTATTGAAAATGATGGTTGCAATGGTTCTTGGAAAATATTTTCTTCTTTCATGGGAAACCATTATACTCTTCTTTCCATTCACACTTTCCTTTGCTATGTGGCTTAAGAATAGTGTGGATACTATTGACACTTTGTGCCCCCTTCCATTCCCCACTGGTATTAACAGATTTGAGAGATTATTGTGGGTTCATCCATGTCAAAATGTGTTTTGATGTTAGTGTTTTTTCCTTTCCTTATCCTTAGGTAGTTGCCCATATTTAAAATCTTGAAATTGGCTAAGTGTGAGGGTTTTTTGAGTCCTCCATCCTTTAGAATGCCCTAATGGGTATTCCCAATTCAAATTTGGGGAGCTTTGGGTGAAAAATGGTCAAGTTATAGGTGATTGGAGCTTTGGATGGTTCTCGGAACCATAGGAACCTCTGACGGTTCCTAGTTCCTCCTCTCCCTTAGATAGGTTTGTTCCATGCCTTAGCCATTTTGAGGCAAGTGTTTGTCGACAGTTTCATTGGTTCCCAGAACTGATAGAACCTCCAACAAGGTTCCTAGTTCCCGAGAGGCCTTCGACAGAAGAATGGCACAAGGATAAAGCAATAGAGAAATTGTTGAGTGTTTGTCAAGAGTTTGATGGTTCTTAGAACCATTGGAAGTTGAACCTTTGACGGTTCCTAGTTTTGGGCGAACCTCGAGGAAGGAGTGTCGAGTAGAGTAGGAAAAATGGCCAAGTGTTTGTTGGTGGTTTCATTGGTTTTTGGAACTGATGGAACCTTCGACAAGTTTCTTGGTTCCTAGTTGACCTCCAATCCCTAACATGGGCTAATGGCAAGGAAACCAAAGGGGACTCATTAAAGGGCAAAAGCAGAGTACCAAAGAAAATAACCTAAGATAAAAGTAGAACGTGTTGGAGCTCCCCGTAGTTCTTGGAATCGTGGGAATCTTTGACAAGGTTACAGGTTCCCAGTTTAGGTTCGAGCCTTGACTCAGGATAATGAAGATAAGGGGAACTTAAGACAACTGAAGATAAAACTTGAAAGGCAAGGCCAAATACTGATGGAAAAGTAAGGGTCTTCAATGAAAAAGGTAAAGAAAAGGGTGGGAGCTCAGATGGAAATAAAGAAGGGATGAGAACGAACGTCAGAGCTTCCCATGGTTTCAGGAACCATGGTAACCTCTGACGAGGTTCTTGGTTCCCACCACACCTTCGACCTTGATAGAGCAAAGACCAAAGTCATGAAAAAGACAAGGTTGGTGCAAATTTCAAAAAGCAAAGGGTGAAGGTGAGAAAGGGGCCATAGTGAAAGGTGCCAAGGCAAGAAAAGAAGAGAAAATAGAAGGAACTATTAACAAAGGATGAAGAAGTAAAAAGAAATAGAAAGGAACCTAAGGACAAGGCCAAATGCACAATAAAAGAACAAAGGTGGGAAAGGAAGCACAAAGGACAAAAATGGCACCAAGGGGGTGTTTTCTCCACCCACCTTCGTCTATAGGGCCATTAATGCACAACTACTCTTGTAGCCACCCAAATATTGTGCTGTAGAGGTTTGTAGGAGGATTTTAATGCATTTCTTAGGCATGATTTTTGGGGAAAAAGTGGTGACATGGTACAAATCTTCCTTTTTTGTCAAACGACCATTCTTGGGCTGCAATTTTTGGTGGATTTTGTGGGGGTTTTTGCACTTCTTCCTCAAAATCATTAATGCAAAAGTATGGTAGGGGTTTGGAATGTCTTCTACACCTTTCAGTAGGGATTTTTGTACGGATATGTTAGTTTTGGTAGGCTGCATATAGGGTTTCCCTCCTTGCCACATTTCTCTCTCTCCTATGCCTTTTTGGGGAATAAAAGACTTTTGGGTATTTATTGTAAAAGGTTATTCCTTTGTTTTCTCTAGTAGATACTTGCATTTTGTATATTTGCAACTGCAAAACTAGCTTCAAGCCTAATATTTAATAAAAGATTGCTATTTTTCATCTCTTTTCACCTCTCACACTTTGTGTAATATTGTTACCTCTGTGTTTGAATGATTGTTTATCATTTTCCATGTCTGTATATTGTCTTAAATTGTTTGCATGAACTAATTGTGGAATTTATCTTTCCCTGTTAGTGTTTGTCAAACCCTAACCTCTTTACATACCCCTAGGAATTGGTATGACAAAAAACTGTGTGGGTTATTTGGATATTTTTATTATTCTCTATGTTGCTATGTGCAGGAATAAACACCATTGATCTAGGTGCATCACCACCCTTTCATTTTTTGCATTTCTCTCTTCCCCTTTTCCTCTACAGGCTGTTAGAGTAGGGTTAGTTTTAGAGTTATTTAGTACTAGGTTGGACCAATTGCATCTAGGTTAGAAAGGAAGCCGACTTTCTCTGGAGGTTTGATTTCATACCCAAGGTCCCACACCTTGAGATCATCCCCATGTTTTCACCAAGTTGTTGAATAAGATTCAACACGGGTGCATGTTCAAATTGACAATAGATACTAAGCAAGATTAAATAATTTTATTTTCCTAGGTAGATATCTCAAGATATTTCATGCTTTATTCGGCACTATTTCCTAATTTTCACACAAGATTGCTTTGTGAGAATCTTTCTATTTTGGAGTATGAGTTGTTATCCTCACCTTCTCCTTGTATTTTCAATAGATTCTTAGAAAGTATTTTCTTCTTTCATGGACAACCATAATACTATTCCTTCTTTTCACACATTCCTTTTCATGTGGCTTTAAGAACAGTGTTGGTGTATTTATGCATTTTATTACACCTTAGGATATTAAGCTTATTTAGGTGAATTATAAGTTTTTTCCTAGGTAGATATGTGTAGATATGTTATCCTTTATTTCTTGATTTTCACTAGTTTGAAAGTCTCATGTATTTAATGGAAGTAATAAATCAAGCTTGAACTAGCTAATGGGATCAATTTGAGAAGCTGGTTAGGAAACAATTTATTTTATTCATCATAGAGAGGAAAAATTTATGGAAAGGTAATTTTTGAAACATAAAAATGGACAAAGTTTTCAAGAATACACTAGTGAATTTCATAGAAGTGCTCTCCAAATGGAGAAAGATATGCAAGATGAGGTCTTGTTGTACATTGGAGGCCTTCATGGTAATCTTAGAAGGTCCATGTTGATATTGATATCCAAACTGGTGGACATAGATGAGGCATGTACCCATGCTCACGATATTCCTATTTCTCAAGGACTGGTTTGAAAACTAGGTCTAGAAACTTATCAACACTCCAATCCTTATGCTTTGGGATGGATAAAAAATGGTGCTGATTTGTCAATTATTAGGCAATGTAGAGTGAAGTTTGCTGTTAATCAAAACTTTGTTGATGAAGTGGTGTTTAATGTTGTGACTATGGATGCGTGTGGAGTTGTGTTTGGCAGCCCCGACATGTATGATAGGGAAGTTGTGTACTTATGAAGGCCCAATACGTACCACTTGTGTAAAGATGAACAATACTTAATGTCAAATGCTTACAAAAGGAAAGGAGGAGCATCAAGATGACTTGAATATTGGAGCACAAAGAATGTTAAGTGGAAGCACTTGGATCTTTTCTCTTGCTTGCAAGAGAAAGAATGTTGACATGGTTTCTTTAAAAGGTTCAAACACCTTGATGCTAGAAAATCATTTAGACAATTGAAGACAAAAGGTTTCTAGATCATGTTTGGTTTTTCCTATTGTTTTGTATGGTGAGATGGCAGTCATATTATTAGTTGGGATGAACGTCCCTCTTTTGTTGAGTCTTCATAGCTTTGGGGGACCAAAATCATCTGTATTGGGGACTTATGATTCATAAATGTATTTGGTTTTGTTTGACTCCATGGCATAGTGATCATATTTTAGAGGACTTTTGTGTTATAGGTCTAAAATTAGGTCATTGATTGCACCAATATCTGAACATTCTTGCATATTTGGATTCCTCTTGAAAAGTTATGCAATTTAAAAAAAAAGCACCTTGTTTTGAGTTTGAATGCAAAATTTATGGATTCTGGAAGGTAAAAGCTTGCAAAAAGTGGCAGTTTTGAAACTGCTCCTTGTTGGAAAGTGGTAGGTTTTCTTTGCAAAAGGAAAATTTCCCGTGACATTCCAAATTCTTCACTTTTCGACTTCTAGCAACTATTGGACTTATGTGTGGGTTTGTGAAGCTACATATGCCATTGTAAATGCATTCTAAACTTACATTTTGAGGGGTTTGAAGGGTTAATGAAGGGAATTTTAGTAGCTAAGTGAACAATTTTCCATTGTAATCTAATTTGACTTGTAAGAGAGTTGTGTTAGAGCTCTTAGGAACTGAATTCACTGAGATTCAGGCTAGTGGTGTGCCCAAAGTGGCCAAGGACTGTATTTTTCTTTGAAGTAATGGATTTTAAGTGAGATCTAGCTCACATTTTGCTAGAGTTTTCTCCCACACATGCATTTCTCTAGAGTAAATCCTTTATCTCAATTGTGCATGGCGTTTGCTCTCATTTGCACATTACAAGTTGAATGATTGTTTACTTTACAACACTTCATTTCTTTCATTAAATCTGTATGTTGATGTCTAGTGTATGGAATATCCATCCTAATTTACAAATCACTTGTCCTTTCAAATAGTTTGGGGTTATGTCTAGCTTGAACATGAATCTTGCCACACGAAAGAGTTAACACCTCTATTGTTGTAAAGTTAGGCCTTTTTCTCTTGGCAAAGTAGATGGAGCTATAGGAGGATCAATTCCTCTCTACAAAAGAGGAACTAACAACGTCTTCAAGTGGGGCAGATAGGGAGATGTTTAAGCTAGTATCATTTCTGTTTGTTTGGGTTCAATCTATACTTAATCATGCAAAAGAGAAGTACTTTTGTTAAAGGAGTTCACCATCATCAATGAGAGGCATATTTGAAGAGTGATGAATCTTACCATATTTACCAGCTTTTGGATGGATCTGGTCTAGATGAACTGAATAATTGGATGGAATGAAAATATTGTGGGCTCTTTCAACCTAGTGGTGAAGACAATTCCTCTTTGTCTGATGGTGGTTATTCTATGTGCTCTACATTCTCCAAATCGTCTCTTCCAAGAAAAAGCTTGTGTATATTGCAGGTAAGGGCCCTTATGAAAGCAACTGCGTTAAATGCATGTATCCATGGATGCATTAAAAGAAGAGGGAGAATAACAATGTGCCTTGCTTCATCTTTTGGTTTAATTACAGGATTAGCACATAGAATGATTTGATAATATTACAGAAGAAGGCTAACAAGTGTCACATAGATTAGGAAGGTATATTCTCGGGTTTCATTTTTCTTTTAATTTTAAATTATATAAGTCAATAGAAATTCAAATAATGCTTCTAGTGATGGGAAAATTTAATTTATGTTTTGGATCACACAACACGCTCCATTATTAGGATAATGTGTTTGGATGGCACTTGGAGCTCTTTACATGGATAACATGCATACGATGCCATGGGGCCTGCTCAAATGAGAACATTAATTAAATTAGTAGTTGATTTTTACAATTAGATTATAAAAGTTAGTTTAACCTACCAACTGAATCATTACACTGTCACATTAACTAATTGTTTCTTCTTTTCTGAATTGAACCCATTTTCTTCCCTTTGTAAGGTCTCCTACACACCTTAACATGACATATTCCCCCACTCAACTTAGTCTGTAAGTGCTCCTCATCTAAGATTCTGTAAGCCCTGGTTATAATTGGTGTAAGCTATTGTAAAAGTTTATTTATGCACTTTTTTTAATGATTAACTGGAGAGGTTTCTATTGGGGCCCTCACCTGATAATATTTTCAGTACATAATATAAGCTATATTCATATATAGTATTGCATATCAACATACTTGTCAGTTCAAAAACTAAACTAATAGTTATAACAGCCATATTTTCATACAATTGTAGGCCCCTAAATAAAAAAAAGTAGATGGATTCTAGGCCAGATTTTTCATACAATTTATACAAAACAGGTGCAGATTTCCCACCCTGCCTACAGCCCCGTGCAAAAGCTAGACAAAATCAAAAGACACTACATATCTCTGCATAATCCCTACTACCAGCACCACCATTGGCCACTTCTTCCCAACCCTTTATTTCATGCAGGGCTGCCTCCATAGCCCCTGTCATCCCCATCCATCCGGTATATTCGTGCGATTTATAGTGAAAGGAGGAAGCTTAGGACCCTTGAACATTTCTTGGTGGAGTTTGGATGGTACTCTTTTCCATTGAGTGAGCTTTGGCATTGTTACTGCACTGGAAACCTCTAGGAGGCCATTGTTCTGTCACCTGCAGGTTCTCAACAACTTGACCCAAATCCTTATAGTATGTGCTCACTTCTTGAAGCTCATGGTATACTATTGCAGTTTCTTTCATTGCTAAACAAACATTAGCCTTGGGCAAACAAATTCCCTGGTATATATCTCTGGCAGAAACTGTTGGGGAAGCTAGCTCCTCAGTGCCTTGTTGGGGATTGCCATCGAGAGTTTGACAACAAAGGCTGCCCTGATGCAGGCCTACAACAGTGGTGGACCACCTTTGCTGATTCCATCCCCACCAAGCAATTCTTTGATAAATTCCATGGCTACCAATTCCTCAAGTTGCCAAAAAATGTTGCTTAGGCATTTATTGAGACCTGGCCCCTACAAAATGGATTCCTTTTGGAAGACTTAGCTTGCCAACACAATATATTACGAGTTGTAATAATGAACATGAGCAATCCATTGAACCAAGGAGCCCCATGCTGCACCAAACCAGCAACACAACAACACACAAAAAACCACATAAGATTCCAGATGCTGACCATGAATTTAAAACACTCTCACCCAAATAGCAACAAAATCCCTCCATGGGAAGTTAAATCAAAGTCATCATAAAAGAATATTGACTGCCATGATAAAATCAATGATATAATGACATAATGGGTGGTGATAGTATATGGGGATTGTGGACAAGGGTTCTTAGCTTAAGGAGGTTTAAATGATATTAGGTTACACAAGCCACACCATGAATCTAGTGAGGTGCTCAATTGATTTTGGTGAGTGAATTGGTCAATACCATAATAGGCCAAAAGATCAGCTGCCCCATTGGCTTCTCTACAATAGTGCAAGGTGATAAGTTTATTAAAGGTTCGACTGATCTGCAAAGCTTCCTCTAGGAAGCTTTTTAATTTCTAGTTTGTGCATGCTCCATTACGTACGCCATTAATCATCACTAGTGTGCCATCTTCCACATTTAGCTTTTGTACCCCGATTGATTTAGCAAGAGCTATACCAAGAATTAGTGATTCATATTCCACCATATTATTCTTGCAGGTACCCAAATATATGGCTTCCCCTTACACAAAAGAGTTGTGATCATCTCTTATGGTATCACCTTCACTAGCCAATCTAGGATCCATCAATGGGGAGTATATTTATATCTTATTAAGCTTAGTTTAATAATATTATTAGTGACATCATCAAATTTTCTATTGGTAATTTTGTAATTGAATATTTTGTTTATATATATTAACTAACTCAAAAGGGAGAAATGCTTGGGCTCTAGGTGCGATGTACTTCTCTTGGAATTCATTGAAATCATTATCTTTAATTCTCTCCCTCCATTATCCTTTATTAAATATCTTTTTCTATTATTTGGAGTCCACCCACACTGCCAGCCTAAATGTTTTCAAACAAAATCTTACATCATAAACTTATAAGTTATTACTTTTTAGCTTTAGATTTTTATGTGATTCGATTATTTAACTGTTTGCATTTAATATAGCTTTGGGCTTCAGGTTCTGATAAACTTTCAAAACTTAAATATTTATTCTTTTTTAGAATTTTTGAAACTGAATACTTATTGTTTAAATTTACCTCATGAACATAATTTTATTTTATCCTATGGCTTAATCTAAACTGGATTTAAAAAAAATAAAAATTGTCCTTTATATCTTTATCTTATATCATCAATGTATATGGTAACATAATTAGACTCTGGTTTTTATGTTGTTTTGCTAAAATGCGTGTTTTTTGGCAAATTTTATTACTAAAATGCGTTTTTTTTGGCAAATTTTATTACTAAAATGAGATTGATTCTTCATTTTCCTTGGGAAATGCTTTCTTGTTACATCATTAAGAACTTTCTAGGTATTGCTAACTTGCAGAATTCCTGATATGATAATATTGTTATGACATGATATATGGCATGCAGGATGTGTCTGAGAAAATATTGGCTTTTTTGCAACATGGACCTGGGGTAGTGTGTGTGCTCTCTGCTAAAGGTGCAATTGAGAACGTGACTCTTACTGAAAGAACATATGAGGTAAAGGTTTGATACGATGCTTGGTTTTGTTTTTTAACTTTCAAACTTTTTCCTTAAGGTAGCTGTGGTCAAGGGAGCCTAGATCTAGAAAAAAGTGGTTAGCTGCCAACTGCAGGTGGTATTTTATTCACCACACAATCAAATCTAAAGATAGTAAAAAATCAAAGCAGTATTATGATTCAATCCATGCCAGAATAATCATACTTATAGGCAAGGATGTGCTGAATCCAAGAATGTATTGAGTCTCTAATGCTGGAATTCCATACTCTTCCAGCAATCCAGGATGTACATCAATCATAGGCCTATAAAGCTACAGGACTCGATTTCTCTGATTTCTCCTTATAGAAAGATCCCTCAAAGTTTAAAACTATAACAAGCTATAAATATCTAGCAAGGAAATGCATAGGAAATTCACATGATTGTGTTTTTGTAAAACTTTGCTACATTGTTTTCTTTTTAATGACAACTAATTTGCCTATTTTCAATTTTTTTTTAAATACAGACACATGTAATGTTACACTGATTGGGGAAAAAAAAGCCGAACTAAAATGGGTGCTTCATGTGGCTAGATGCCATGTGATGGCTTAAGATTTATATCAAAGGCCACATGATTGTCAACAAAAAGAGGCTCCACACAGCCACCACAATGCCAGTGTGCTCTAAAGTTATTTCATGTAGCTTCATGCAAATATTTAATATTTTCTAATTTTATTAAATGTAGGGTTTATTTATTTGGTAAAATTATTATAATTCTATTATATCAAAGAGGCATAAATTCCATTATTAAAATGAAACATAAGAAAAGAGACACAAGTATCCAGAGAAGATCACCTAAGAGCTAGAAGAGCGAAGGTTACATATTTTCTTCGAATTCATTGCCAAATTCAACTTCAAGACTCCGAACATTGTTTCAGACTTGCTGGCTTTAATGAAAGATACAGTGATGGATCTATCTTTCCGAGCTTCTTAGCTCATTGGTTGGATACAAAGACTTCCTCAAACATCCTTTATATCACCCACATTTATGTTGATAGCATTTAGGGTATTCAAATGATCTTCAAGTAACTTTCGTCTTCATGCTGCTTCATGCTGAATTTTAAAGAGGTGATTATTTTTGTTATATAGCAAGTCACGAGTGCGAGGTTTGGAAAACAGCTCTTTCTTGTTTGAACTCATGATAGAAATTTAACCAAATGGAATCATTGTTCTAGGGAGTTTCAAAAGTGGAGATGGGGGGTGTGGGGGGGTGGACCACGGACCCAAATTTGGGGATGGTGCTTGGCAGCGCAAATATATACATATCTACACACACACATACAAAACATGGGACCAAAACAATTTTTTTTTTTTACGTTTTAAAACAAGAGTGGGATCAAGGGGCAGTGCCCCTCATGGGGGTTTTGGGGTAGAGCTTGAAATGGGGCTTGGGGGCAGCACCTCTTGTGGGGGTTTTGGGCAATGCCCTTAGCATATTTCATGTTGAAGAATAGGTTGAAGAATAGGGTAGGGTGAAGGGACAGAGCCCCAGTCACCAATCCCAAATTAAGGCATTCAAGACCACATGGATCATCATGGCACATGCCCTTTTTCATAATTTTCTTACTATGTTTTCATCAACAGAAAATCCTTATTATTTCTTATCAAATCTTCATTCTTCAAAGAACTAAAAGTGAAGCCAGGGAATCTGATCAGTCTAAATAATGAAGGCTGCCCATTTGAAGATAGGAATATTGTCATTCTTAAATCTTTTTATTTATTTTCTTCTATGTTTTTAGAAACTTCAAACAACAGTCAGCAGAAACTCACAAACATTTATGAAAACTTGATAACATCCACCACCCCACCCTCACCGCTTCCTCCACTCTATGCTAAGCCTAGGGTGTACCAGCTTCCTAAAGTTAAGAGAGCATGCATCTGAGTAAACAAAAACAATAATTGTTCTAATGTTCTATTTTGCCTCCAATACTCTGTAAATATTCCTTCTATCTTCCATGGTCAACCATTTGTACAGCCCATCACATTGTTTGTCTGTTCAAAGCTTTGACACAAATCAAAATTGTTATCATGGCATAGAAACTGTGTTTTATTGCTGCCCAGGCCGCAGGAACTTCTCGATGTCCCTAAGACAACCTTGCTTGTTGGTGGTACTGGGCAGACATTTCGTCCTCATCTCCACATCCCTACGGAACTATGATTAGAATTCACTTCCTGAAGAATGGTTAGAATGTTAGAAGAAGCCTCCATCTGCAAATTTCTGATTTGAATTGGCATAGAACTACTTGATAGAGTAACACCAGAGATATCAACATGGCAATATTCATTTTCTTGCTCGGAGATTGATCATGAAAACTAAAACTTATATTTACGTTTTTGCTTTGGAAAAGAGCCAATGTCATTTGCAGCTGAAACATAATTGGAAGAAGGCTGCTCCAAATACACCTTGGAGGTAGCTATATTGTTCTTGGCATCATCTATGTGGATAAATCATAAAACATTGTTGGTTAGAACTAGAAGCAGGTGAAGCTAGAGGAGTGGGATTGAGATTCAAATGTAGTAGAGGAGAGGCTAGTTGAGGTAGGGAAATCACCAATGGAGATCAACCATCATGCAAGACATCAGAAAATGAAAGGAGGGTTGAAGAAATCAACAAAGATAAATGTGCCAGCAAGAGTAGGAAGGCTGGCAAGGGTATGCAAATGAACTAATCCAAAAATCAACATGTCAAACGCTTGAAGCAGCCCAAAAAAAACCTAACACAGGTGATACAAACAAACCAGAACCTAAGGAAAAATACCATTGGGTGAATAACCAAAGACAACCATGGAGGGGGGAGAAGAAAAAGAAACTCCTACTAGGTATAAAAGGGCTTGGAAAGGGAGCCAATCAACATGTACTAAAAGGGGAGATTAGGGACAAAAAGAAAAGGTGCCAACCACTAGAGCATAAAGAGGAAAAAAACTAATCCCATATCCAAGGAAAAAGCCATTTGGATAAAGGCAAAACGACCACTTAAAGATCTAGATGAAAACAATGAGCACGAAAGGATGGGTGAAAATGCCACAAGCCTAGGATCAGGAAAATCATTTAAGTTCAAGACAAAATAGAAAAAATTTATAAGAAAAGCTCCTATCTTTTGAAAGGAATTGTGCATACATCTTTTAAACAAGGATAAATTTCTTAAACAATTTGCATTTCCTTTTCATTTAGGGATTTCTAAATGAATGCAGGCTTTTGTATAAGCATTTATTCCTATTATTTACCTAATGTAATTTGCATTTCTATAAGAAAAGTCAATTTGGAGTAGAAATCTCCAATTCTTCAAAGATGAAAAGTCACAAAAGTTGACCTCACTCCACCTACTTAGACTCATCATAAAGGATAGTAGCGAGATCCTCTAGGTAGTCCAATCTTGAATGCTATTTCAGTTGCTAGAAAAGAAATGGAAACTTTCTTTTAGACTTGGTTAGGTGGCTAATCTGCTACTTTGTTCATTTCTTGCCTTGAGTGAATGAAGTGATACTTCTTGTACTTGCCAAGGAAGTCTCTTTCTTTCAAAATTAGAATTTGAAGGTGCAATTAGGTATGTTTCCTTTCTCCAAAGTGCCATAGTTTGAGGACTCTCAGAGTACTCCACAAGACTCTCCAAACTCTTGAGTCTCTAAGCTGGTCGAGCCGAGTCGACTAGACTCCCGAGCCGAGTCTGGCCGAGCCTTGGAGAGTACTCGGACGAGTCTTGCTCCAAGACTCCCAAGTCTTAGGCTTGAACTCCCAAGTCCTAAGCGTAGACTCTTTTGGCACTTGAACATAATATAGTGGCTGAAATTTCAAATTTTGAGAGTTTGAGGATCATATGACATGTGTGATGTTTGAATTATGACAAATTGATAGTCAAATTAGACTTTTATGTTCTCTAAATGCATTTATTTCTTTTTTTTGTGCAATTATGAATTTATGAGGTTTTTTTTCTGTGGAGTCCGTGCCAAGTCCCGAGTCCGAGTCAAAATTTTGGGCTGCCAAGTTGAGTCCGAGCCCTAAAACTATGCTCCAAACCAATTATAATTATTCAAGAATCTCCTATTACCTAGTTTGTAAGGCGAAGCTTACTACCAAGCTTGAGTTTTAAAACTAGACCTTCTACTTCAGCTATGTTGTTGGAATTTATAATTGTGAATATGGTGCCAAAAGATCGAACATCTCCTTTGTGGCTCAAGTATAGCTCCTGCCCTCAAGATCCTAGGATATTCTTTTGTAGTGCCATCAAAGTTTAGCTTCACCCAAACCTCTTCAGATGGGCTTCATGAATGTGATGCATATTTCAAGAAGCTTTAGGGGGCTTAATGTCAAAAGCTTTCCTTATGTTGGGCCATTTTTTAAGGATAGCTAGCTTCTCTAGGTTGGTTTCCTCTATTGTTAGCTTAATGTGTTGCTAAGGAAGTTTAAAATGGTTGTTGGAAGAATTGTTGTGACCCCAGTAGATTGGATGGCATTGTTACTAATTTAGTAGATAAAGTCTGGGCATATCATAACCAAAGTCGCTACTTGAATCTTCAAGTTCAATCAAAGGAAATAGAAGCCAGCATGTGAAAATGTATGGAGTATCACCTGATATGTGAGGAGAATGATGCCATATATACTGCAAGTATATAAAAAGAGAAAAGATACACTGTCTAGAACTGGATTAAAGTAAAGAGAGCCAGACTGAGGCACAAAACAGATTCTAAACTTTAAATCTCACTACCTCAAAAAAAAAAAAAATTCGAAATCAGACATTATATGCAGGTAAATTGATCTGTAAATGTTTCCATAAATATCCCATGATAGGATCAAATTTGTGCTTTTTACGGTTTGTTGTTTTCTCTGAATATTTATCAGTAATAACAGATTTCTAGCAGCCTGAAGAGATTTTTTTGTACATTTCAACTGCAGATTTTTGTCTCTTCTTTTTGACAGTATAATAAGGCCTAACTATTGGTTTGGATGATCGAGCCACCTAACCAATGATATTAAATACTGATACCAACCTATAATCTTTTATTACTTATATCAACCTGTAGATGATCATCAGCAGTAATATAACCATGTATTTAACCTTTCAAAAAACCACCTCAGATATTATGGTCTGCTAATTTTTTGTAACTAAATACACTATATTATCTTACAATGCTGATATGTTATGTTCGTTATAAATCTAAATAGGAAATGTTAAGAGGGCCGCTTTTGTGCGATCTAAAAGGAATCAAAGAAGGTACTAAGTAGGTAGCAAGGAGACAATGTTTATGAACAATAATGCATGCAATAAAGTAAATGAAAAAACATTGAGAAAAGCAATAAATACAAATAGTATATATGGCAATAAACAAGACAATTAGAGGAAGACTAATATATAAAATAATGTAAATAAGCATAGCTCCATAGAGTTTTGGAATGGGACTAAAGGGAGATGGGGGGATCAAGGACCTTGATTTGGGAACAGCAGGGGGACAATGGTTTGTGGGGGTTTGAGGGTGGAGCCCCTAGCGGAGTTCAAGGGTAATGAGTGCTCAAGATCACAATTTTCATAATTTTATCATGATGTTTTCTCTTCGACACCAAGTCCTCGCTATTTCTAACCAATTTTTTCTTCTTCAAAAAACTAACAGTGAAGTTGAAGAATTTGAGGCTACACAATTTTTATACTTTTTTTGAGTGTTTAAGGTGTGGTTAGGGCCAATGTGTAGAGCTCTAATGCCATCTAAGAGTCACCAATAAACTCAAGCAGCTAATATCACCTGCAAAACCAAAAAACAAGCTTCCACAAGAGAGTAACAAGAAATGAATGCCAGATTATACAATGCATACAAGATGCTACAAGATACATAATGTACAAGAGGAACCTTGATTATATAGGCAAGGTGAAAGATACAACAACTCATGATTATGGCAAGTGTCACAATCATATGATGAGCAACAAAAAGTAAATGACCTAAAAGCACCCTATGTAAACTTATTTATATGTGAATAAAACTAGATGGAAACCAATTAGTTTATATACCCCATTCACACCAACACCCCGCTTAAGTGCAACTTAGGGAGGAACAAACAGATACGAGAATGCAAAGATGGGTGTTGACAACAAAGCCTTGTTAGTACCCATGTACAAAAATTCTCTCACAAATAAAGTAAAGGAGAAAAATCCATTAGAAAAAAAGTCTTTCCAAAAGACAGAAAACATGAAAACAAACATGTACAAGTGATGGAAGGACTCAACATGGCCCCTAAGGATTACATCCATCACAAATATACAATTGATATTCCCCCTTTGGAGAAAAAGAGTGAGACTATGTATCCCCCCACAAAGAAGTAGCTCTTCTTCCAATTTTGAATGCACGAAGATGAATGTTGAAGATTGTCCAAAGTCGGCAAACAACATTTCTCCCCTTGGGAAGAAACAAATCTAATGGTGAATGTAGAAAAATCTGACTCCAAAAAGAGAAATGAGGGAAGAAGTCTTGTGATACATGGCTCTAAAAATTGCTCGAGTGTCCACATGTCAAAATCAAAGGATGTCACAATGCAATGAGGTAAAACCAATTCAAAAACTTGTGAAGGCTCATGAAGAACAATTTTCAAAGATAAAGATGATATGATAATATGTGTTGTAACTGTCATCAACGAGGAAATGAGTATCCTCAAGTGTGTCTGTCAAAATCTACATGGTGGGACTCAAAAAACAAATATGCAATACCTTTGAAAAGGTCATCCCACAAAGTTGATTTTGAAAGACTAGAATGATTTGCTGAATTGAAGTAATAGAAGCCATAGCAACACTAAAATATGAAGAAGCAAAAGTTGGAGGAGATGGAAGCTCAACACAAGT
This sequence comes from Sequoiadendron giganteum, assembly GCA_007115665.2. Taxonomy (NCBI): domain Eukaryota; kingdom Viridiplantae; phylum Streptophyta; class Pinopsida; order Cupressales; family Cupressaceae; genus Sequoiadendron; species Sequoiadendron giganteum. The sequence continues at coordinate 378,865,338 of CM021108.1, forward strand.
CTTAAGAACTAGAGTGGATGAAAGAACGCCAAGGTTCTAGTGACCAAACTTATCATAAATACAATTCACACTAGATGCATGAGTGTGACTATTAGTCAAAGGAACTATAATATCATCAAGGTCAAAATGTGAAAGGTGTATAAGCGAGATGCATGATCAACCATTCCAACAAAAATGATCTCTCTACTCCCCAATTCTTTGATAATCACTGAATCAGGTGTGAACCCAATAGTCTTCCTTGCTCCACTATGTGCAATCTGATAAATGAAAAGGAGATCGGTAAAGCAAATTTAAATGTTATCTGTTAATAATTTAAATTTATTTTAATATTAATTAATTATTATTATTTTAAATATTATTATTTATTTATTTATTTAAAATATCAGGGTGGCCGACCCAACCCTAAATTGGGGAGATGACAAATGATATTGTTGAAGGAAATTTGATATTGTTCTTTTCAAGAAGGTGCTTCAACTCATCAATCTGTTTTTGTAACTATGTTCATTATGCCCGATTCTCTTGCAATAAGCACATGTGGGTTTCTCCTCAAATGTATCCTCTTTAGAAGAGGTGGGAAACTCATTAGATTCTATCTTAGATTTTGGTTTTTTCTTGCCTTTGCCTTCGGGTGATTGGGCTACCAATGCTTGACTTTGGGTAGTGCATCTAATTAGATAAGCTTAGATTTCTCTTTAGTCAAACAGTCACAAAATGTATCAAAAGGAGGCATAGTAAATGTATAACCTAGGGCATCCATGGTGGAATAGAAGGTAGAAGAAAAGATGGCATATGGTCTTTTTAACTTAGACAAAATAAAAGATATAGTTTTCTTATCAGATTTATCTTTCTCACAACCAGCCAATTGAAATTTCAAAGATTTAAACTTACCAAATAATCTTCATTGGAAGGAAAAATATCAAGAGAAAGAGAAATCAATTCTGCCACAATTTCCAAAGCACGAAATTCATTAACGGTATCATATAGATTTTTCAATATTCTATACCTACTCAGGTTTTGTACAATCGTCAATATGGAACCAGGAGTTGTCAGAAACATGTAAAGCTAAGTTACTAGTCTTGGTACTATTTTGGCAATTCAAATTGTAGGTTTGTTCAAAAACAATTGGGGGTTGTGTTTGTTTGGGGTTCATCAATACAAAACCATATAAAAACCAGGAATATATACATATTTGTAGCAGTAATTAAGTTTAGAATACCACACAGCATAATATATTGTATAATAAACAAAACGACCATAAAAATTAAAAATATTACAATGTCAATTACTCAAACCCTAATATCATGATATATATAAAATTAAAAAAATAATAATGTCAAGTTTCAACAATCAGCCATCACTAATCAAGCATCATCATATGGGTCTTCAAAATATCATCACCATCCATATTAGATGATGTAGGTATTGGTATATTAGAAAAACCACAAACAAAGCCACTTGCACCAGCACTAGCACTTGCATTAGCACTCCCATGCATGCTAGTTGGCTTGTCTTCAACATCAAGTTCAGTAAGGTGGGAAGTGGAAGCATCCAAGTTAGTATGCTCTAGCTCAATATCTCACTTCCTTGTGTTCCCTTCCTTGTACCCACTTTGTTTATGTGAAAGGAGATGCAAGTTTGAATTCACATGCACTAAATCCTTTGCTTTTTTTCCAAGTTACCGGTTCAGGTATGGGTACAGATACGGGTACAATGATACGACAAATTTTTTTCCTTGGGTATGGGTACATGAATATATACATAAATTTATATGTGTATGCATATATACATACACATATAACATAAATACATACATATACATATATACATACATAAATACATACAACTAACAATTGAAAGTAGATAATCCAGATAAATGAACTATGTAAGGGTAATTCCCAAAAGATTGTTGTGCCTGTAAGTAATCACTATTAAGAGTAGATGACATAACATATTAAGATACTGCTTTGGATGTGAATTATTTGATTTCTATGATGGATAAATGCCAAACAATTCTTATACTAGACAACCATTAACAGTCCGTGGGAGTAACTATTCATTTTTCAACATATCAATGGCTCTGTTTGTAGACTGGATATAGTCAATTTCAAGGGAGAATTCAAATTTTTTCTACCATAGATACATTTGGTACAGTATCTACTACTGCCTTGTTGAAGAACATAACACATGTGTACTGTAAATCTTGCATGCAAGATATTTAATTTACTGGGTATTATTACAAGAGGATAATTTGGACCTAAAACTTCAAGCATCCAATCAAATTCATTGTGCAAACAACCTGAATCAGATATCTTCAAACAATTGAGGAAAGGTGATACAGACCAGATCATAACCAGAGGAGAATCCCCACTATTAAACACTCTCATTAGCTCCCACTGCATTGTTTCCTGTGGTGAATTAGCTCTAAGTTTTGTATAGCCCGGGTACACCCAGGGTTTTGCTCGGGCTCTCTGTAAGGAGCTACCTCCAATTGCAGATAAAAAATTTCAATTTCACCAATCTAATGGTCCAGACATTTTGTCAAACATTTTGCCGAGATACTGCTTAAGAAAGGTTATCAATGGTTTTTTTTTTTTGAACTATGCATTCATTTAATGGTTTCCCAACACTTCAAAAATGTAGTTTCCAGAATTTAGATACAATGATATTGCAGTTATAGAGCTATGGATATGACAAATAACAACAGATAATTTATAGCACTAGGCTTCATGAACAACAGATTTAATCAATACATACTCATGTACAGAAAATAGCATATGATGACAACGATACAATGTCTGATATTTTAACCCTCAATCTTCTACCACATTGTATTAATGACAATGCTGACCTGTAATAGCTGAAAAAGGAATACAAATATGAGTACCATTGGTCAAGAAGTGCGGGCCCACTGGAAATTCGCCTCTTATTCTCTTGAAATGTATGCTACTATCATTCACCGAATTTCTTTGAAGATTATATATGAATTCTTTTATACATCTCCTATCCTTCGAATAAAGAACTCTTTGAACCTTTCGGCACTATCATTCGACTCTACTTTCAAGTGTATCAAAGATTATAGATGATTCATGAATATAGCAGCTGCAGAAATAAAACTTCAGGAATTAACTCGACCTTTTGCCCTGCACCGAAGGTCACTCCATTCTCCACTTTACCGCACTAGGTGTCAATTCATCCATTCGCACCCTTAATTAACTGCAATGACTTTAAACTGGCGGTAATAAGGAAACCGGTAATCTGAACATGCTAGTCGGTAATGCACTAAATATTTCGAACCTCAGTCATTTTCCATCTTCGCCGTATTTACTTCTGCAATGCTTTGGCTCCCTTGATTATTCTTGACGATTCATCTCCATATTTTATTCCCGAATGAATTCAGAACTCGTCCCAAGATTAATCGCCTCCAAGATTATGATGACAGCAGTTTAAGGACCCGTGCTTTTACTGCTAGTCTCCTTCACTTCTCACCCAGATTAAAATACTCGGCAGATATAGAAGCGGCTTCTTTAAAATTGTAATGAGCCATTCTTTAATCTTCCTTTTCTTTCATCAACACCCTTCGTCTTGTCTCTTCCCAACAGTTTGGATATTATTATAATGACCACAATTTAATATTCCCCTGAAGATTATAATGAAAGGCTGTGATTAAGAAATTCTTAACTATCAACCCCAACATATCAAATATCGTTTCCAATATGTATGGCGTTGGATCACAACTCTCGATTTTCCTTTGCTTTTGGAAGGAGTGACGGTTACAAAGATTATGACGTTTTCTTATTTGTTTGTGTTGCTTCCTTAGCATAGACAGTTGCCTGTGCCGTGACTCACATTTCTTTAGCATTGGTTTGCAAGTAATAAATTAAACAATCTTCTTACAATCATACAGCAGCAAAGGAACTTTCAGTTGATATTATTGGCCGACTTCTTGATGAGAGTTCTGAAATTGTGATTCTTAAAATATATCGGCTTTTGTCTAAAGCTAGATAGATTGTAAATCTCAAGGCTCCTTTTAATTCCCCTTAACTTTGTATTTACCCTCCGTTGGCATCTTGTCCTTAGAATTTAAATAATCAAACTTCCTGTAGACTCTCGTTATCATACTCAGTCCCTCGAATATTGAAAATCGTCTTTTCCATAAATCGGTTCTTCAATATTACTACTGGTGAAAGCCTGAGATGTCAATCCTTGCGGCATATTACATTTAGATTATGCTTTGAATTGAAAACCCATTTATAAGCTACAACATTTGTAACTAATAAATTCGGAAAATATAAAAAATTCTTTGAACCTTGATATCATACCAAAAAACTGAAAATTTGTCTTCCTCAAGACTTCTCAAACTTCCATTAAACTTCAAACAGTTAACTCCAACTACAAAATCTGAGTGATTTTGCTAGTACAAGAATTGGGTTTTCGTCCAACTCTAAGAACATGAGGGTTTCTCTTGAAAACCAAGTTTTCCAAACCAAAAAATATCCAAAACATACTTTGTCATGAACTCTCTCATTTCTTTTATTCTTTTGCCTTGACCTTTGGCTTTTTGTTTGCCTGACTGTTCAATTTTTTTTCTCTTTTAATTTCCAAATTGTGACTTAATTTTGAATTTGGATTTAATAAGTCACTAAAAATATAATATTATTTAATTAATAATATTTCCTTTTGAATTAACATTTGGAGGAAAATATTAAGTAATTAAAATAATATAATATTTCTCCATGAAATAAAAAATGGGACATTACACTCTCCAGGTCCTCTATGGGTTCTTCACAGAAAGACCCATAGAGGACCCGGGGATCGACCCGGATTAGGACTGGACCCGGTTGGGTACAGGGGTCAAAACACAAGGACTCGGTAACAAATCTTTTTTTGAGTGTGATTGATCGCGTTTTATTGAGTGGATGGAGTATGTGCTCCAATTCCTCTCAGAGGCAAGACTAAATTAGAGAGTTAAGAGCTATAAATTTTTTTTAAAAAAATTATAAATGAAAAGATCAAATAATATTTTTTATAAAACTTGTGATAAAATTTTGATTGCAAGAGGTTGCAGGTGTGTGAATGATTGGCCATGGAAGTATCACTAAATATGAGCTTTGACCTTAAACTTGTCATGAAGGGCATCAATACTAAAGTATTTAGAGTGTACAAAATCCATGAACATAATCCTAATTGCATCCCACATGTCAAGACCAATGAAGAGTCTTCAAAGTGCTTCCTTGTACCCTTTTGGCTGACTCCAACATCTTCATATGGGGCAATCCTTGACATAGAAAATATCTTAGCATTACAATATTTGGGACTCAATGTAAAGGCAAGAAGATGTAATGGAGTAGTCATTTTGTTTCATCTCTTCAATAATTGTGTATTTGTTTGAAGAAATTTTCTTATGATCTTGATCTTTCTCATTTATGATGGACTTCATCTTCTTAATCATCAAGTCGATGCCATCATATTTTTCTCCCAAATAAGGTCTATCCATGTCGGTATAATGCATCATACTCACTATGGTCTCAGTGAAATTGATGAGATATTCAACACGATCCCACCAAATGTCATCTAGAGTCATTTGCTTAATATTTGTTGTCCTTGTATATATATATGTATATCTTTATTAATATTAGAGCATCATAGTTAATTAATATATATATATATATGTGTATATATTTACTATGATGCTTTAATATTAGAGCATCATAGTTAATTAGGAGGCTCAATAATTGCTGCAAGCATCATTATTGTTTAATATATATATATATGTATATCTTTATTAATAGATATATAACTAAGTTACCGGGTTCGGCCCTGGGGGGCCCGGGTTCGATCCGGGTTCGAAATTCGGGTCCGGTTCGCCCTAATTCGCCCAGGGTCCGGAAAAATGCTCTGTGGGTTCGAACCGGGTTCGGAACCCGGACTGTGGGTCCGACCAGGGTTCGAATTTTTCGAACCCGGGTAGAATTTCGCGCCCAGGCGGACTTCAAAGCATGAATTTGACTTTTTTTTATAATTTTTTAAGTCTTTGTTGACTTTTAAATATTTTTTTATTCTTTCCAACCCTAATATGTGCCTCTAAAACATGAAATAGGTAAAGTGATAGTCATTTACCAATTTGTGAATGAAAAAAAAGGATTTTTTGCCTCCATTGCTGAACTTTCTCTTTTGCTTGCACAAGCTTGAATAGACTTGAAGGTTGATTGTAGATTGTTCGAAGTTGGTTGTGCTGCTATTCCTAAGCACTTGCAAGTGCCTATTTGTTGCCAAGAAGATCATTGAGCAAGATTTCTTCAAAAGAGGTAGGTTTTTTGAAGTTTTTTGATTATTTTTTTTACATTTTTTTTAAACAAATGGACTTCAACTCTTTTGTTTTGTTTTTTAGTTTTAGTTTTGTTTTACTTTTCATTCCTCTAAATGTCTATAACACATGTTCAATTTTTTCATTTTTTGAAATTAATTAAGTCTGTTAGTTTCAAATTCAATCAATCAATACCAAAATTTCAATATGTTGTGCCTTAGGTATTCCATATTACAATGGCAACCGGTACCTCCTCAGGCTCAAGCCAATCTCGTTTCAAAACAAACCCAAACTCTCCCCTTTGGAAATATGTAGAAATGGTTCAACAACTTCCAGGTGGTGGAGGATATGTTTGGATTTGTAGTCATTGCCATGTTCAGTATTCAAGCTCATACAGTCGAGTGAAAGGGCACTTGTGTGGGATCTCTGAAACAGGCATAAAAAATTGTCCAGGTGAAGATGAGAAAGGCATTCCAGATAATATAGTGTTGAAATATATTGCTGAGCAAGAAAAGGCAGACCAAAGAGCAGCCAGTGGTAAAACAAGCCATCCTTTGAAGAAAGGATCTCGTTTCATGAAACCCCCTACACCGCCTTCTTATTTTCCACCTACAGGAAGCCATCCATTTATGGACATCCCTCAAGAGCAAACCACGCCCTCTTCAAATAAAAGATCTAAGGGACCGTTGGAAGCTTCATTTCAGAATGAGGCAAGAGAGATTGCTGATCAAGACATAGCAAGATGTGTCTATGCCAATGGATTGGCATTCAATGTTGTTCGTTCACCATATTGGCAAAAAATGGTGAAATCTATTAATGAGGCTCCAAAGGGGTATAAGGGCCCAGGTTTTGAGAAGGTTCGTTGCACCTTATTGGAGAAAGAGGTGAAACATGTAGCAGACTCTTTGAAGCCCATAAGGGATTCGTGGATCGAAACAGGGGTGACCATCGTTTCTGATGGATGGAAAGATGCAAAAAATCGCCCATTGATCAATGTTATTGCTGTGTCCCCTAAAGGGGCAATGTTTTTGAGAGCAGTGGATTGTGAAGGACAGGTGAAGGATGGTCCATTTATTGCTAACATCATTTGCCAAGCTATTGAAGAAGTGGGCCATAAAAATGTTGTGCAAGTTGTAACTGATAATGCCAAAAATTGTAGGGCTGCTGGGTTATTGGTTGAGGAGAAGTATCCACACATTTTTTGGACACCTTGTGCTGTCCACTCCCTTAATCTAATGCTACAAAAAATTGGATCCAAAATTGAATGGATCAAACAGGTGTATGCTGAGGGCGAAGACATTCAAATGTTTGTCACCAACCACCATATGACACAAGGAATATTTAGACAATTCTCAAAATTGGAGTTGTTGAAGGTAAGTTAATTCTCAATATTTTTAATTTTTTTAATTTTTTAATTTTTTGTTAATTTTAAATTTTGATTTTGTAAATTTAAATTATATTTTAGTTTTAATTTTGATTTTCAAACAGGTTGCCGAGACTCGTTTTGCCTCCAACACAATTGTGTTGAGACGCCTTATAAAGGTTCGTGAGGCACTCTCTGCAATGGTAATCAGCCCTAATTGGGCCATATGGAGGCAATCTACCAGTGAAAGGGCAAATAGGATCAAGCAAAGGATCCTAGATGATAGTTGGTGGGACCTTGTTGAGTATCTCGTCAGTTTCACTGAGCCCATATTGAGCATGATCCGTTACACTGACATGGATAGACCTTGTTTGGGTGAAGTATATGATGGTATCGACTCAATGATTGAGAAGATGAAAATCATCATCAATGCAAAAGAGGAAGATCCCGAAGAAAAGTTCTTCAAAGAGCTACAAGAAATCATTGTTGATAGATGGAACAAAATGACCACTCCGTTGCATCTTCTTGCTTTTGCATTGAGTCCCAAATATTATAGTCCAGAGATACTTTCTACTTCAACAAGAGTTGCTCCATATAGGGATGTTGAAGTGGGTCAAGGGTACAAGGCAGCAATTCGTAGACTCTTCACTGATCGTGACCAACGTGATCGAGTGAGGGCTGAGTTCATGGCTTTTGCATGCTCTGGTACTGTTGATCATAATCTTGATGCTGTTCGAGACAAGGTTAGGGTGGATGCTCATAGTTGGTGGTACTTCCATGGGCAAGAATACAGGCACCTCCAACCTATTGCAATAAAAATTTTATCCCAAGTAAGTTTTATATTTTGTAATTTTAATTTTAATTTTAAATTTATATTTATATTAAATTATTAATTAATATTTTTGTTTAGTTAAATCAACTTAAATTTTGTAACTCCTAACTATTTAATTTGGTCTTAATAGGTTGCTAGTTCATCTTCTTCTGAGAGGAATTGGAGCACATACTCCTTCATCCACTCAATAAAACGCAATAGGCTACATTCGAAAAAGGCAGAGGACTTGGTGTATGTGCATTCAAACTTGCGCCTCCTTACACACAAGCAAGTTTCCTACAAAGAAGGAGACACAAGGAGGTGGGATATTGAGCCAGAGCAGCTTGACTTGGATGCTTCCACAAGTCACTTAGCTGCACTTGATATTGATGATGACTATGAGCCTGAAGCAACCGCTGAGCATGAGAGTGGTAGTGTTAGTGCTAGTGGCAGTGCTTGTGCGAGTGCAACTAATGCTATTTGTGGTTCTACACATAATGTAGCATCTAATGATGATGATGATGCTGCTTTTTTTGATGACCCATATGACTCAGATTGATCAATGATCAATAATTATTAATTATTAATGGCTGATTGTAAACACTTTACATTTTTATGTTTGAACTTTGATGATTTGAGTATAAAATGGTGGTGTATTTTTCATTTTTGCTATGTTATTTAACTATTAATATGGTGGTGTATTCTGAACTTAATTACTGCTGCAAATCTGTATATATTTCTGATTTTTATATGTTTTTGTATTACCGAACCCAAAACGAACCCAAATCGAACCCAAATCAAAAAAAAAAAAATCCCGAACCGGCGAACCGGGTTCTCGAACCCGAACCCGAACCCAAAACCGAACCGGTAACTTAGATATATAATTATTTTTAATTAATTTCTGTCTTCAATAATCATCTTATATGAATTTACATATTTTATATATATAATTACATTCCCTTTTTCCTTACCTATCGCTGCTCTTCATTTGCTCCTAAGTTAGCTCTTTCTGTCCTCTGCTTTTAATTTACATTATATTCCCTATATTCTGAAAATATTCATTGGATGGCCTGGTTTAGAATATTATATGCTCTTTTGGAGCAATCTGATCTGCTGTAGTAACTGAAATTAATTTCCCAAAAACATAATCGATGCCTTCTGATTTGAAGATACCTCTCCTTTAATATCCACGTATGGCTAGGAGACATGACCTTTCAATGCATCTGTTTGTCAAGGGTCATGTCTTGTGTTTTAAATGTTAATCGCTGTCATTAACTTATGCTCTTCTAAATTATGTTTTAAGGGAATCGATGCTCTTTTCAATCTTTGATTCCTATGCCTCTTTAAATATTAGCATCACTGTCTTAGAATATCGATTTAATTCTCTTTAACATAGGTGATCAATATATAGCTTCAAGCATGGTTGGCCAAGGTTAACAATTTAAATTACTTTATTTGCTTTTACTTTAATCGCTGCCCCTTTCAATTATCCCGTCGCTGCTCTTCAGAGGATATTCACTACCTTTCATCCGATATTCCTCTTTGACTTGGGCACTTATTATATATATATGCATCTTTAAAACCACTAAAGGAAGTCGGCCATCATTAAAAGTATTAAGTACACCAAAGGTCGGCTGTCTTCCCTTTGACAACTTGCCAGTGCCTTTTGTATTATTTTATATTTATTCATTTTATATTGATATGATATATATTCATTTTGTATTTAATATCTATATTTTCTATATTTGATAATTATAATATTATCTTTGATAATTATAATTATACTAATATTAAATCAATATTTGATGTTTTACAATTTTTGGGGACATGACAAAGGATGTGGCACAAATAGGCTTTCACCCAATTCTATTATATTGAATACCTGACATCACACCTACTGCAAATCCAAATATAACCCCACCACCTAGAAGCTATTGTACCATATCAACATATTTCCAAGGGGGAGAATTTAGGCTTAGTTTTGAAGTGGGCTTGGTCTATGGAGCTAGAAATGGTTGCCTTGTAATCCTTATGACAACAAGTTCAATAAACAACATATTCAAACAAATGAAAACAAAAAAATATATACAACTTAACTCATTTTAAAAAATTAAGCATGTGTTATAGATTCATTGAAGATTGAAAACAAAACAAGAATTTCGAAACAAAACAAGAGAGTTAATTTGTAAAGAAAGAAATGCAGAAAAAAACCAAAAACTTGAAAAAAATCAACATCTTTTGCAAAAATCTTCCTCTACAATCTCCTTCGCAACAAATGGGTTCATGCAAATGCATATGAATAGCAAACCAACCACATTGGAACCTTGATCGGTCAATCTTCAACTCTATTAATGTATTGGCAAGCAAGAATGATATTTTTGTATTATAATCACAATAAGGGAAATCACTTTGTTTTGTCTTCAAATTGTCTTGAAATCTGCGTTTTAGGGTTTGGGGGGCACTTTTAGGCATGTAGTCAAAGTCAAATGCCAAATTAGAACTATTAGTTTTTAAACTCCAAAACTCGTCAAGTTAACTCATTGCGGCAATACTAAGTGTCAAATTTGGCCCAGGTTTGTCCCAAATGAACCCACAAGGCTATTGTAGAACCCTTGACAGCCCCAACAACAAACCGAACTTGGACACCTATGTGGGCTAGATCGAACCCAAACCAGTAGGCCTAGAAGGTCGAATCGGTAACATAGATGTGAAGCAATCAAACCCATAAACTTGTAAAGTTTGTTCCTATAAGCAAATTTTTCATATTCCCTACTGAAATCATGTCAATCATCCAATGTATACCATAAACCCTTAGATAGGAGTAATTGTTGCATCTTTATTTTCCATGTTCAATAATTAAGAGTGAGGAGCTCAAATGAAATAAAATGTGCAATTAGAGCAACAAACACCAATAGGGTAAAATAGACAATATATAGCAATGATTTTCCTAAACCTCCTAAATATGAATTAATATTGAAAATAAAGACCCCCAAGCACAAATCAACCACCAATTTCAACAATTCTCCAAGAAATGAGCAAAAGTACTCAAAATCACTTCAAGTTGAAATTTTGATATCTAAGGAAAAATTTGGAAAAATGACATGGATGGATGTGTAGTGCTTAGGAATACCTTTCAATGTCTATAAAAACTCCAAAATCGGATGTAGTGGGCACAAGATACAGGTTGTTGGAAAATATGAGCAAATTTGGGCTTCAAAGTGAAATATTAGGGCATCTATAGCAAAATCTGTAAAAAATGCTTGTACCATTGTTGAGTGCTTGTTACCAACTTTTCAACACTTTTAATGAAAATTTATGCCTTTTGTAAAATAATAGCCTCCTTGGGCAAATGAAATAGGGGATTTCCATTGTTCAAGTATGGGTGGCACCTGGTAGTGGCAGCACCTGTTGTGCCACTTGCAACTGTTAAGCCCTTGTGTGGCTAGGGGTGTCAAGAGGCTTTGACCTTGCAGTGACCAACCACTCCAACAACAACTATAACATTTTCTTTAGATTATGTCACTTTGATGTGATAGGATTTTTTTAAATTAAAATTAAATTAAATCATACCTTCACCAACTATACTTGACACCTATCGACACAAGATGATGTAGACTTACATAGAGAGTATTTGTTCACAATTTCCATCAACACAGTTTTTTGACAAGTTTTGTGATAGAATTGTACAATATGGATCTGTACTATATAGATTGTATAGGGTTTTTTAACAAAATTTGCAAACCCTTCAACTCCAAACCTTATCAAGTTTTATAGGGATTTATAGGTTTTTGGGGTCATTTGAAGAAGCTTTGATGCCATGTAAGAGTCACACAACAGATTCAAGCAGCTAGGATCACTAGCAAAACCAAAAACAACCTTACACAAGAGAGTAGTAAGAAATGAATGCTAAATTATTCAATGCATACAAGATGCTCCAAGATACATAATGTAGTTTAAATAGGCAAGGTGGAAGTTAGGTCAACACAAGATTATGACAAATGTCACAATCATATGACATGAGACATAAAAAGTAAATGACTTAAAAGTGCCCTAAATAAACTTAAATAAGTGTGAATAGGACTTAGATGAGAACCAATTAGGTAATATACCCCATTCACACCAACAATTTGACTATTAGGGTTAGGGTTAGTGATTCAAATTTCAAAATAAATGCTTGATTTTCTATTAAAAAATTGTTTTTAACAGCTGTTTGATGCAAGGGATGGTTGGGTGTTTCTAGTGCATTTGAGGGATATTGACAAGCCCCTTGAGGGTCCCGGGGATGTCCCAACGTTTCTTTGAAGTCTCCAAATTAGGGGAATGTCCCAAAATGCTCCCTTTGAGGGAGATGTCTCAGGGATGCCCTATCTACTATAGGTGGGTGGCAAAGAGATACTTGTAGGGAACTAGTTGGCATGATGATCTCCCCCTTTGATTATAGCTTTTGTGTCTTAAGGTTTAACAGTTCTGATTAAAATCTGGGAAGAGGTAGCCTAACAAGTTAGGTAGTTGCATGTTCCTCTAGCTGTTCTTGGTCTGGACTCTGTAGCAAAGCCTCAGCTCCAAGCTATAATGTACCATTAGTTAAGAATCCTCTCTGTTCTCCCATGGAGGGAATTATAATGCCCTAGGTATATCTGCTATACTTTGCAAGGGCAGAGATGATTTGGCCAATTTTTTCAAGAAATGGTCCAAGGATTAAGGTAAAAATTAGGGGTACCAAGCCACAGATCAAAACTCAATAGTAGTGACATCATTGGCCACGGTCAGTGATGCTGACTCTGTCCAAGTGAAGAAATGGTAGAATTGTGTTTCATTGTCTATGGTCGGAAAAGTTAGCCAAAGATAAACAATGAAATTTAAGGGGTCAAAAGGGGCTAGATGAGTCTATAGGAGGGACAAAATGACATTAAGGAATCAAAGAATAGTATCATGATGTGAATAGGTATCAAGTTTTAGGAATACCGAATAAGTAACCTGAGGCATGCAAACCTAGATCACAATAATGGAAACGTGGTTGCTCCAGTCATGCTTACTCCTATCCTGTGATATATCAATAATGGGAAACGTAAATGGCCAATAAGTCTCTTGTCAAAAACAAAAGTTAGTAAAGCATTTTTAGAGTCAATACATGTTATGGATATTTCCATACCAACATACTTTTGAAAGGAAAAAGTTTAAATATTATAAATTCAAACTAAGAAAGATAACTACAATTTTCATGGCTGGCATAGCATTCTTGTCTAGCAGATCTCGAACAATGTACCAAATAAACCTGTGGGTTGTTCAGAAAAAAACAAGTAGCCCTTAGGGGGTCTCTACTTGTCTAGAAGAGATCAAAAAACCAAAATGAGTTGTAACCATTGTTTATAGATAGAAATCTAACAGGCACATGAATGTAACAAATTTTAAATTTTAAATTTTAAACAACAGTTAAACATTGGCCCTTGAGGGCATACCCTTTGCTATACGCAGCTAACATAAACGGAAAATAAAATCCTGAAATTAAACAAAGTCCATATTTGCAGGCTCTGTCATAAATAAAGCTCTTATATCCTTCTGTTTGTTCAATATCAACCAACAGTTTCTCACCAGCATCTGCCACCAGCCATGGGCCTTGATCCTACATCTGTCTTCCATAAAAGCATTAGAGGGAGACCCAGTTTGATAAGCTTCCTCTTGTAGATGGGATAGGTGAATTGATCTTTTAACAGTAGCTAATTCATCAACGAACGGTTTAATTTCTTCCTGAATAGACTACTTTACATTGAGCTATGTGCTCAAATGGAGTCAATAATCCAAGCTTGGTTAAACTGTGTAAAGGCCACAGTGTTGTTAAATGGCGGTTCTTTATTTCTCCATACCAGCTTGTATAAATTACTCTTGCATGTGCTACGTTTGTGCTAATATTAATAAATATCAAATATTGTATTACTTTCTAAGCTTCTCTTTCTCAATGTGTTTTCCCATCCTTTGGAGACGACTTTATAGTTTATTATGATGCTAGAAAATTACTCTGCATCATATTTCGGTCTAATCACTTTGAACTCGTACACATAACAATACTTTATCCAGTCACTAAATTGAATTTAAGCTTTTCCAGATTACAGAATTTAACAATCTTTGTTTCTCATTTTTCAAGTATTAGATTGTTTTTACTTTTTAAAATTTAAATCATGCTGTATAGCATGAACTTGCAAGTTATAAATTATAATCAAGTAGCATTTTTTTAATGTAATATTGGAACCTAGATAATTTGTCAGAGGATTTTGTTCAATAATTTTGATAATTTTCTGAAATGGTTTGTAATAGTGGACTTTAGTATTGCAGTTGTCCACAAATTTTCATCACATTTGTCGTCAAGTTCCTGAATGATCGGTTAAAATTTAAAATCCAATTGGTTGCTTTTGCAATTCTATTCTTATTTGTAAGTTTTATGGTTATGTGAATGTGATCTGAGCTCTTTGACATGACTCCTTTTTTAAAAGATCTCCAGATTTATCTGTTTCAATTCTGAGTATCTTGTTGCTCAATGGAAGTACAGTTAAAAACGCATTGTAGATTTAGTCACAACCATGTATTGTGTCATTTTTAGAGTTGTGATTTTGCAATCTTATTTACTTGGTGTGCTTTTTCTTTTGCTTTCTCTTTCTCTTGAATTTTGAGTTGAAACAAAGATGTCGTCCATGATGTCATAAATAATGTTATGATGTTTAATCATGTTATAGTGTGGCCATTGGGTCTATCAGGCATTACCTTTATCAGGTTTGTCTGTATACTTCCTTTCCTGTAGTTTAAAGCACAGTTGAGTTGTAGACCTGATCAAGACCAATGCATTTTTGACAATACAAGCTTTATTTGAATACAGATCTAATTCTTGTTGCTACCTTTTTACAGGGACAATATGAAATTCATTCTTTGTCTGGCTCTTTTCAAAGTACTGAAGTTGGTCAAAGCCCTATTGGTGGCCTTAGTGTTTGTTTTGTTGGGCCAGATGGGATTATTATTGGTGGTGCAGTGTCAGGTTGTCTTATGGCTGCAAGTCCTGTACAGGTAATGGTATTTTTGTAGCTCTTCTTAAGCTTATGCTAATACAGGTTACCTCCTCCCCAGTCAATCTATTTATCACACCATTTTTTTACTTTCAGGTAATAGTTGGTACTTTTGTAGTGGATGACAAAAAAGGCAGTGTACGGAATGGAAATGGTGAGCTTTCCAGTGGTACCATGTCTGTGTCTAGACCAGAGTTGCCACCACTTCGAGCTGCTTTAGAGTCAAGAACTGAAGCATTTGATAAAAATACCGACAGCAATAGTTTTCCCCAGCACATTCCGGTGTTGAACACAATGTCTTCATACCTATCGGGTTGGATGCGGGCAGGATTTGAAGCTCAGATGAGATCTAATCCCAAGTTAACAATGGCAGGTGGGTTGATTAAATAGTTTCAGTTTGTAGCTGTGTTCTTTACTCTTTGTTTATGAATATAATTCAGAATTTCAAGATTGATCTATACTTCTATGGATGGGTATTTTTAAACAGTCTTCTAATCTCAATGGAACCTGCTCAGAAATTTTCAGTTTTTTTCTGAGATAATTATTCTCAGTTACTGTCTTTTGAGAGGATTTGCACTGTGGGATATAGGTGGTTTCTAATTGAATATCTGCAGGGTTTGTTTTTTGGAGATTATGATTGAATTTGGGTTTGTACTTTAAACTTAGAAAAACACACACACACACACACACATAAAGTGAGGATGAAAGCGATGAGGTGTTATTTTTCAGAGATTTTGTCCTTTAGTAAGGCTATATTTTCCCATGTTTAAATTAGCTTGCAATTACAATATTGGAAGGAATTGCTGGTAAATAAGAGCTATATCAATATGGTGAGTTGTGCTAGGGATTGATGTGTTTTCCTATTGGATGTTTTGTAAGCTGGGCCTTGTTTATGTAAATAGTACATCAGTTTAGCTTGTGTTAAATTGACACATTAGCGGAAACTGTAAATAGGGATTTTAAATTTTTTTAAAGCCAAATAACAAAAAATAAGGTTCTTGACTGTCGGAAGTATGCACAAATTCATGCTTTACATTATATTGTCCACAGTGTAGAGTGTAGACAGTCTGAACTTTTCCTAAATGCCCAAGTAATCCAGAAATTTTTACTTGTGATTGTTTAGAGGTAACAGCTCAGCACACATTTTTGAGTATTGTATATCCAAAAAGAAATCTGGAAGCATTTGCATATTTATGCTAGACAATGTTGTATGGGGCTTAAGTTGGTGTATGATAGGAGCCATGTTCATATTGTAATAACTGCCCCTTGGTTTCTAATATTTTTTTTTCCCGCATCTAGTACTAACTTAAACGATCAATCATCTTCCAACTAAATTAGAAGTGCCAACTTCATAGCTTTACCAACCATAGTTGTGGTGGCAACTCTATGCCACAACTCATATACTCACATTAGATTGTGGTAAGCTCCAAATGTTAGTGTTATCACTAGATCCCAACCTAACTTCAAGGGTTCATTCATAATGTCTCTATCTATGTATCCGTTTTGGTAATTGGAGGCTCCATGTAATGTCTCCGACTCTCCAACTCAAGCCATGTGGTGTAACGATGTATGGGCTGTCCTTTCCTTGGATTACCCAAGAGGAAGAGGATGTAGAGCATTATTGGGTAAGTGTGGAGTGTTTGGCTTGTATCCTATTCTATTCTTAAGTTGTGGGCACGTCTTTTTATGCAACTTAAGTGATTCCTAGCCTAATATTCTTTTCTTAAGTTGTGGGTACATCTTTTTATGCAACTTAAGTGACTCTTAGCCTAAAGACTTATTATTTCCCCATTTTGAGTTTAATGACTTAAGAGGCCTGTACTTTAAGTGGTTTTTATTAAACATGTGCAAAAAGGGTCAAGGGGGCACTAGAAAATAAGGAGCCTATTGGCTCATTTTTGAGGGTTTTATTTGGAGCATTGGATTGGGCTTGCAATGCATCTATGATTGAGATTAGATCATTCTTTTGGGAGTTATTATATAACATTTTAGGGTTCCTTTGGAGCTCATTATGTTATCAATCTTTTCTCTATTGCTGTTGCAATCTTTGGCTTAAGGTTTGAAAACCCTTGAGCATCCCTGGTTTCAGAGAGACATATGGGCTCCCCCTAGTCAAAAGGGTGTGTTTCAGTAGAAGGGCTTTGGTCTATGATGCCCTAGCACATCATTTTTGAGAGCTGCACTTCATTATTAGGTTTGCAGGCCATTTTGGGAGGTGAGATTCAGAATATCAGGATCAGATTTGGATTATCTACAGCATTGTGTCTTCATGTTTTTGAGTATCGCTGAAGTTAATAAGAGAGAACAAGTGGGACAGACCTAGTGCTGGTTTACTGGGGTTTTGGCAAAGGGTGGCTAGGGTTTGAAGACATTTCTGAGGTATTTGTGCTTAAATCTGCATACTATTAATCATATTCATCTCAGAAAATTATGGAAAAATTAATGTAAGCTATTTCTGAAAGTTCTGGCAGTTTTTTAGTGTGTTTTCTGTAGTTTTTTGATATTTAGAAATTTCTATTAATTAGCAGAAAAATAAGAAAAATATTCTGAGCATTGATCTGAGCTTGTTGAAGGGTTATCTATTTGCAAATAAAATTTCAAAATTTTCCATTGCATGTTTTTGGAGATATTGTATTTTTTCCATACACTCCATAGTTCATATGCTAGTAATAGAGAAATTATGTCCTCACATTTGGGATGAGATCTTTAACCTTGCTTTTAAACCACAATTATTCATTGAGCTTATTCTTGAATTTAATCTCATTACAATAGAATGATATCAAGCACATTCCAATCAACTATTGGTTCCATGCCACAATTAGTGTACAAACACACACCAAACCACTCAAGGACCTTACCATTCCAACATCACATGTTCTCACAATGATTGGCTCAAGTATACATCATCTATACACAACGTGGATAGCTCTTGCTTGTGTCACACTTACATAGATGATTTTCTCTTATACACCACATAGGTACACATGGGGGTTAGCTTGGGCATACGACACGTATACACAAGATGACTAGCTTATACCCACATCTTAGGTACACATAATGACTAGCTTAGGCATACGCTGCATATACACAATGTGAATAATTCATACTTGCATAATACTCAATGCAATATTTGTTGCATGAATCACATATACACAGTGTGACTAACTCAAGCACCCAATGCATATACACAATGTGAATAACTCAACAACGTCACAAGTACACATAGTGACCAGCTAGCAAAAAGGAAGTAGTTGCAACTTTATCGGAAGCATCTTTTCTTTCTCATGGTTCACTAACACATAAGCCTATAAGTACATCCCATATATAAAAGGAATGTCAATGCATCTCATATTGCATTGTGGGTCCCATATTTTTTTCCAATCAACCACCACTTATGATGACAAGCATCCCATACTACTTGTCATTACTGGCAAGGGCATAAGTATAATATCGTGCACAATACCCAAGGCCATTTTTACACAAATACACAATGATTCACAAATCATTAGAGTTTACAAGTACTGATCAAGTTGACTTAGAAATCATAATGGATTAACTTAGTATCATCATTAAATACACGTGAGTAGGTTTCCATAACTCATTCATAGCCATGTCATGCCGAGTTTATGATGCCTTACATTGTTGGAAGGATAGACCTCACCAAGGTTCAAGACTAACTCATACCCTCGTATACTTTTCAATGGTTTGAAACACAAGGCCATAGTGTTGAACACATAGACTCCAATTAGTTTAGTTCATATAAGATTAGAGGCATTCTCACACATTCACATCAAGACAAACCATAATGATAGTGACTCTAAAAGTTCATCCAAGATTGGAATAGATTTTGGAAAGCCAAATACCACAAACCTCAGAGTAGATAGGCTTGATGATGACAAGTTGCCTTTCATTGGCTCAAACCTATATAGTGGGGACATATTATTGAAAGGATGAGCTCACAACCATCTAATGCAAATTTAGCCTCAAGTTGAAGCTTACTGAAAGGGAGAAATAATCAAGTTTAGGAACCACTGAAAACCTTAGAGTTATTCCGTAAACCCTCCCTTATGGACTTGGGTCACAAGGGCATCTTTGCCTAAGGATTGCCTACATACTTGCTTCCAAACGAGATTGAAGTCCCATGGAGTTCTCCTAGGATTTCAACTATCAGGATGAGAATCTTGCACTTTCCCAAGTTAAGATAATCCATATGGGTACAACCATTTGTTCACATACATTACAAAGGTATATGCCTTGGAGATTCCCAACTTTGGCAGATAATTTCCCCAAAGAAAACAATGATGGGTTTAACAAAGGAAGATGATGTAAACAAAACATAACAAAAACATATATGGTCTTACTCTAACGAATCAGTTCAATGTGCTAAGATGGCCATTGCCAAGAACAAGGTCTTCAAACTACCACTATATAAAATGGTGCCAATTATCAACCGTCTTAAACAGCACACCTTAGACAAAAGGGACTTACATGGGCATTATCCCAATCAATCCCTGTACAAAAATTCTGCATAAAAACATACTCAGAATAAAATAAATCCTGTCATATTAGAGCACAGGACAACAGTAGCCAAAATTCTTCCCAACGCAATAATTATGCAAGTCCTGACCATAACCTGTTTCCAAATGGTTTTCTTGACATAAAAGACACCAAAATATCAATTTTAGTACAGACAAGCTTGCTGACTAGCAAGGAATAAATGGAATATTTAAACACCCAATTCATTTCTATAGCCTCTGAAATAGGTCTCAAGTAGACATACTACAATAGTTGTGTAACAAATACATTATAAATCAACATGGATTACAATGTTTATAGTATTTCTCAAATAAAGTTAAAGAGTCTCTAGGCTTTACAATTTCCATTCAAGATATCATGCTTTTGAATGAAATTTAACTATCACAAGGTTGCAGGTTTGCTAGTTTCTTATCATATCAACTTGTTTTCCGAAATTTGAATGGTCCATTATGCAGTCTATGCTTATAAAATGGTAATTTAGACATCACATCTTTTAAATTAGGTTTACAGATACACACAGAACCATCATGGAACTGTTTTTTTTAATACCAATGTAAAGTAAAGAGATGTCATATGATTGTGTTTCCGATACCCAATACAACATGTTTATACCCAATGAGCGAGCTGAAGATGTTTTAGACCAGCTCCCCACACCTTTCTCATCCCTCAAACTCTCCTTTTGCCTCACGAAATTCCTCTATTATTTCTACTTTAATGGGCATCCATACCCTTTGACAGGGCACCCATACCCGAGCCATTTTATTTATTATTCTTTGATGAGCATCCATAACCTGCTCCAAAGCTCTCATTTCCACACAGGCAGGGAGGATGGCAGTGACAGTGGTGGAGTCTTTCTTTACACATGCCAATAATGTTTACTTGAAAGTTTCTAAACCTTTTCAACAAATTGGTTTTGTGCATATCCTGCAATCATGTTATTTCCATTAGGACACATTTCTTTGAGTGATTTCTTCCAAACAATTGTCGTGCCTTCTCCATGCTTCCATATTTTGCATACATGACTATCAGGGCAGTTGCAACAACTCTTCTGACAAAGTTTCCCTATCCTCTGTTCAATAATCGATGTCTATGCCTTCCTCCACTGCTCCCTCACCAAACTTCTGCTATATTCAATTTTTTTAATGCCCATGGCCATACTGTATTAAATGGAACTGCAGGTCCTCTTTCTCAGTCTACAGAGCTCATGCCTCATTATTCACCTCCCCTCAATTCATGAATACCATTTAAAATTTGTCCTTTCTTCCTCATTAAATTTTCTTTCAGCTCTGATAAATGTCCTCCTGCCTACTGCAAGGGATGTGACACATATGTTATAAGTTTGTAGTATAATTCAAATTATAGGGGTTTTTTAAGTGTATTCTATTAAATTTAGTTTCATTTCAATATTTTATTTTTTCTTTTAGTTTAGGAAAGCGAAAAATAAATGTTATTTCTGTTTGAGCGGCAGGGAAAAGCTTGCATCATTTTTTCCCATTTTGCCCCTTTTTTGTTACCATAAATGCAATATATGTTTGAACTTGCATTTTATGATTTCAAATACATTCCTTGATAGCATATTGGATACATTTTTTCATTTATACTGGAGGTTCCATTAAACATATTCTGAGCTTTCTTTTGGATGTTAAGTATTATTCCTGGTAGGTTTAACATGTAAGGATTCTGGTACACTTATTTCGTTTAATGGCTTTCAGTCCCAGTGGTTGGCAAATAATCTAGAGGTAATGAAAATGTTATTTTGGTTTTGTTATTTCTGTGATATTTATGAGCATTCACTAATAGCATGTGTTGGGATTATGATCTCCATCTTATGGATTACTTTTTATGTAATGAAATGTGCTTTTTTTTTAAGCATTTTGTTGGGTTAATCTCCAAGAAAATCTATGAAATAATATACTAGTAAAGACCATTTTAAAGTGTTCAATGAAACATGACTTATCTATGCAAAAAATATTTTAGTGTTTGCTACATGTATGCTAACATCATGAAATGTCTGACATTGTTTTAGCATTGTGTTATATGTATGTTAACAAAATGAAATGTTTTGACATTGGTTTATCATGCCATATTTGTTCTAACAAAATGAAATGTTTGATGTTGGTTTTCGCTAGACAATTTTGTCTAAAAAGCTGCTTGTGATTGAGCATATCTTCGCTAAATGCAACATGCATTCTAATTTAAACTAGGTTTTTGCATTAACTATTTATTTTAGATGCTTAATGTTTGTTATATTCTACTCTAAAGTTGATACCTAATATATGTATGTCAAGCCTGGTTTTAGTTTATTGATTTCAACTGTGTAAGAGATGAAAATGAAGTTGAATGCCTCTCATGTTACAGGAACAGACATTAAGGACCGCCAGAATGGTTATCAATGTAAGGATAAAGATGATGAAGATCATACCAACCAGAGTAATCACGTAGATAACTAACTTTTTAATTCAAACTGAAAAGTGCACGACACTTTTAAGATTTTTAGGTTACACATGCATGATGTGCAAGATTGTTTTTGTTTCTATTTTTTCTTCTTTTTAATAGTTTGTAAATGATAGCTGTCCCCTTTCCTTGTAATTCTTTTATTGATAGTACTTTTACTTAATATCTTGTACTTCTTTTGGCTCTCTTCATCTTGATTTTGATGATTGTTTAATTTTCTTTTATGAGTATTATTAAGAAAATAAATTCTAGTTTCTCTCGTATGAGTTAAGTCTTTGAATGGCTATTGTTTTTTACGATAGGTAAGTTGACAAAATGCAAACTAAGAATAATCTTTGAATGGCTATTGTTGATTTGTAATTTCTTGCACAATTGAAATGTTGGAAATGACATGTATAGTATGAAAATTCAAATTAATGGTAAGAGTATTACAATTGAATTTTTGGAAATAAGTCATATATAATAGAGGATGTTACTTTGGAAATTTTGGTAGGGTAAATTTATTTGTTAGTAGCAAATATCTTTTTTGAGATTGGCTCGGCAAATAAAAAATATATATATTTTCAATTAATTTGAGATTTAATCAATGAAAATTTTGAGAAATTATAGGACATTGTAAAATTCATTAAAAAATGTATGTATATTAAATCATGATTTTGTAGACAAAAATTGCAAGTTTTCATTTTGGAAAAGCTTAATCTCCTATGAGTTGCTTGGTAAGCTTCTTTGTGTGATGGTAGCTAACCTTGACCCCAACTTGTCAAGATTCTTTTGTGTCATTAAGTTTATTAATCTTCTTGTGTGATTTTTTTTTCATACCCCTTGTTCATCCCAAGGTGTTTTTTTTAGAAAGATGGGACCATTCCTTTTCTTAACCATCTAACATGGAAGGCTCATAAGAATATTCATAAATAGATCTTCATGTAAGATTATTGATGTCTACCTTTGTCATATAATGATGAAGTTGCTTACTTTTTCAATAAAAGTGTGATAGACTATTCTTTTACACATGGAAAATGAATATGATTTCCCCTTTCATAGTTGCTTACTTTTTCAATAAAAGTGCGATAGACTATTCTTTTACACATGGAAAATGAATATGATTTCCCCTTTCATAGTATGTTGTTTTGACAAATTAGATTTGTTCAAGTTTCAACATGTCATTCTCAAGTGATTCTAATAAAATATATTGAGTCCTATCATATCCTTGAAGCATTTTTTTTCAAGTGAGTTCTATTCATGGTTGTTCCATGATTAATACATATTCTTAATAATATTTGTTTTGGTGGCAATGATCCTTTGCATGTGTTGTGCCTTTTACTTTTTTCTTCTCCGCTTCCTAATAGATAATAAATCAAGTGTGAGATGCCACAATTATATTTGCTAGCTCAAAACAATTGTCTATACATGCTATAACCCCTTTGGGATGACAATCTTACTATGATGATCCATATCACAAATTTGGGAGGTACTTTCTTTGTGTTACTCAATATGAATGTGGCTTATCATTGTGAATGCAACTCACTATTTTATAACTTTCTTATTTGTAAATTATAAAAATATTCTATCTAAGAATTAAATTGCAATGGTGTTAGAAGGTTCTTGTGAGGTCTAGTTTATTCTTCTTGATTATTGGGCTTTTCTAGGTTCTACTTCCCCTTTTGATTGTGCTTTTCCATGCTTTTTCTATTTTTTAGACAAAAATATGTATAATGTAACTTGACCTTCCATTTCTTCTTTGCATGAATTCTAATCTCTTTGAAAGAGCTTGTGATTCTTAATGATTAATTGTATTTGTTGCATATAACTATTCAATTATTATTCTTTCCCTAACAATATAAGAAACAAGAAACAAGAATAACTTTATTGATCTACACAACTTTCCAACCCATGATTGTGGTGGAGGTCAATTGTAATTCTTTAGCACTTTGCACACACCCCCACTAAAAGGGAAACAAGGATACTAGGGACACTTATTTTGACTAAAGCAATGATTGAATTCACTTTGTATTTACTTGTGAATTCCTCTCTTCCTTATACTTTTTTGAGATTCTCTTGAAAGCCTTCTTTCAAGTGACTAGGCTTTAACAAATTATGCATACCATAAAGCAATGTGAACTTTTTTTTCCCTCAAGTGCATGGGTCTTTATGGTATAGTTTGTAGTATGATTCGGTCTTTTAATTGTTGATCTTATAATATTTTTCAAATGAAAATATAATATATTTGAGTTAACTTTTTCATTTGTTATAAATTTATATTGATTTATAGTATTAATTAGGATTAGAGATGAATATAGATGGAAGAGGGGTATGAATAATAATTATGTTAAATTTTTAGTTGATAAAAGAGAAAAATATATTGTGAAAAATATGTATAAGTGTATGTAAAACTAGAAAAATATTTATAGTATGAATTATGATTATGGATGAATATAGATGGAAGAAGCATATGAGTAATAATTATGTTCTTAAATTTTAAGTGATAAAAGAGAAAATTATATTGTAAAAAACATGTGTAAGTGTATGTAGAATTAGAAAAAATATATATAGGTGTACATATGAGTAATGTATAAAGTAGACAACCCTTTTTTTTTTCAAATGCAATCTTCCTAAATTCATACTATAGTAGTGATTATTTTCTTTGTTGCATTAACTATAATCAAAATCAAGATCTCATAACTTATAGTCAAATTGTCATAACATTTCATTAGGTTGTTATCATGACCTTGAATATCAAATGCATGAATGAAAATATTTGTTGTACATTTGAAAGATCATTTTTGTAAATGTAATCAAATCTTTATCAAATAGGATCCTACTAACTCTAAGGAAACACTAAGGTCAGAAATTCTGTGTGAGAATTCTAAGTCCAAGAAACAAATTTCTAGATTTCTACTCTGTATGTTGAATGTGTTGATTGCAGAACATTAATTGATTTCAATTTTTGCATATCAACAAATGAAGTCCCTTATATATCATGTAGACACGCCTCTACAAGAGATGCATCTCATGAGAGGACGTGTCTCAAAGTGGAGACACGTCCGCTCATGGGACGTGTCCCTTGGGCGCGTGCAGGCTTCAAGCAAATCGAAATAATTTCGGTTAACACACATTTAAATTATGTGTGGGCAGTAGTCTATAATACGAATTCCATTTTTATATAAATGCAGATTTTAAACATCATTTAATTATTTCAAATTTTATACATGCATTATACATTTGATTTTACTTATTTCCAAAAATATAAACATGAAGAGCAATTGGATCTTATATAAATGAAGATGATGCTTATAGAAATCATCATTTATATCTGACCTAAGCTATCATTCATCAACACTCCCTCTTAGCTAGGGAAGATATTTCAAATCAAATAAGTAGAGACATCACCTTCACACGTGATATCTAAGATATGGTATGATTTCTCAATATTGTCAAGTCACATGACATTCTTCATAACACATCTTTATTATGGTGTGTGCACTGACAACAAGTCACATGATGTCTACCATAATTCATGGCATATCCACGGATATAAATATCCACCATGATTATCTCTTAAGGATCACAATGATCTACAAATGATATCAAGTCCCATGATATCCATCAATGTGTCCAAGAGATACTATCATGACATGTCCACAGATATCAAGTCGCATGATATTTATCATGATAGTTTATCATTGTAGAGTCGTCACTTTACAATGTCAAATACAAGTGTTCATTATTAGAAAGATCGTCACCTTTCAATAATGTACACAGGGGGAGTAGGCCCATAAGGTCATGGAGTCACACACATGACAAAAGAGTTTACACATTAAACATCTTTATATATTAGTACAATTTATAAACAATTTGTATTTCAAACATAAATAACAAATTACATTTCAACCATACCAAGTTTCTTCCTGAAGTGCTCTACCTTGATTCGAGAGAGAGGCTTGGTGAGAATGTCTGCAGTTTGATCATTTGTACTAACATACTCCAACTGGATCACTTTCCTTTCCACCATATCTCTTACATAATGATAGGGGATCTCAATGTGCTTAGATCTATCATGAAAGACAGGATTTATAGAGAGTTTGATGCAACTCTGATTATCACAATGAATAATTGTAGGATTCAAGGGCTCACCAAAGAGTCCCACAAGCAATTTACGAAGCCAAACTGCTTCTTTTGTTCCCATTGAGGCTGTAATGTATTCAGCTTCTGTTGAGCTCTGTGCAACTGAAGATTGTTTTCTCCAAATCCAGGAGATCATAGCCGATCCTAAACTGAAGCAACATCCTGATGTGCTTTTTCGATCGGTTACACTTCCAGCCCAATCTGAATCAGAGTACCCATGTAGATCTAGTTGATCATTCTTGTAAAGAAGACCATATCCAATAGTGCCTTGAAGATATCTCAAAATATGTTTCACAACCATTAAGTGAATTTCCTTTGGTTCACACATGAACTGGTTGAGAACATTCACTGCATAGCAAATATCAGGTCTGGTGTTAACCAGATACATCAAGGATCCAATCATTTGTCTATAAAGGGTTGGATCTATACACTTGGATTCTGCTGCTGCTTCTTTCAATTTGTGAAGGTTGGTTTTCATAGGTGTAGACATCGATCTACAGTCCAACATTCCAAATCTCTTCAAAATATCAATAGTATACTTCCCTTGGTTTAGTATAATGCCCTATGATTTCTGCCATACTTCTAAACCTAGGAAGTAGTGTAGAATGCCCAAGTCTTTCATGTCAAATTCAAAAATTAGATCCTGCTTTCCTTGAGCAATGAGGTGATCTTCTCCTATTATTAGTAGGTCATCAACATATAAAATAATTATTAGCATATCACCTTTGATTACCTTGAAGTAGAGATTGGAGTCAGCATCATTCTTGGAAAATCCTAATCCCAAGAGATAGCTGTCAATTCTTTCATACCAGACCCTGGGAGCCTGTTTAAGTCCATAAAGGGCTTTCTTCAGTCTGCATACATGTGAGTCAGGTTTATGTATCACAAAGCCTTCAGGCTGTTCCAGATAGACTTCCTCTTCAATGGTTCCATTCAAGAAGGTAGTTTTCACATCCATTTGATGGATCTTCCAACCTTTAGTTGCTGCAATGGCTAACACTACTCTCACTGATGTGTAACGGGCAACAGGCGCAAATGTTTCTTCATAATCAATGCCTTCCTTTTGAGAAAAACCTCTTGCCACAAAGCGTGCTTTATGTTTTTCTATACTGCCATCAACAACATGCTTGATTTTGAAGAGCCATTTGGAAGAGACAATAGATTTCTCTTTCGGTCTAGGCACTATATCCCATACATCATTCTTTAGAATAGACTGATATTCCTCCGTCATTGCATCCTTCCATGCTTGATGTCGGAAAGCTTTTGTAACACTGACAGGTTTTGAGTTTATGATGTTGTTCATTAGAGCAACATAGCTAGAGAAACGTTTGGGTCTTTTACTCTCCCTGAACGTTCCTTTGGGTGTTGCATGATCCTCGGCTTCTTTGATCATCTTCCTGGCCCACAGTGGTCTCTTTCTGTTGTTTTCATTTGTATTCTTATTTGAAGTAGAAGGAAGTTCATGTGGCATTTCCTCAGGGTGCTCCCTCTAAATCTTAAGAGCAGGTTCCATTTCAGGTACACTAGGGGAATGGGTTTCTATCTCACTAGAACTTATTGCCCTCTGAATGCAATGTCTTCTTCAAAGATGACATCTCTACTCAATTCGATTTGTTTCTGCCCAAGTATGAATATCCTGTAGGCTTTGGAGGTTTCACTATAACCCACAAATACTCCCTTCTTTCCAGAAGGTTCTAGCTTGAATCTCTTCTCTTTGGGCACATGAATATAGACAGGACAGCCAAAAATCCTAAAGTGACTAATGTCAGGTTTTATGCCGGTAAAGGCTTCTTCAAGAGTTTTGTTATTAAGATGAGAATGAGGACATCTATTTTGGATATAGACAGCAGTCCTAGAGGCTTTTGCCCAAAAAGGTGTTTCAATGTTTTGGTCAAGCAACATTGCCTTAGCAACTTCTACAATGGTTCTATTTTTTTTTTCAGCAACCCCATTTTGTTGACGGTTGTAGGCAACTATGAACTCCCTCTTAATTCTAGCACTCATGCAGAATTCCTTAAAAATTTCAAAGGTGTATTCTTTCCCATTGTCTGTCCTTAAGGTTTTTATTTTCTTTTCCAAGAAGTTTTCAGGAAGGGCTTTGAACTCTTTGAACCTTTTGAGGATTTCTATTGATTATTTACACTTAAGGAAATAGATCCATGTTTTCCTAGAGAAGTCATCTACAAATATGACATAGTATAGAAATCCTGCTTTAGAGGGTATAGACATGGGTCCACATAAGTCTGAGTGAACCAGTTCTAACACATTTAGGGTTTTGCTCAAACTAACTCTATATCCATTGTCTTCAAGGGCAGAGATGGATATTAGGTTCCTTTTTATTCCAGGTACAAATAAGACTCCAATGAGTTGTAGAGAAAGACCAGATTTCAGTTTGATGGAGCAAGTTCCAACCCTTTTTACAGGGTGTGCAGAATCATCCCCAATGGTGACTTTTTCATCAGAATTTTCAATCATAGTGTCTAGGTTTTCTCTGAATCATGTGATATGTCTAGAGGAACCACTATCAATTACCTAGTTGTGGATGTTGTTAGACATTTGACTAGATAAGGCTGAATAGAACACAAAGTTCTCAGATTCATGATCTGAATTTGTTTTTCCTACTTTGGCAAAAGATGCTTGTTGCTTTGATCTATCAGGACACTTCATTGCATAATGACCATATTGATCACATCTAAAGCATTGCACTTGAGAGATGTCTTTCTTTATAAAAGATCCCTTTCCATTGAAATTTCTCTTTCTTTTAAAAGATCCTCTCGGAGTTTTTCTTATTCCTTTTATTAGACTTTGAGTTGAGTACATGAATGTCTTCATCTATGTTCTTCTGTTTATTTTCTTTTGTGGAGAGTCTGGTTTCTTCTTGAAGGCAAACAGTTCTTAGCCTATCAAACTTAGGGAGTTTAAATCTCACACTTACTCCTTGAACAAATGACTCCCATGAGTTTGGTAGGCCTCCTAGTGCAATTAGAGTTAACTCTTTGCTGTCAATCTGATATCCAATTGTGGATAATTGATCCCTTAGTTCAATAATCTTCATGAAGTATGCATTAATGGACTCTCCTTTGTTTATTTGAGCATTGTTGATTTGCCTTTTTAATGCAAGAGTCCTACAAGTGTTGTTGATCTCATAGGTACTCTCAAGAGATTTGAACATATGGTATGCAGTTTCATGTTTTGCTAAGATGGGCACTATATGATCCCTAACTGCATCTACTAGGATTTTCATGGCTTTTTCATTGTTTTCAATACATTGAGTTTTCTCAGGATCAGCCTCTAGTTCCTTTTTATTTTCTCTCACAAGTGAGTCTAGCTTATTCTCTTTAAGGATCATCATGATTCTAAATTTCCATGATGTGAAATTGTCTGCTCCTGCAAGACGATCTTCAAATCTGATCACACTTGACATTATGAAGAATGTGATGTGAATTTGATTTTGGAAAATATGAATTTTTCTAGAGCAAACTGATTTTAGATTTGATTTGGCTTCACACAACGTGGCTTTGATACCATGTAAATGTAATCAAATTTTTATCAAATAGGATCCTACTAACTCTAAGGAAACACTATGGTCGGAAATTTTGTGTGAGAATTCTAAGTCCAAGAAACAAATTTCCAGATTTCTATGTTGAATGTGCTGATTGCGGAACATTAATTGATTTCAATTTTTGCAGTGAAGTCCCTTATATATCATGTAGACACGCCTCTACAAGAGACACGTCTCATGAGAGGACGTGTCTCATGATTGCGGAACATTAATTGATTTCAATTTTTGCAGTGAAGTCCCTTATATATCATGTAGACACGCCTCTACAAGAGACGCGTCTCATGAGAGGACGTGTCTCAAAGTGGAGACACGTCCGCTCATGGGACGTGTCCCTTGGGTGCGCACAGGCTTCAAGCAAACCGAAATAATTTCGGTTAACACACATTTAAATTATGTGTGGGTAGTAGTATATAATACGAATTCCGTTTTTATATAAATGCAGATTTTAAACATTATTTAATTATTTCGAATTTTATACATGCATTATAAATTCAATTTTACTTATTTCCACAAATATAAACATGAAGAGCAATCGGATCTTATATAAATGAAGATGATACTTATAGCAATCATCATTTATATCTAAGCTATCATTCATCAACAATTTTGATAAGATTGAATAGTGGTGGAAGAATCATTTCTAGAGGTTCTTTAAGGGCATTGAAAGAGAGGAAGAATGCTAAATGATATAGGCCTCACAACAAACAGTTTTGATGTTTTTGTTCCACATGTCTTGTGGCTATAAACATTAAGGAGAGTTGAGGACAAACTCTTGTAGATTTATCATTGAAATTTTAATTGAGTAGATTCAAGTAAAGCTCTAAGAACTTACTTTTTACAGTGATTTGATACTTATAAATTGATACAAAGAAAACAAAGTTCTTAGAACAAAGCATTGAAATATTTTTAAGAAAGGTGCTACTCCTAACTCCTCATTCATATATTTTGTGGAGAACATGTTATCTGATCATAGGAAAACAAATTTGGGAGATAAGTATTTAAGGTGCAATGCACACAAAAATGGATGGAATTTAATGAAATACAACCAACAATTTTTTCGCCAACATGACAGAAGACATCTGGCACATGTCTCTATGTCACACACTATGTTACAGAACTTTTGGAATAGCTGTAGGTCTATCATTAAAAGACTGGATTTTGTTTTAGGATGGTTGTAGATCTACCCAAGACAATTATGGGTTGCAGGACTACTATAGGACAATTGCAAGTCTGTTGTAGTATGACTACAGCACAACTGTAGTATTGTGTTGTCATAGTACCATTATGAAACCTACAGATTAAAATCCAAATGAAGATGATTAACTACAAAGAAAATAAACATAAAACTATTTTCCTTAATTTATTTTTTTATCATTTTACGATATATATAATAAACCCTAATGAGCATGCTCAATATAAATAAATTCAGTACACTAAGAAGCTATGCTCCATGGGGTTTCGGGGACGGCAAGTACCCGGTACGCCGGGACGAGTTTCTGGTACGGGGGTACTTTTGGGTCATTTTTTAGGGGACGGCTGATAAAAAAATAGGGAAATTTTTAAAAATATAGAGAAATTTCAAATGTTCATAGCATAATATTGATAAAGCATTCATTCTAGACATTGTATAAGCTTATTATATATCATTAGACTTGAATTGAGATTTCACATGAGAATCGACAAACAAATTAACAAAATTCAAATGCTTTTCATTATCAATGTGCATACATATCATATAAGAGTCTGATAATTATAACCAAAATGCCCAAAGGCTCCAAGTCTCAACTATGAAATGACATGATAAACATAAAACTAAGAAAATATATCGTTGTCCAGTGTCCCTAATCAGCAAAAGGTAGGTCTAAATCAGCATCGCCATCGGAGCTCGAGTCTAAGTCAGTGTCAGTGTCCATGTCAATAGAAGGATCTGCCTCAGCCAATGGAACCCCAACCAATCCCTCCTGTGCATCCTCATCCTCAATCTGCATAGCATCTTCAGGATTAACATCCCATCGTAAGGATGGAGTCTGACGATACTCACTAGATTGGCGATCCTATAGCCGCAAAGCACTGTGTACTACCACCAACTTCTCCGATCGTCTAGAGGTAAGGCAGTTCCTCTTGACTGATTGGATGAAGCCATATGTGGACCAATTCCTCTCAGTAGCAGAGGAACTGGCAACCTGTGAAAGAAGACGAACGGCAAGTAATCTCAACTCTGGTGCATCCTTCCCATGCCACGTCCACCATCCAATAGGGTCGGTTTGAGCCAATGTAGCTCTATCCATCCTCGCCTCTGGTTTGCCGAAGGTTGGACCACGAAGATTGGAAAATGCAAGCCACTGTGTGCGAAGTATAGTAGATTCCTCTGAAGTATACATTTTTGTAAGGGCTTTCATGAAGCCTTCTTTCACCTCTTCATCATGAGATGGAGCCACTCTCCCAGGTCTCGGTGCATACCATTTTGGATTGAGAGCATAGGCTGTCATATGTAGCGGGGTGTTCATAATGTCCCACCGTCGCGTCACAATGGGCCTAAGATGCTCCTCATAAAATGCCAAAGTAGGGTCCTTGCCATAAATTGCTTGCTTGACCTGTCCAAGCATACTATCAAAGGTCTCATAAATCTCTCCAAGGCTAGGAGAGTCAGTATCAGCATATCTAATCACTTGCACAATAGGCTGGATGAAGGAGCATACATATCTGCAAGTGCAAACAAGTTACAAAAATTAAAATCAGCTAGCCTATAAATATTAAATAATAAAATGAAAATCAGCAATAATAAAATTATGAAATAATTCAAATAAATAATAAAATCAGCAATGCCAATTTTCTTACCTCATTGTGGACCACCAGTCATCATCAAGGATTTTTTGTTTCACCCTTTTTCCCCCTGGTGTGCTTGACTCATGCCATCTACCCCACTCTACATTGGCCACCATTATTTGTAGAGCCTCTTGGATCTCAACCATCCTCTCCAATAAAATGAAGTAGCTGGCATATCTAGTCTCCACGGGCTTGAGGAATTCCTTCCTCGAAAATGTTCTGAACAAAGCAAGTGAAGTCTGATGGTTGCAAATGAACATTTGCACCTCTCTAGCCTCTGCAACCACTTCCTTCACCCAATCTATCTTCCCAATGTCCTTCAAGGTATTGTTCAACGCATGCACACAACAAGGGGTCCAGAAAATGTGCTTATAAGCACTCTCCACCATCAATCCAGCTAATTTACACACACGGGCTGAATCGGTCACTACCTGGCAATGGCATATCATCAAGTTGATATGAGATTAGTATAGATATCAATTTAATAATTTAATAAATTTTTTAATTTATAGATGATGTCTCACATTCCAAATCAAAAATAAGAAAGAAAGAAAATCAAAATGTGAATCTGTGATCAATACCTGCACAACATTAGAGGCTCCAACCTCCTCTATAGCATCTCTCAAAATCTGAAATTGGAAGGTTGCATCCTTCCTTTTGCCCAAACAATCTATAGCTCTAAGAAAATAAGAGCCTGCTGTACTAGTCACAATAAGATTGATGAGTGGCCGATGTTTGATATCGGTCCACCCATCCATAACTATGAAGCAGCCATCTGTCAACCATGTTTGTCTCATGTCCTCCATCAAAATACTCACCTTGGAGTACTCTTTATCAAGTAGAGTGGTGCATAGCTTAGTTTCTCCAGGTGGAACATATGAGGGACCAACAGCTATTATATCTTTGCACATTTTTTTAAAATATGGTGAACGTGAGACATGAAATGGTATGGCATTACCATAAAAAAACTTGGCAATAGAGGAATCAGCCCCATCTTTTACTGTAACATTAAACATATCAGCAACATGCATACTTCTTTTCTTTCCTCTAGTAGAATCCTCCCCCACATGAGATCGAGAAGCTGAAGCAACATCCATTGATGGTGTAGGCATTCCCATACAAGGCTGCAAACTCTCAATTGAAACCCCTTTCTTTAATGCCTCCCCCTCCATATGCAATCTAGTTGCCTCAATTTTTTCTTGTTGGGTTATTTTTCTACACCCTTTCACCCCTTGACCACCAATCCACAAAAGATGGCAATAAACTCTCGTATAGCTGCCCTTGTATTGTTTGTGGCACAAATGACACTCCCATAATCTACTACCCCCCGAATTTTTTTTCTTATCTTTATCAACTCTTGTTGCAAATTGTAGTAGAGGCTTTTTGGGGTTAAATGGGCCTTTTGCCCATTTTTTGAGGGTTTCAGATGGACATTCAAATTGGTTTGAGCTTGCTGACCCTACTCCACTCCCACTCTCTGAACACCCCCCAATGTTTGCAGTTGCACTATTTCTAGGTCTATTTCTTGTTCTTTGAGTTTGAGTTCTTTCTTGCATTTGAATTTCAATATCATGATCATCACTTTCACTATCACTGCTGCTACTCATGATTGTTTTTTAAATTCAAAGAGCTGCAAGTTGAAAAAAAAATAAAAATGAACCCACAATGCCCTTCTTATGTGTTGGTAAAACTTAAAAAAATCTTGCAAAAATTAAAAATAAATAGAAAATACAAAAAAAAGATGAAAAACATACCTCTAATATGCTGAAATGATGCCCTAAGCTCCTCTCCAACCTGTTGTTTTCTCCTTCACTCAGCTGCTCATCTTTTGCTTTCCTTCACTTCACAATGGAAAAGTAAAAATGAGTTACTTTTTTCTCATTTTGGAGTTTAAATGTCACTTACATTAGGTCAAGTGTGATGGGGCGTCCCTTATGGGCCCACCCATACCTTTATTTTTATAAAAAAACTCTTACTTTTTAAAAAAAAGCTTTTTTTTTTTGCTGGGCCATAGGGTACTGCTAGAAGTACCCGGTACGGTCGAGGTACGGCCAGGCAGTACCGGGTACTTCTAGCAGTACCCAAGTCCCCTAAAAGTACCCTAAAAGTACCCAAGTCCCCTTTTTTTGGGAAAACGTCCCCTAGAAGTACCAGGTACTTGGAGGGCAAAAGGGTACTGCTAGGGTACGTTTCCTAGCAGTACCCGCGTCCCCGTTTCATACCCGATATGGGAAACGGGTAAAAACCATAGCGGACGCGTCCCCGTGGAGCATAGTTGAGAAGCCATTGACATGGATTCTCACATAGGTTTAAGAGCTGCACATAAACAAAACTACATAAGCATGACAAGGAAAAAGCAAAGAACAGTGTCCAGGGAAAAGTGGGAAGGGTCGCGCCCAACAATATATTTGCTATTATTGTGTAAATTTGTTGTAATTTGTTGGCTCTGCATCATGTGATCTGCTCTTAATTTTTTATTTGAATGGAACCCATAAAAATATCTGATTTTATTTGGGAATTTTTAGACTGTATATACATCAGTAGGGTTTGAATAGAAAATATGTATGTATTTGGTATAAATATAACAATAATTATATTCTAAGAGAAATAAAATACAGAAAACATATACTTGTGCAATCTGATTTAAAAAAATAAATTTAGAGATTTTGTATATCATAATTTTAGATTTAACTTGAGTAATTATATAAATTTTAGTGAAATTTATTTTCTTTTAAATGATAGTCTTAAATATTTTTTTAAAATATTAGGTTTATAATATATATTTTTCCAAAATTTATATGATTGTATGAAAGAGGTAAGAATTCATTTTTTTTTCAAGCATTTGGCAAACACACAAAAACAATCTCAAAGAAGGATGGATTCACACAGAGAGCTAATAAACACAAATTTAGGTGATAAGTAGGAGGTAGCAAGCTAAGTGGGCTTAACACAAATTTAGGTCATAAGGCACAACACTTGCTGAAGGTTTTGCAAATGGGGTAGCAAGCTAAGTGGGCTTAACCTTGGGGGAAACTCCGTAGTTAAGCGCGCTTGAGCTGGAGCAGTACTGGGATGGGTGACCTCCCGGGACGGACCAATGCTTCACCTGTGTGAGCATCACCTAGATGCAATGAGTGCTAAGTGGACCATTCATTATCATGAGAGATGGTTTCTTGTGAACCGCTACTCATGAATCATTGGTCAATGAGTTTGACTCGAAAACTACACGGTTGAATCCTGATAGCAATATCATAATTTGACACGCTGTGGAAGAAACCTCCTACTTATCAAGTAGGAGGTATTTTCCATAGCGTGTCAAATTGTGATATTGCTACTATGATTCAATCATGTAGTGTTACAAATCAAGCTCATTGACCCATGTTTCATGAGTAGTGATTCACAAGAACCCATCTCTAATGATAATGAATGGTCCACTTAACACTCATTACATCTAGGTGGTTAAGTGCGCTTGAGCTGGAGTAGTATCGGGATGGGTGACCTCTCGGGAAGGCCTAGTGCCTCACCTTTGTGAGCGTCACCTAGATGTAATGAGCGTTAAGTTGACCATTCATTATCATGAGAGATGGATTCTTGTGAATCACTACTCATGAAACATGGGTCAATGAGCTTGACTCGTAACACTGCATGATTGAATCCTAGTAGCAATACCACAAATTTAGGTCTCAAACCCATAAAAAAGAGTTATTTAGGGTTTGTAACCCATCAAAATTTCCACAATCATCTTCACATGTTATTAGAATATACAAAACCACCATAAATCCTTTCCATTATCATTCCACTTAATACATTATATCTCTCCAAATCCATAATATAACAATTAAATCCTTTAGTTCTTTAATAATATCCAAACATATAAAGAAGCTTGGGTGCTTCCCCTTGAGAGATTTTCATGCCTCTCAACCCATAATATATTAGCTTGCCTTCAATTTCAAGAAAGCAACAAAGATGAGGGAGAAACACAGACATGATACCAAAAGAAAACAAGGAAAAAAAAGGAGGTTATGATAACACTCTTCCATACAAAAATAAGAACACTTGTTCATTTATACATTTTAGGCTTTGGAAAAATACACAAAAAGTATTGCACATTCAAATTATGACCAACATTTCAAATACTCATTTTCTCATATATAAATTTGCACCTCATACAAAAACAAAAAACAAAGAACTAAAGAAGAAAACCTACCTCTCAAAGTAAACTTGAGGTTGATTGAAGAACGCTCTCCTTTTCTTTCCAAGCTTCTTCTCAGCATAGACACGACCCCATTGAAATCCAATAAATCTCAAAGCTTTCAAACTCCCTAAAATCTCATGTGGATTTTCTAAAAATGAAAGATTAATCCCCTTCCAAGATGTGTTTAAAATAGATTTCCATGTCACTTCCCATCATCCAATAGGATGGAGACACATGGCATCCCAATCACTCGACCAACAACTATATTACAAAAATTAAATGAAGCTCATGCTCTCTTTGTGAACCCACATGGACTCAATATGTCCACACATGGTGGATGGAATGTACTCCACTTGTCTCACCATTTAAATATGCAAGAAAGATGCCTCTTCATATTTCAAACATAATACCCTATGATTATGATGATATTCGAGAGCTTGATTATTTGGAGTACTTTGAATCTTCAGATGAGGATGACAAGGTTTCTTTGGATGCTCCTTCTTCCCCTTCAAAGGCGGTTGTGGTACCTTCATCTTCAATGATTCCTTGTGCAGATTCATTGATTGAGGCTCTCATCATTCTTGTTTAGCAAGACCATTCATCTTCTATTGGTGATTCATTGAGTACTTCAAATGATTCATTGCAACAAGTATCTAATTATGTTCCTAATTAGGATTCCTATTTATTAGAAATTGCATCTTTGTTTGTGGATTCTCACATTTCAAATTTAGAGGACACATTTGAGGGGTTATCTCTCCTCTTTGATGACAATCATTACACTACTATTGTTAAAACATCATTTTCTTTGGATATTGTTCAACATCAATTTCCATAGCCTTGGTTTGTCACCTTCTTCATTGATTCGGCATGTACCTGATTTGATTGTGGCATCTTCATCTTAGTGGAAAAGGAGACACATGAGCATATTTCAAAGACATGATTATACACATTTATGCTTCTTTCTTTCAATTCCTATCTGAAATGGGAAACATTTTGCATTTGTGCTTGGTTTTGTTTATTCTGAAAGGGAGACAAGTTGTTTGTCCAAATTGGATCATGTTTTGATTTCAAGCACTTACCATGTTTGTAGGATATTATACATTATGGTGGGGCTACATAGTCTCTCTCTTTCCCTCTTTTGGGGGTGGCGGGGGCGGGGGCAGTTCATTGATTGTTTATTCATGATGGATATAGTCCTTGGGGGCTATTATTGAGTCCTCCATACATCATCCTTGTTTGTATTTTTTTATTTCTTTTAGTGAGGTGTTTTCTCCCATGTGGGTTTTCTCCCTTTCTTTGTTTAAGAGAGATTGCATTTGTACATGGGTACCTAACATTGCCTCGTCGTTGGGACCCATCTTTGCATCATTTTCATACTATTTGTTTTTCGTTAAGTTGCACTTGAGGGGGGTGTCGGTGTAAATAGGTAATTTACCTAGAGCTTCTACACAAGCTTTCCATACCTAAATTATTAATGCAACTCTTTTCAAGGGCTTAAATGGTACCTAAAACCCCAAAGGTACTCCAACACCCTTTTTCAATTACCCCATCCACAAGTACTTGAATTAGTGTCCCAAACATATTAAAATAAAACAAAAATGAATATTGTGTAATCTCTAAAAGTACCCATAAACACAAAATCTGAGTTTCAACATTTAGAACCAAATTTAAATCATAAAATTCATTAATACTAAGAACTACATCAAAATAATAACAAAAATGAATTAAAACCATCAAGAATAACATAGTTTGCTATGAGGATTTAGTTGAATATAACCAAGATATTTTGGCTACATAAAAAAAAGTATAGTCAATCTTGTTATTTCACAATGTGAAGCTAGAAGGTAATTAAGGTTCCTAATAATCTTCTGACACTCTTGTGGGCCAATCTAAACTAACCTACATATTCAATGTGAATATTGAAACTTTTCACATAATATATAGCTAACACAAAATACTAGTAGTTACACTATTCACAAGTCCATAAAAATCAACTCATATGTACATAAATCATCTCATCATCATAGATATAATTTAAACTCGTAAATCAATATGATTAAATCACCTCATTCACAATTAGTCCATGCTAATTTTCTAAACAAATGTTCAAATTTCAAAATTTATACTACCATCTAAATTGACATTTCTTTTAAAATGTGTAATTCATTTAATTATTATAATCAAGACATCATCCAAATTCATATATAAATACCAGTAGATAAATTAGAGTTAGTATCCATATATAACCATAAATATTCAAATCAAATGAAATTTAATTTCATCTCAAATGATTAGTGACTATCTAGGACAAATATGAAACTCCATAATAGCATCATCACGAGTCCATAATAATAGCAAAGTATAAAATAGGGTACAATAGATGCCACATTGATTGTGAATATAATGTGGGGTATATGAAATAAACTAACTACTAATGTCAATTAGTTATAATGGTTGAAGCTCATAGGGTAAAAGCACAAACTTGTGTCACACTTTATAAAGGAATTGGCCAACAACAAACAAAATTATGAACTTCGACCACATAAAAGTGGTCTTTATGTTTTGAATTTCAAAATGGTGTAAACTAATGAAATGTAGAAGTTTTGATAACGTTTATTCCTGTAATTTTTAAAAATTAAAAAAAAATTGTTTTCATTATGTTTTTATCAATTTAAGGACAAATTTTGGAATGCTGAAAATTTCAAAAAAGAGTGACTTCACGGGCCGTCAAGAAACAAATTGAAAAAACCTTCATTTCTCCCTAATTTTTTTTTTTTCCAAATAGGTAACTTCAATATCTACTACATGGAAAAAAAAAATCAAATTTTGATGTATATTTTTCTCATAATAACGTTTTAAAGTCAAACATCTCAGAGTTTGACAATTCTCACGGGCCGTCAACTATTTTCAATTTTTTTAATCATTTTCAAAAAAAATATTTACATCCTTTTGAAGAAGACTCTCTCCTCTACTGGACCATATAAGTTTTAAATTTTTTGATATGTTTTACTAATTTTTTAAAAATTTCTAATTAACCTCTTTTTTTAATTTTAACAACCTACTTGCATTATTTTAAAAATAACATATATTAAAACTAATCAAAATATTAAAAAAAATTATATATTTGGATTTCCCAGCCCGAGCTCTTCAAAAGGGTATTTTTCTTTTTTGAAAAAAAAGCATTCTGACTTGAAAGTTTCAGAAAATTATGAAAAATGTTGAGTTGGCTGCCAACTAGGATGCCAACTAGACAGTTTCAGCCAGAAGGGTTTCTATCAGAAGGGTTTCGGCCAAAACCCTTCCGATAGAAACCCCCACACACATAATAAGCCAAATTGAAAGCCG
The DNA here is from genome assembly GCA_007115665.2 of Sequoiadendron giganteum. Classification (NCBI taxonomy): domain Eukaryota; kingdom Viridiplantae; phylum Streptophyta; class Pinopsida; order Cupressales; family Cupressaceae; genus Sequoiadendron; species Sequoiadendron giganteum. The sequence continues at coordinate 378,905,908 of CM021108.1, forward strand.
ATTCCAAAGTTGAAAGGGAAAAAAATATTTTTTTTAGTTTCGACCGAAACTATGTGTGCCATGTATACGCCACATGGTTTCGGTCAAAACATACTCGGCCGAAACTTTTCCGGTCGAAATCAATTCACTCAGAACTATTTATTTGACTGAAAGTGTGACAAAGGTTTGTGATTTTACCCCATAAAAGGTGGATCAAAAGGCTAAGAGGAATGTGTCACATACATATATAAGATATTATAAATAGAGAACAAGAATATAATAATGGATAAGTGAAAATGAATGAATAAGGTGAGAGGATATTTATATACAAATTAAAAGTATATTCAATAGGAGGTGTCCATCAAGATGATAGGTAATGTCTCTTAGTAGCACAATTAATATTAATCATGATTAATTAAGCTTATAACAAGTCTTCGTGTGTAGGAAAGGTTTTGAGGTGGAAGTAATGCGTTGACTCATACAAGATCAATATTAAAAAAGTATTGAGCATCTTTGTGATCTAAGACTTGAATGTCATATTTATCTTTTTTAGTTTGATATTTTGAGTATTTAGGGTAAGTCATGGCATGTTTAACTAGTTGCATGTTCATTTGGTTTCATCCACCAAACTATATATAAGGAGATGAACCTCATTATAATTGGTATTCTGATATCTAATACAACAATAATATTTTGTGTTCTATTGGTTTTTACAACATGGCATTAGAGCAAGTTACACAAAAAGGTTTGCAACCTAAAAAAGTTTGCAAACTGAAAAGTGTGAGTTTATTTTTCTTACAAATCACAACTATTTTTCAAGGAAATCACACGATTCTTTGATTAAAAATCATGAGGGGCATTTTTTTTCTTCTAAAAATCACATGTTTATTTTGGTGAAAAATCACAATTGGCTCATCAACAAATCATGCCTATATGCTTCAACAAATTGTGGCATTTTTTATTAGCAAGTTTTGGTGGCATTTTTTATCAACAAGCTTGTTGTGGTATTTTTTTATTAGCAAGTTTTCTCATGGCAGCTAGGATTCTAAAGCATTTTTACAATTACAAATTTGTGGATTCACCAAAAATTATGTGTTTTTTTACTTAAGAAAATTCATATTGATTTTTTATTTTTTACATGCATAGCACAAGGTCTACAACTAGGACACCTAAATCAACAATGACTAGGGTTTCTATGAGGGTTAAATATGTGCCTTTTGTACTGCTCAAATTAGTGGCTAGAATTCTACAACTAGGGCAAGTGAATTCTATGATTAGGGTTTCCAAACTAGTAGCTAGGGTTTGCGTCAATGTTCAGATAAGACATGAATTTTACGATAATTTATTGGAAGTATTTGCTAGTTTTTTAGAAGAGGTTAAAGATTTTTCTATTTGATTAGGCAACAATATTTTCCTTAGGTCTTGACAATGTTAGGAAGACCACTTTGTTGCATATGCTTAAAGTGCAACATTATCCTATAGAGCATAACAAGGCTCATGAATTCAAGTTGAATGAAAGGAGATGCACACATCCAACAAGTCCTACTTTTGTAATGAGGGTAGTAGCAACATTGACTCTAATAATTGCATTTAGTGCCCTTTTCATTGGAGTTGCTCTAAATGACTAACATAATGAAGATAAAATTGAAGAAGAGTGTGAGTACAAATATAAAGATAAAACTTATGTCCATCATGTCCAAGTGTTGATAATGTTGAGGGATTGAATAATGTCCTCTTGCTTGATACATACAAATATGGAACAAACTTAGAATGTTGGACAACCATGTACTTTGCCTATGGGTATCATGAAATGTAATTATTTGAGATACTTCTTGAAGCTAATGCTAACACACTTTGTCACCATGTTAAAGATCCTCCAAATGCATTGTTAGGAGAGCCTAAAAAGATCACTATGCTAAGATGAATGATGAATTTCATGTATTTTAAGAAGTCTATAACTTGGAATGGATGGTTGCCTAGTTAGCTTGGGAGTTTGTGGGTCTTGGGAATCATACCCTTACGAGGGTCATGTGATGACTTGATGGAGCTTTTTGAGAGTAGCTCAACATGAATTGTTGTCCAATCGTTTGGGAGGTTAGTGATTTGGGAGTTAGTAGGGGTGGTAATCCAAGAACTTGGGAATTTAGCTTGAAAGCTACACCTTTACGAGGGTTTGATGACATAGATTGATGGAGGTCTACTTGGTTGAAAAACTATTTTCAAAGTAAAGCCTTTGAAGAATGGCGGATTCATGGTTTAGGGTGTTTTAGTTTGATATATTTTATGTTAGTTTGTTTTGTTTAAATACAATAAGTCTTAAGAAGGGGTCTTAGAATAATATTAAATTATTATTAGAAGATAAGACTTAATTTTGTAATAAATTCACGTTAGTGACTTAAGTGAATTTACTATTTAGAGTTTAAGGAGATGAACCTCTTTGTAATCGATATCTTGATATCTATTAGAATAATATATTTTGTGTTCTATTGGTTTTTACAACACAAGGATCTCAATACTATTATAGAAAAATTCCACATGTAAATAAAAATACAACAACCTCCCAAATGGGAATAAAAAACAACTACAACCAAGATTCCAAGCGCTAAGCAACACAGCTACAAAATGCATGAAACAAAAGAGTGCCCAGGGATCTAACCTAAACAATGTTAGACCCAATCCTATTCAATATTGCATCCTTCACTTTAGTATGAGATTGAGGTACATATTTGGGATGATCTTTCTTCCACCTTTGTACAAATGTCTAGGAATATTATCTTCCAAGTTCTTAGACCTAAGAGAAGCAAGGGGATTCCCCCATAAAGGGACCAATATTAGGCTGAAGTAGAACTAAATCCAATGGAATGAAATGAGTAACTAGACTAGAAGGTGGGTGGGACTCACTGATATGAACCAATGAAGCAATAAGAGTTGGATTCACCAAATTTGGATTAATCACATGAGAAACCCCCTCAAGAACCTTAAGAGGAATGAGAAGAGGATATCCAACATCTTGAGAAGAATCCTCATCCTAAGAAGACCCAGAGTCAGAAGCATGAATAATCAAGTTATTTTCATGAGAATTCCTCCATTGTGTTGCCATGACATTGCATCGAGAGAGTAGACAACTAGAAGCTAGGTGAATAATGGTAAATTATTGTCTACATTTGAAGGGGAGACCCTCATGTTCAAAAAATTGAGTCTAAGGCCTATCCCCCACCAGCAAAAAAATATCCTTGTGAAGGGGATTGGAAATATCAATGTCCACTAGAATACAAGAAACCATAGAGTGACCCATGTAGGAAGTAATAGAGTCAACCTTCAAGAAATGACCAATAATATTACCAACAACTTCATTGTGGGAATCTTCCTAGAATTGGAGAGAAAGATTCAAAAGTCAAACAAAAAAGCCCCTAACACAAAAAAAAAAGAGCTCAATATTTTCCTTAATGAGAGGCTTCCATGAATCCAAAACCCAATTGTATAAATCAAAAAGAAAAAACCAAAAATTGTTGAACCTACAAACCTAGCCCTTAGAAGTATTCATTCTCAAACACATTATATCTACAAACCACCATACTAGAAATATCTCCAAACTACCATACTAGAAAATTGTGCACAAGGGAAGGGCCAAAGATTACCCCATGGAGGGAGTGAAGATTCCCTAGAACCCATAATGGTTGTGTAGGAATGTTGATGACCTACACCTAACAAACTTTATAACACCAACAAAATGATGACTAGAAGAAAACTTAGTTGTCAAAATAGAAGCTTGTAGTTTCAAAGCTCCATTACTAGTCCTTGAAATCAAACCAGCACCAACATGGGCATGGAGGTCAAACCCACAAATGTTGCCTAAATCGGCATGAGCAAAGGAAGACAAGAACCATTGTTAGAAACCACAAGGGGTTGCATGAATTCCACACAAAAGGCCTTCAAAGTTCACCAACAATACCATTTTCATAGTTGTTAATCTTATGTGAGGCATCTACAACAAAGGGAGAAACAACCCATATGACAAGAGCAGAAGAACCTACAAGGGAAGAATCAACAACATAGATTGCACAAGCGCAAGTAACCAGTGGGAAGAAAATATCTGTCATAAGCCAAAGAAGGGTTTCAGAGGCTGGTGGGAGTGACAACATTTTTGAAATTTTTGTATTTTATTAGATAAAGCAAAACAAGAGTTATATATAATTGAAAAAAAGGACAAAATAACTTTTGGACAGTAATCAAAAATTCAATTATATCCAGTAACAACGTCACTCAAACAGTGAGATACTGTCAAAATTTAGTGAAACAATTACATTTTATCCTTGTTAATTCACATTCTTCATAAACCACAATTTGAATTTGAAATTGAATTTTGCATAAGAAACTCATAAATTGAAGCTCCTTTACTCAACAAAACGGCAACCACATGAAAAGAAGTTGAGGACTCTACATAATCCTTGATAATTATCAATTGGACCTCACACACTAACCAACATCGAACAATGTGTAAGCCAAATGTTATATGTGATCTCTAAAATCAGAGTTAACAACTATCATGAACATAAGCCTTTAATTTAGGTATTTTGTTGAACAAATAAATGGGTATAAACTGAAAAAATATGTATTCACTTCTATAAGACTAAATAATAATGCGCATTTCCAGAGCTTCAATTATAATCATGCCAATGAAACCCATTGTCAATCTAATCATAGTCTTAAGTAGGACAAGTCAAAGTTGTGGAGGGACAAGAATAGGTATGCCGACAAAATTATCATACTCCACGCAACCAAATTTGTGATGCCTAAAGATAGCCCATTATCCCTTTCCTCTGCTAATTTCCCAAATAGATTGCAAGGGTAGAAGATGTAGAAGTTGTCAAAACCAACTTCAGACTCCAAGAACAATTGCATGCAAATGGATACCTGTCACAAGGAAGAGAATGGATGGAGAAAACAAACAAGGGTTTGAAGCTCTGAAAATGGAGAAATTATCTTATCAGAACAAAAAGGAATTAATGAATATACAATGAGATCAATCCTTAAGAAGGAGATCATGCAAACCCTAATAGGAAAACATTTAATAATTAATATAATTATTAAATGTCACTTTATGCAAACTAAAGTGAAATCTTAAGAAGGGAATAAAGGTAACTTAAGTAACACAATTAAGTTAAAACCTTTACTCTAACACCCCCCCTTAAGATGAGCAAGAGTGCAGCTTCAAACATGTGCAAGAAAGCAAAGGTAACTACAATGCAAGAAGGTAAATATGGGTCCCGACAACTAGGCCAGATCAGGTACCCAAATACAACCAAATCTCTGTAAAGTGGAGAAATAGAGAAAACCTCCTGGGAAAAACTCTACTCCAAAAAGAGATGTTGAAAGCCATGAAGAACATTACTAAAGCAGAAGAAGCTGCAAACAACTGTCAAAAGATGACTGCTATGGTGCTGAAGAACCTCCTCTAAAGATAGGATGATCAGGATCAAGAAGACAACAATCTGCATGAGTGCCCCAAATGACACTACTCGAATCAAATGGAAAACAAAGGCAAACACCTGGAATGAAGATACAGATGACACAAGTACCAATAGTCTGAAAAAAATTGATCAACTGAGAATGGAAGATTCCTTCCAAGGCAAAACCAAGGAAGCATTAGGATGAAAAGTTGAACACCCCCCCATAATGTTGAACTGGGAGAGCCTGACAGATCCACTGAAATGGTGTGTAACACCCTGTAGTGCATGAAGGAGAAGAAACAACATCTGAAAGTGCGCAAGAAAGCACCTGCAATTGAAAAAGTGGTGTGCAAAACAAAACACACATGCATGAGGTTGGAATCATATGGATCCACTATTGTCGTGGAGGGACACTCACTGGTCAAAGGTGTGATGGAAAAACAAAGGCACTACACAACCCCCCATGGCACTTTATAAAACAATGCGAGTACAAAATATGGCACAACCTTATGTGCAAAATCCCCAAAATACATGTACAATAGTGTGGCACTTTATCTCAATGCGTTTACATAGAAGATTGCTTACAAATGATGCTCAAAATGCCCTCAAAAGACAAAAAACTAGAAATACATGTAGAACAGCCAAAAACGAAGCATCCCATGCAAACGAGAAGTTTCCAAGAGAAAATATGTCCAGGTAATTCACTAGAGTGTGAAAACACAAAAAACTGAATAAAATATACCTAGAGTGAAATCTAGAAAAATTGCATGGATGGAACTAAAGAGCTCTGAAATATGGTTCCAACGCCGTTGAGATCACGAAAAATGGAGAAACAAGTCAAAAGATATGAGCTCGGGACTGAAAATAGCTCCCTTGACTTCAACTGGCTGTAGAATGCACCAACAAAAAAATGAAGCGATGAGACCCACACCATTGGAAAGTTGACAGAACCAGCTTTCCGACGATATCTCATTTGCCAAAAAATGATATCGTATGCCCAAGTTATGACCTCTGGAAAAAAATAGCTCCAAAGGGGGAAAAAACCAGTGTGCATTAAATTTGACGGTCATACAGCCGTCGCAGCAAAAATACGGGCCTAAATTTGACGGCCAAACGACCGTCACCGCATTTCCGCAATAGGGCTTATTACATAAAAAAATTGTTTTTTTAATAAAAAAACCTTTGATTTTTTTGTTTTAAAAAAAAAACCTAAAAAAATACAGGCGATCGGAGGCCGACGACCTAAGTACCACCATCGGCGGTACTGTCAGACCATCGGTCGGCATTAAAGCCGCCACCGGTTGGTAGTACGTTGACTGGCGTACTGAGGGCCTGCAAGCCTGCGTACGCAGGTACCTGCGAGTACCCCAGTACCAGGGCCTGAGCAAGCCCTTAAACTGCTTTTTTTAATTTGATTTTTTTTAGAAAAAATCAAAATGCATTTAAAACTTAAAAAAAAAACAAAAATTGCGGACGAAATAAATGCAGAATTTTTTTTTTTAATTTACCAGGCAGATTGACAGTCGTACGGTCGTACGGGTAAAAAAATTTTGCCTCTCAAATCAACTTTGTCCAAAATGGATGAATGAACAGTCGATTTAGGGGTTTTGGACCGCTACGGATCCAATGGCAGGTCTGTTTGGACTAAAAATGCTTTGAAATTGTAGGTGATTCCCTGGATTAAAAAAAACAAACCCCAAAATTATGAATGCCTGATCCAACCCTTGTAGCTCCAAATTCTTCAAACAAGAACATGCATGCAGCAGGAAAGCTCTGATACCATGCAGAAGTTGTCAAAACCAACTTCAGACTCCAAGAACACCTGCATGCAAATGGATACCTGTCACAAGGAAGAGAATGGATGGAGAAAACAAACAAGGGTTTGAAGCTCTGAAAAATGGAGAAATTATCTTATCAGAACAAAAAGGAATTAATGAATATAGAATTAGATCAATCCTTAAGAAGGAGATTATGCAAACCCTAAAGGAAACCCTAATAGGAAAAACCTAAAAAAAACCCTAATAGGAAAACATTTAATAATTAATATAATTATTAAATGTCACTTTATGCAAACTAAAGTGAGATCTTCAGAAGGGAATAAAGGTAACTTAATTAACACAATTAAGTTAAAACCTTTACTCTAACAAAAGAGTCTAGACAAGTAGGTGGGTACATCCCCTCATTGTGAGACAACTCAGCATTCTAGATTTGTTGCATATTTCCTCTCACCTCTCCTAATGTTCTCTTAGATAGAAAGAACATGTATGCCCTACTTTTGTTGGTCAATCCAGTTGTCTGTCTGAAAGCAAGAGTTAAGCATGGTTCATACAACATTAGATGCTCCATTTCCCTCAATAATTGTGTGCAGTTGTAAAATAAGGTTGTGTAAGTTCTCATCTAGAGCAATGGAAGGTCATACAATTTTCAGATTTACTATTTGGAGAGGCAAATTCACACAAATCATTTGCAATTCTATCCAAGTGGGAAGGATGGTGTTAGAGAAGACAAAAAGATAATGGAGTTTCTAGAAGAGTTTTATAATCACTTGTCTACAATTGTGAGATAAAATATCAAAGAATGGAGAAGCACCCAGGAGAACCGATTTCCAAGTCCATGTTAGAGGAAATAAGGCAAGTAGAGATATGAATAACAAGTGTTATAAATTACGATCATGAGTGCAAAGCCAAAAAGCATGTTTTATAGATTCCATTTTGGCACAAAAAGGACAAGTGGGCAGAGGGTAAACAAATTTAAGGCGATTACCGATATGCAGCTAACATGAAGTTTCACGCTAAGAGCTAAGACTAAGCGTCTTCTGTGGACTTCTAGATTTGAAGGTTGAACTTATTCCACTTGGACTAGAGAAAAGAGCAATGCCACTTCTTATTGAGAAGAGGTGTGATGGTGATAGGGGGAAGGATTTTTTGTAAATGGATCAAAGGGGGAAGAAGTGAATGCTACGAGCATTAGGCCATCACCAATCATTCAAAAAGTTAGCATGACAATCCAAGGATAGCATATTACGAAGTTCAAGAGTAACTAACTGCTAAATTTCAAGAATTGGTTGTTTATTAGAGGCTGAGAGGTGGAATTGGGTTTTAAGAATAGGCTAAGATTTCCATTAGAAGGTGGAAGGGTCCCATAAGTCTTGAAAAAATTGAATACCTTTTTTAAAAAAGGCACATTACCTTTGAGTCTATTAATAGTACCTAAAGGATTGTCATTTTGTTGCACTAGTTAATTCCACCAAATAGAGGAATAAGGAAAACATAGCCCATGGATGGGGGATTGATTGAACCATATTAATTTTATTGAAGTGATATGTCAAGATTTTAGATAGAGTTGAAGGGAGCAGATCCATGGGTTTTGAAGAATTGAGCTAAAAGAATCTTGTTTTTCTTACTGATAGTACCCCAAGAGTGACCAGTTAAGGTAGTTTGGATGCAAAATTTAACCAATTTCTTCCAAGGAGCATTTCCCTCCAAGGCTACAATTCCCAAGTCCCCCTTTTCTTTTGGTTGAACACAATGTTGCCCAGAAGTAGAAGGTATCCCTTTTTTTGTTCCCCCATTGACCCATAAAAAATTCCTAATCAGATGAGTTAATTTATACATACAAGTTTTTGGAAGGCAGTGAGCATGAGGATATGTAAACATGACTAGTAAGCAGGATTTTTTTTTCCACTTGGATATGACCCATCATAGATATAAATCTATTGGTTCAATTCAAGAGTTTAACCTTGATTTTGTTCAAAAACCAATTCCACATGTCTTTGAGAGAAAATCCAACCCCAAAGGGATGCTCAAATATCTAGTGATTAAGCCATGTTTTATTTCTTTCCATTTAGAGGAAATCCAACTTGGGTGGAGATTAGGGTGAGATATAATAAATTATGTCATATGCATAGCCAATTTGGAACAAAAAATGGTACAAAATAGGTCTAAGGTGTCTAAGGTATTATTCACCTCTTCAATGGTGTTTTGGATAAAAAGCATACTATCATCAACAAAGTGTGAGTTGAGAGTAGTGGAATTATTAGGCAAGGAAATTTCATGGATAAGTTGATTGGCCTTTGCATGCTACAATAAATAGCCATGAGCATCAACTACAAAGACATACAGAAATAGGGCAAAGGGACAACCTTGGCAGATAGATCTTTGAAGAGGGAATTGAGGAGAAAGAGAGACATTAACAACTATTTTGGAATTATCATCCATGAAAATTATTTTGATGTAACCTTGGATTTTAGAACCAAATCCTATCCATTGCATCATGCCAAGGATGAAGAGCCATCGAATACAATAATAGGATTTGTCAAAGTCGAACTTGAAAATACGGGCATCTTGGGTAGTTTGTTGAGGTCATTCAATTGTTTCCTAAGCCAACACAATATTGTCAAGGTTAAATATTCCTCGTAAGAACATGTTGGCTCTATTCAGATATCATTTGGGTAATGGGTTTAATTCTTTGGGCCAAAGCTTTAGCTATAATTTTGTAGGAGGTATTAAGCAAGGTAATAGGTTGCCAACCAACCACGATTTCTGAATCTTTTACTTTAGGAATGAATTTAATGAGGCCTTAGTTAATGACTGGTCCCAAGGTACCAGTTTCAACTCCTTCAAGATATACATAGTAGAAGTCTTCATGAATGTAAATGTAAGGCCACAAGGTTTAATAGAATTCAACAGGGATTCCATCCATTCTTGAGCTCTTTTTAGTGGTCATGTTAAAAAGGGACTTGTCAATTTCTTCCAAAGAGAGGTCTATCAAGAAAGTTATTGTAACTAGCATCAATTTTACAAGGAATACACCCTGCCACACTTTCTTCAACAATAGAAATTAAGGGTCATTTGATGTTCCATTAGTGAAAAGTTTTTTATAATATTCCAAAAAAATTGCATGATATTTGAGTGGCTAGTTTGTGGGGTGTCATCAACAAATTTGATGACTGAAATATGTTCTTTTTATGTTTATGTTTCAATTATTGGAAGAAAAATGTGGAGCCTCAATCACCATACTTGATCCATTGGAGACGAGCATGAACCTGCATACCTTTACCTTTATAAACATAGTTTTCTAAGAAAATGCTCATTATGGGTGACAAATTACTAGAGATAAAGGTCATGGGGGTTGACAACAAGAAGAGAGAGACCATGCACACACTGACCATTTAGAGATTTTTCAAGTCTCCTATGTTTAGCAACAACTCTCCAACCATAATAATGAAGTAAAGAGGTGCAACACATAATAGTTCTTTCCCAATAGCTAATCCACCTATCCTCTTGGGGTTTAGGCTCAACATTCCAAGTGGCTAAAAGACCATCAATGCAATCTTGTTGTAAGAGGTAAGTCACATTAAGTTTGGAGGGGATATCATTGGGAAGAGGTGGGGAATTGGAGAATGATAGAGTGGTTAAGATGGGGAAGTGTTCAGAAAGGGTGAAAGCAAGGTCAAGACGGATTAAAATTCTCAACTTTGAGGGTATAATACAACAGTTGTGAGAGATATAAAATCTATCAATGCAACTCATCTTACTCAAAAGGCCTTCCTAAAAATTATACCAAGTGTACCAATGAGGCATGTGAAGGTAATTTTTACCCAACAAAGGGTCATGCACACCCAAAGCATTATGAGTAAGAGTCCAAGCATCAAATTCCAATTGAGACAAGTGAAAAAGGATGTCCCAACTATAGCCAATAAGGTGTTCCACCTTGTTGAAATCTCCCCAAACACCCAATCCACATTAGGGAGGTAAAGATGCATCCAGTCCCAAAGTAAACTCCTTTCTTGGGGTGTGTTAGGAGTGTAGACTAAACAAAATCCATATAGGGTGTCATAGATTATTATGATAACCCAAATGCAACAATTATTAGGGTCACTCCTAGACGCAACCACATGTTTTGTAAGAAGAGGGGAAAGGCCTAGCACATCTCCTCCACAACCCTCAGAATGATTGGTGTGGAAGAAGAGAGCATCTTACCAAATGGGAACAAGTATGGCTTTTAGATAGACACCACTTACTTTCACTTTTTTTTTTAAATTCCTAAAATTGTTGATCATAATTTCTCTTGGTAAATGCTTTTGACTGGAGCTATGAATCAATGAGGTCACAAATAGGGGACTTCATCCCTAATATAAACATTCAACAATAACACCCTGATGGAGTTTGAATCTTGATAGCAAGAACAACACCACAACAACTTAACCATCACACTATGTCACTATTGGAAAATTAATTACTCATATTTAATCATATATTTATTTTAAAAATACTATTTTACTTAAGAATTGTTTTATTTTATTTTAGAACTATTTTATTTACTATATATATGCATGGACACAAAAAAAATAGATATATGTGAAGAAAACACACACGTGCTTATACCAAGGCGGGGGTGAATCAATATAAGACAAAAATTTTTAATTTATAACTTTGGCAATCATAAAGCAATAATCAAAGTATCCACATAAGAAAGATATAAAAATATATAACACAATATGCACACATGATTTTACATGGAAAACCTCATGGGAGAACCATGACAAAATATTGCTTTGATAGGAAACTTCTTACAACTTCATAGACCCCAACCCATAGGAGACACCAATCCCCTCCATTGAGCACCAACTTAGCAAGAGACTCTAATCTCTTCAACATGAGGCTCCAACCTTTAGATCTTGCAAATTAGAAGGCACCAACCTTCGAAATACAAAGTGATTATAGTGTTGTTGGATTTTCCCTCGATCCCTTCAAGGTCTTCAAAAATCTATCTGCTTATTCACACTTATCTATTTTGTATCTCTTCTCTCAATCCTCTACTAAGATTTGCATTATGATCTTCATTTTATGCTCATAGATCTGTAGTATTTTCACATGAATCTTCAATGATGTTCCTCAATGGGTTTGCTCCAATAAGATCAAATGAGTCTCATAAATCTGCTCAAATATTTAATAGATAATTTTTTCAATAAATCTTTCTTTCTACTCTTCATGCACCAGTAAATTTTCTCTTAATTGGAATAATATTGCAACTGAATTGATGATAAATTATCCTTAAATATTCTTCGGGAACCATAGGCTCTCCCACTTACAAATTGCCATCCTTCCTTGCCAAATTAATCTCTCCTCACGTTGGTAACTCGAAATCCTACATCAAGGATTCCACCCAATTTGTTCATTTTATCAAGAATATCAAACTAGAAAGTAGCGACATTTTGGTGAGTTTTGATGTTGTTTCTCTCTTCACCAAATTTCCCATCCTCGACTTAATCGAGATTTTTTGATAAAAATCTAGCAACCACTAGTACAGAAACAACAATATATGATTAAAAAAACTACTAAAAACTGCATATAAATGACAAAACATGATCACGTGACCATTAGTAGTTTATTGCCAGTCATTCATAATGCGACCGAATTGACGACTAAACCATTTTTAGTCATTTATTGGTTGTTTCGATTGATCGATTCGGTAGTATATTTAGTCATTGATTTATTCATTGATTGTTGTAATCTGGTCACCTGTTTAGTCATTTTTTATTCATTGATATATTTAGTCATTGATTGTTGTAATCTGGACACTTATTTAGTCATTTTTTATTCACTGATATATTTAGTTGTTAATTTAGTCATTGTTTGTTGTTAATTGGTCACTTATTTAGTCATTTTTATTCACTGATTTATGTCCATTGGTAGTGTATTTAATCATTAATTTTAATCATCATTTTGATCAATTTAGTAGTTTATTTAATTATTTTTGTTCACTGATTTTTGTCAACTGATAGTATATTGATACATTTTTTATTAATTGCATAATCATTATATTTAGTCATATTTATTCACTGATTTCTATCAATTGGTAGTATATTTAATTGTTTTTGTTCATTGATTTCTACCTAAAAGTGTTGGAAATGAGACAATGCTTTTGAGGTTTAAACATAAAACATAGAAAAACATAATCAATCATTCATTTGCACATAATGAAACAACTATTTATAAGAAGGAAAAATACTAAAATTTTATTGAGAAAAGGTGTTCTTATAGAAGATACACGAAATAAAAATGTCTTTGCTTTGAAAAATGTGTTACAAAGTGTGTTTCCCAATGTTGTGACTGAGAAAACTGAGTTGCAATTCCTTTTTTTCTTATTTAGCTCCAAAACAAACAAAAAACACTAAGATCCTTGAACAACACATTCAAACTATTGCATAAAGTAGTGGGCCAAGCTGTCTAACAACTAGTACATGATAAACATCAACTATGTCATTTTTTTCAAATATTTTAGTGGCTATCATGTGAAGATCCCTTATTTCTCTTTCAGACAGACAACTCCGTCTATTTTGTAGTCATAAGCAAGGGGTATGTTACTTGTGACCTTTAAAATACTTACATTTGCATCTCCTATTCCTTTCAATTTGACTCCATGTACAATGTATAGTGAGTGAATCCACCCAATGCCCACAACAACACCATCAAACAGATCCAACACCTCAACTTTATCCCCTTCTAGGAGTTTATCAATAAATGTCTGCAAAAGAAAAAAAAAATACACATTATATTGAGATATAAAACACACATTATATTGTTTTTGACAGTTGTATGTAATGTCTTATGTCTTGGAACAAATCAGTTTTTGTATGTGCTTTTTCTATTTTGTTGAATAACAAAGAAACAACTTTTTATTTTGAAAAAAAAAACTAACTCATTGCAAGGTACAAAAAAAAGGAGGGAAAGACTACAATTGTGCTAGAATGTATGAGTACTCCAGAAAGAGACATGGATTGGGAATGAAGTCCCCCCAACCGAGGACCATGACACCCCGAACACAATGCACTAATGCATTGTCAAAATCTATTTATGCAACACTCTATTACAACTAAGCTCTAAGCTTCCATATGTAAATTATACATTCTCCCTTATTTCCATAATCTATGTATACTAGCTAATTACACTTAACTACTATTCTAACCAGTTTATATCAAAAAGGTAACGATTACCCTTATTTACATAAAAAACAACCATTACTTACTTGAATAGTACTTTCTTGCATACATGGTTTCATAGCACTCACCTCAGGTTCAGCACAACTATTACTATGAATATCATGGGAATGCTTGTCAAGTTCATCATCATAATCACTATCAACAACATAATTGGCATGAAGTTGTACAACTTTGTAGAGAGTTATATTGACAAAACAACATTTTAAGCATACAAAATGACAAAACATTGGGACAAATTAACTTACAACTTAAAGAATGCAAAAGCTATAAATTTTTGTCCAAAAGAAGAATGACAAAACATTGGGACAGATTAACTTACAACTTAAAAATGCAAAAGCTATAATTTTTGTCCAAAAGAACATTTTAAGCATGAAGAATGACAAAACATTGGGACAGATAACTAGCAACTATTATATTACCTCAACTTCAGCATAACTATGATGACTATGTTGTGCATTCTTGTCTAGTTCATCATTATCACTATCAATATTGGTAGATTTGTTGGCATCATGAAGGCATTTTTGTTTTCCTATTGCTTTGATAAAATTGCTCTGCATGTGCTTTAACCATCGTGCAAAAAAATATGCAAAGCATTCAATAGTCAAGTAAAGAATGCAAGCTATAAATTTGTCCAAAAGAACATTTTTTGGATCACTCCAACAATAAAGAAACTGGGTTGGATTTTCCTACGCTTAGATTTCAATAATCTACATATTAAGAGGCATTTGTATATAGAATTTATAGACAAGAAGAAATGAGATCAATAGAGCCTCTTACCTCATATGAATCCATGGATTTATGCTCATTCCATGCAGAAACTATAGGGTTAACTGAAGCAACCAACTATGAAACTTGTTGAGTGAGACCGAATATACAACTCATTACCTTTTGGTACCCTTCATTTGAGTTGACATGATCTAGAGAGGCTCCTACTGGGAATTTAATAGATGGTTGTGAAATCTCTGTTGATGAACTAGATTTCCACTTCATCCTACTCTTAAATTTACTAAGACCTAGTGTTGCCATATAATTGATAATATCTTTTGCACCTGGTTCTCTATTACTGTTTTCCACCTAAAATACAATGTCAATTTCAACATATAGTCAACTCAGTGAAAAATCGAAATAAGTAACACAATGTAAATTGGACCCAAAAGCTATAAGCTTACTGTAAATTTGTCAATTTTGGCCTGCAACCCACCTTGACCAAATGTATATCTAGCCCTCACATTATCTCTTGCTCTCTTACCTCTATTACTCTTTGCCAAATATTCTTCAAAATCCATACTTTCTTTCAATGCCTCCCACTGTTTGGGAGATAGAGTGGAGTCTAACGTCTCTTTTCCCTCCATGATTATTTTTCTACAATTGTATCTAAAATTGTTCATCATTATTCTCATCTTTTTCTTGTAATATTTTCTAGAGATTTGTCCACCGATAGTCTCAAAAGCATTTTTCCATTTTTTGTATCGTTTTCCGCAGTTCATAGATCTTGCTCTGCAAAACTTGATTTGCAAATATCCAAATGGGCCCTACATCTTACACCCAGCTCAAAGGCCCACTTTGCAGCATTTGACCCAATGGGCTCACCATCTCTCGATACCTCAACCAAGAATGGCTTCTTGCCTTCTAATTTTCTTTCTTTTGCATTCCTCTCTGTATATTTGTACAAATCTTAACTCAATCTTTGTCTTTTGACAAAAGGAGATACATCTTCTATTAAACCACTACTAGTATTTTTGGCTGATCTACTAGTTCCATCAAAAGTTTTAGATGCAACAGGTGCACTCTGAGGCACAACAGATGCAACTAGCGGTCCCTCTTCATGAATTTCATTAACTGGGAATTCATGCTCCTTAGCCACATCAGGTGTGGCATGAGTAGGTAGATTAGTACCGGTCTCCATAGATTTCACTTCAAACACATCCTTTAATGTTGAATAAATCATCTATAGACCCGATGTTCATTTTCTATGATGTTGTTCAATAATCTCTCTTAGACTTTGTGCTAACAGATCATCATGGTATTGCACATCACCATGTACTATATCAGGCTACACATCACCATGTGCTATATCAGGCTACACATCACCATGAGCTATATCCACATCATCACAACTATTGTTTTCACCAACTGCATTTGTTGAATCACAAATGTGTTGACTTCTATGAGATGGCAACATTGTATCGTTTCTTTCCTCTCTTTTTTTCTCCACATTCTCTTTGCACTCTTTGTCTTGCCTATAAAAAAGAATATCATATTATATCTTATATACATAAAGCTCTTGCCTATAAAATTTCATTAAACACTATTAAAAAAATAATATACTACTTAGTGGATTTACAACTTTCCTATTTTCCAAACCAAGAAGTGATAAATATCCATTATTCTTGGCCACTTTTTCTCTATGAAAGCGCTCATAATATTTCACTGAAATTTCAGAATTATGATCACTATTATCTAATTTGTGCCTTACAATCCTTTTCCTCATTTCTTGAAGTCTAAATAAACAATAATGTATAAATCAGCAACTTGAATCAGTAAAACTTTATTGAGTTCATAAGTTGATAACTGTTGACTTTCCAATCCGTTGATAACTACAAATGGAAACTTAAAATAGAACTCAATTTACAGATTAAAAAGAATTTGTAGTCAAAAACCAAGAAGATGTTTACAACTACAGGTATCAAACAATTTTTCCTTAGGGATATATTCACAAGAAAAAAACTCATAAAAACATAACACAAGCAGGATGAAGGAGAAACATACTCTAGTTCATCATGCGGTGTGTGGGAACCTTCAAAATTTTCCTAGTTCCATCATCACAATTAACCTTGAGCTCCATGACCTAAGCCTCAACCATTATATTCCTTTCTATTTTTGGCTGAGCCTCCCCACTATAAACAAACATATCAATTTTTTAGGTTAGACTGACATTGAAAGACCTATACAAAGTCAAAAATTCATCATATATACTTAAGAAAAAACATGTCTAGCTATTTTACATCCATAAAATTCCCTTATCACAATCTCACGGCAACAATTTTAACCCTTAGCGATTTGGCAACATATAACATACAACATAAAAGTTTTCACCGTAATACTGTGGGGGTATTATAATAAAGGTGTGATTGGGCAGTATAAAAGAGCTTAATTAAATTATAAAAATAGTACCACGGCAAGAAAAAGTGAACAATGTGGTATAGCGGGGAACAACCTGCCACCCCGTAAAGAAAGAGATAATAAAGAGCGGTAGTGTGGTAAGAGTCTTGTTGCCCCGCGATGAACCATAAGGAAGCTTGCGGTATAGCGGTATACACCCCGCTATCCCATGATAGAGAAATATCAAAACAATGGTACAATAGTAAGCTTGATAAATAAAAATATTCATGACCCCGCTATCCCACACCATTTAAAGAAAGAGGTGGCGGTGTTGTGGTATAGACTGTCAGGGCATTATTACTAGTTGCAGTATTAAATTCATAACTCTTAACAACCCTCAGATCTTCTGAAAATCAATGGTGCACATTCAAGCTCGAAATATGAACTGATCATAGAATATTTGGCATAGGGTTGATATTAATGACAACACGATTGAACTCTTAGGCCATTAAAATTGGGAACTCAACATTTTTTTTGCATTCATTTGCAAGGATTGTCATGCGGCAAGCTATGAGTTCAACAGGGTGAAGTTCTGCAACTATCACATATCGAGTAAGTACATTGAACTTACTGAAGCAACTTTACAAGCATAGAACTGTTTGAAATCTTGCATTTAAACACTTAGAAAGCTTGATTAGAGGTTGACATTAGATATCATGCCTCCTAAAAAGAAAGAACTTGAGACTACGAAGGAAGAGCCTAAGGGTAAAAAGAGATCAACATTAGGTAACATGCTACCTAAAAAGAAAGAACTTGAGACTAAGAAGGAAGAGCCTAAGGGTAAAAGGAGATCATTATAGAAATATATCTTAGATATCTTGCCTGACTCAACTGACAAAGGATACAAGAAGGTTTTCAAGGATACAACTCATGGTTGTAGGGATGCCCTTATTCCTATTTCAAGGTGGGAATTTTTTTGGTATTTCTATGAAAAGAGTGAAGGGAGAATTACAATATCAAATTCGTGGACATTAGAGTTAGCTAAGCTAACTGTCTCAAATGTATTCATAGATGTTGAGTTCATTAGAGTTCTAACCCATAATTACCACCCTACTACCAGGTTCGTGAGGATAACAGATGGGTCATAGTTGGTAATATTAACAAAAGTTGCAATCAATGAATGGTTCAATCTAAACAAACAAGCCATCACTAAGGTTGACTTGCAAAAGAGTGAGGAATAATATACTAGGTTAAGGTGAACACATAGAAGTGATGAACTCCCCATATACATGAAAAGGGGTGTTAACAACAAGGTGATACCTATCTCCCCCTCTACCACCAAACCGTTTGATGTAGAATATTTTCAGATTTATATCAAGAAAACCTACTTTTCTTTTTGTCAAGTACTTGGGAGAGATGCACAAGAACACATTCCAATTAGTTTGATGATGATGCCTATGAGAATTCAGAACCTTGAGACAAACATTGAATATGACTTTGGCTCATATCTTGAGAAGGCATTGCATGAAGGCTTCCTACAAGTCAAATAGAACATGACCCCTATAACATTTAGGCAGTATTCTTTATTGTTTCACTTGATATTATACCAGAACAAATATAGATGGACCAAAAGGATTTGTTTGGGTAAGGTTGATCAACAAGGGAACTTGTTGCCCGTGCAAGGATGGTGTTATACATGGGATAGCATATGCAAAAACTTTGATTATGTAGTGTTCCATGATAACTTTTTGTACAGAGTTATGAGAGTTCTTGGCCACTCATCGCCAAGATTACACACACCTATACTACAACTATTGAGGCCCTTGGCTTTGAAACCAGAACAAGGTCATACTCATAACTTTGGTGATTTTTTTTTCTGCAAGATGTCACAATATTCAGGATTTATGGGTGCCCACAATCCCCACATATATTTCCAAAATTTGTTCCTCTTCGGCTAGCCTTTTTAGAATTTATGTGGTAGATGTTGTGGATGGAAAAGGATGTCATGAAGAAACAAAAGAAGAGTATAGTTCTACCTAACTTGACAACATGTGGAGAATTATCTATTGGATATGACACCCTTGAAGAATTACAACTTTACCTTAAGACAAGATATTCTCTGAGACCTGGAAGTGAAAGGGTTTTTGACCCTGAGGTCCATATGAATATATAAGACAAAACCTTCTCACAAAGGTCTTAATCACTCACCAAGTGGATTATGAAGATGATATTATTAGAAACTACTTCACTCCCTAAGAGGTATATCAGAGGAAAAGAAAATGGGAGATCATGATGAAGCTATAGGAAGAAAGGAAGAAGAGGAACAGTGACTTCTTGGGGTATTTTTTAGAAGAAGCAGATCCCCTTAAGAGGATAAATTTGATAATTGATAAGTTTGATGAATTGTATGCTAAGTCTACAGTAGAGGAGGAGAGGCCCACCAAATTATTTCCCAAAAGGCCAAGTGGTATTGTAGTTTCAGAGCCATCTCTTAACACTAGATTTTAGTATGTCATGTTCCTCAAGAATCACCTCCTGAACAACCACTTCCTAAGAAATAGAAGACATAGGAGCCATATAGATTGGTCTCCTATGTAATGAGCAAAGAAGTGGGAGATACAAAAGAAGTGGCCAGTGAACTGAGGAGTTTGAAGGATGATGTTGAGGTAGTTGATCGACAAACCCATGAAACTAAAGCTCATGAACTAGAGGCTAGAATTGATATCCATATGCAGGGAGAAAGGGAAATGCGGGATGATGAGATGGAAATTACAGCTCTCAAATTTATTGAAGATGATGATTTCATTAAGACTCTTGAATTTAAGGATTTTTGGGTTAAAATGAAATGAAAGATTTTAAAGAAAGGGTAGAGATAAACAAGATGGTTGTTGAAGATTCTCAGCACAATCAGATTGTAGCCCAAACTTTCAATGAATTGAGAATTGATAATGTTGATATTATCCCACAAGAAGCTAGGGATATGGTTTTGAAGAGTAATATACTCATTATCTCGGGTATGGAACTAAATAAGATATTCTTACCTGACCAAGTAAGAGAAAAAGAAGACCCAATGATGATTGTTGAATTTGATTATAATGAGGGGATAAGTGGTACAAGGTACAACCCTAAGATTGAGACCTTAGCATTTTGGGCCAAGCAAAGAAATACATAAAAACCAAGGTTGTTAGATGTGGTACAAGAGATGAGAGAAATGACTATGCTAAAAACATTGAAGGATACATCTCCTTTAGAAGTTGCAACCATGAAAATGCACTCGGCCATGTTCACTCGAGCTATTGTTAAGGAAATGGAAAAAAATTTAACAGAATATGAAAAGGAACAAAAATTCTTAAATGATGAGGTAAATAAATTGTTCATAGAAAATATAAGACTGAAAGAGAAATTGAAGGGAGCAGGGCCCTCACAAAGTAAAGAAATAGTATTGTATCAATCAACCGATATAGATAGTGCATCCTTTGAATAAATGAATGTACTAAGACAAGAGATCGAAGAGTTTAAAAAAGCCAACAATGAAACCAAGGAGAGAGTGAGGCGTCAGATCATCATTAATGTCTTGGAAAAAATATTGGATCACGGGATCAAATTGATTGAGGATCAATTGGAAAGTTTGTATGATTGCTACACTTCATTATCCTAATAAATTAACTAGATGAAAGCACATGCACTTATATTGGATCCTCTTTTCAAGAAGTGGCATCCAATTCATCATACCTTGATGACTTTAAGCAAGGTATTATAGAGAAGTGTGGAAGCTCCTTCAACTTTGAATCCAACTGAGCAGATGGTTAAGATAGTTATAGATGAATATCGGTATATAAATGGAGAAGATCAGAAGATCAAAACAAGGATGGAATTATTTAATACATTGAAGAAGTGATTTGTGCCAAGGATATTAAAGGATGATGACCCATTGAAAAATATCAATGAATGGAGAAAGGAATTTGGCAAAATTGTTCTTGATTGCATTGCTCATGTACAAAGGGATGGTGAATTAAATGTCCACGACCTCAATTTGATCATGGATGGAATAATAGCCTTGGATACCAGATATTCTAAATTAATTACATATGGCAGAGGGCTACTCGGCAACAAATGGAGGAATCACCTAACAAATATATCACAGATTCAAAAATACAAATGGCCTCATGACTACACAGCATACCAATGGCAGAAAAAGTATTTGGCTCCTCCAAAAGAATAGGGCCTTGAAGATGTTGCAGTGGAAGAACTGAGCCTTCAAAAACTCTATCATGGAGAGGGGGACTTTTCCAGATCGAGATGGCCATAGGCCTCCTATGTTGATTAACGGACTACAAGTGTATTGCAAGTGTTGCGGGATTCCAATCAATATTGTCTACTTTCTTTATTTTCTCTTAATTATGTTTTAAGAAAAATTGATGTTTAGTTTATACGAAGAGGCATGAATTTTGAAAATATGTCATATTTTGTAATGGTCTGAAGCTTGATGCTTCTCTTATAAAAGAGAAACCAAGACCGAATTTTGATACCATCATCATAGGCATTTATAGAAACATATATGAGGATAATTATGTTATATTGTAATATCTATTTGAAGCAATTAATGGAGAAGAAGATTTAATCAAGTGCTCAGATTTTGGTCTCAATTATTTGTTGATAATATTGTGTATGATTGTATGGTTGTCTCCAGTTTAATATTTCCTTGCTATTCAAATTAAGTATATCAAGTATATGTTTAATTTGTCAATACACACTTGATGCCATTGTTTGATTTCTTTTAATCGGTTCCTTCAAGTAAGGATTAAATCCCTTTAAATAAATCACAATAACCTGGAAGTCTTATTTGGATCAATAAGAAGAACCATATAATTTCATCATCTCACATCTATGCGATCCATAGACTCTCACTGTGCCAAATAATTAGAGTTGCAACCAGAAGTTAGACACATATATCACCCACATCATGACTTCATTTCCCAATAGGAATAGGCACTGATTGATTTCACTTAAAATATTATTTCACAACACCTCATTCACATATTTCTAGTTTTCAGTGTCAGTCAGACCTAAGAGATCAGTTCTTTGTTTGTAATGAGGAGGCTTAGTTCACCTAATGTTAAGATATCTATATGTATCATTAAATCACAAATGTTCATTATTGTTTCCCTCACACAAGAATATTCAATGCATGTGGAGGCTAGAAGTTGTATTACAAACTAAAGCTATCATCTAGAACATACAAGAAAATTCTAGAATCTAGAAAACATATAGGACATACAAGAAATTATATTCTAACTAAACAAAATTAACTTCAACCTAAGTAAGAAAACTAAGAAGAATGATTGAACCTAACTTTAAATGCACTTCAAATCAGTAGTGAACATCTCAAGTTTTATATACAATGTACCAACAGAATAATGATGATTACATTAAAAAATGTATCAGTAAAACAACAGTGAATAAGTATTACATATACTCATATCTTCATTACATTCAATAATAAATTACACCATACATATAACCAAAGTTTAGGTGACAAGATAACCTCTTAAGGTGAAAAGCTAGTTAAGGTGACAAAACATCATCATAATCATTTGCATTGCCAACAAGATCAAAATCCTGATAACTTGTGTTTGCATCTGCTTGATCTTCCTCCTCATCCTCATCTGTGACATGCAATGCATTCTCTCTCCCAATATCTTCATTGGTAATCAAAATCTCTTCTTCAAACACTCCATCATCATCTTCATCCAATTTTTTGAATGTTTCTTGTAAATTAACATATTGCCCATCATGCATTATATCAACAACTTCTATGAATTTTTGTTTTGAACAAGACTCTATTTGAATGACATACAACCATCTTGGGCTTCTTACATCATCAATTAGAAATTATTGGTTAATTTTTAGAGGGGAAACATACGGTTCATCCGTCTCTAATAAAAGCTATCTTGAATTTGTGCATACAAATCCATACTCATCAAATTGTACTGTGGATGGTCGAATCCACTTACATTTTAATAATATAGGACTATTTTCACCAAAATCCACTTGAAGAATTTCTTGGATGAATCCAACATAAAATTTCTTCTTGGTTTCATGAAGAAATTCAACACTAACAACACAATCACAATTTGTCTTTCCTTTGTCTTTTTCTTCCACTCTTAAATGACTACCATAGGCCTACATTCCACTGAAACACATAGCCCATAAATGTGAAGATTATGAAAGCTCACTTTCCTCCATTGTTATATCTTGACCTTCTTCTTTTGCATCACTGACTGCATTAGCAATCCATTCTTCAAATTTTGGAAAAGAATCACCTCCAATCAAATCATGACGTTTGCGCTTTTGAGGTTGATGTTGCATCCAAGCTTGATTCTCTTCTTCATATTTTTACATAAAATATTAACATACACATAGTAAGATTAATAATATAAATTTGTAAATGTAATTGAGTAAATAAATTATTGTGTATTTTTCTTTACCTACGCCACTTATCGAACGAAGATGTGTTTTGAAGAATATAGGCATGTATCACACTTCTTTCTTCATGTGATAGCTTGAAGCGACATCCATTACCTTCTAATAATTCACTTGCAACTCTCTCATCTTCATCATCATCCCATACACACTGATTGACATTTTTAAAATCCTTCATATATTTTGTGCAAAATCCCATGGCCTCTTGCATTAAATATCCCTTAGACATGTTGCCTTCCGATTTTTCCCTAGTACAAACAAGTTTTTTCAAAGCCTTCATATATCATTCTATAGGATACATCCATCACATTCTTACTGGGCCACAATGCTCCAATTCATATTCTAGATGTATCAAAAGATGCATAGAAATGTTAAAGATTGTTGGTGGAAATTCTCATTCCAATAGACAAAGGACTTCAACAACCTCCTACCTCAAACTATCAAAGTTTGAAGGATCTAATACATGTAAACTTATTCTCTTTGATATTAGGCCTGACCTTATAACTATCAATCTTGGCCCCTTTTCCAAACTTGATATATTTACCACAATAAGTAAAATATTCTCGATTATGATATGATAGTCATGGCTTCTAATACTACTACTTACATATCCAGTGGAAAGTGAGTCTGAGACATCAACTATAAGAATTATGCATGTTGTTCCTTTGTCTAGACATAAGGAGCGCTAGGTTTTCTATATTATTCATCATCATATTTTTCAACCCAAAGATTTCGACAAATCTTTAGTTGTCGAAAGTCTTCATGTGATGAAATAGTATCAAAAGAACCAAAAAGAGTTTTTATAATAGCATAGGCTATAATTTTCTTAGTATGCATAAAGTCAACAGTATGCCTAATGACTATATCCTTAAAGTATGAAAACTTATAGAATATACACAACCATTTTACACCGCTTTAATTACATGGATCATATCTACTACCAGCAATCCCATCATTTTTAATAAATGACACTCTTTTTTGTCCATTCTCAACAATGAAATCACCCGTTATTAGCAATGGTGCTTCATGATCCTCTTCTTGACCATTGAATTGTGTTTTTTGTCGACAATATGGATGATCCATTTTAAGGTAAGCACCATGTCCACAATAAATACACTTACGTAAACTTCTTGAGTGCCTCACAAAACCCTTAAAGTTGCAAGCAGGACATCCATGGTATCCATGAGCACTGAGACCAAACAATGTGTCATATGCAGGAAGATCATGAATCGTAAACAATAAGGAAGCTCTTTATAGAGTGAATTTGATTGAATGACTATCCCTTAAAGATTGAATTGCTTCAATTCCTTTCCACAATTCCATTAGCTCATCATATAATGGCTCTAGATAAGCATCAATTTTATCTGAGGTCACACTTTTCTTTCCTAGTATAATCAATGATAGCATTAAGAAAAATGGTTTAGTTGCTAACCATGGAGGAAAATTATAATTTATTAAAAACAATGGCCAATTTGACCATTTAGTACTTTGATCTGAGAATGGGTTCACCCCATCTAGAGCCAAACCCAACCTTATATTATGAGGATCTTGAGAAAAATTAGACCATCTATTATCAAATTACATCCACATATTAGAATCAAGCATATGTCATTGTTTTCCATCAATGCTCTTATTTTGGGCATGCAATTGTATAAGTTCAGCAATATCTCGGCACCTATACATTCAAAGTAATCTTGGGATTATTGGAAAGTGGTGAAGAACCTTTCTAGGAACCGCAGCTGATTTCAACCCTTGTTTATACCTCGCTTCATGACATTTCATACATTCACTCGCACTTGCAAGATTCTTGTGAAATAATACACAACCATTCACACATGTGTGGATGTTTTCATACCCTAAGCCTATCTTAGTGATTTTCTTTTTACATTGACTTTGTTTTTTTGGCAATATGGAGTCAGGTGGTAACAACGAACTTAATAATGCCAATAACTGGTCTATTCTCTCATTCGTCTAACCAAACACCACTTGCAAGTTAAAAATTTGAAGGATTTTTATCAAACGACTTAACTTACAATTAGCATACACAAGCTTTAAAGCATCCTCCATCAACTTGGCCCAATCATCGTTTAGACCCTCATTCAACATTCTATCAACTTCAAACCCTTCATCTAACATTGCTTCCTCTTCATATATGTTAGGTGCCACTTAATCTATGTTTGTTGCCTCATCATCTCTCACACTCTACAATTCTATCATATCTTCATAATAATTATAATCCCAAGGGCTTAGACCACTATGCCCATATCTTATCATATGTCGATAAATCAAATTTCTTTTTCTCACCTTTCCACCAAAACAATCATTACACTGACATGGATATTTGTCCATGTCCCTCTCATCAAATATTCTCTCATCAAATGCATAGTATTGATTCATATTCAACCTTCGGTGTTGATCCATCTGTAATGTTCTACATATAGCAAAAAAAATTTGTAGACTAAGAGACAAAAACTATTTTTTTAATTCAAAGGCATTTCCATAGCAATAGAGTTATAGAGAGAAAATAAAATAGAGAATTTAACTAATGAATTGGTAAAAACTAGATTTTTGTAGTTTATACTCAAATTGTTGATTACATTGCATTGCACATCTTTCAAACTCAAAGCATTACTTCACATTGCATAACTAATAACTAGATGTTGATAGATGAAAAAATGTAAAAAAATTGTCGACTAAGAGACAAAAACTATTTTTTTAATTGAAAGGCATTTCCATAGCAATAGAGTTATAGAGAGAAAATAAAATAGACATTTTAACTAATGAATTGTAAAAAATAGATTTTTTTAGTTTATATTCAAATTGTTGATTACATTGCATTGCACATCTTTCAAACTCAAAGCATTACTTCACATTGCATAACTAATAACTAGATGTTGATAGATGATAAAATGAAAAATTGTAGAATAAGAGACAAAAACTATTTTTTTATAATTGAAAGGAATTTCCATAGCAATAGAGTTATAGAGAGAAAATAAAATAGAGTTTAACATGAATTGTAAAAAATAGATTTTTGTAGTTTATATTCAAATTGCTGATTACATTACATTTCACATCTTTCAAACTCAAAGCATTACTTCACGTACATTGCATAACTAATAACTAGATGTTGATAGATGACAAAATTTCAATTAAAATATAGTTTTTACAAATTCAACCTAAGAAGTTATGCAATTAATTCACATTGCATAACTAATAACTAGGAGCAGCTGCCAATTGCATTTTCTTGTCATGGCATTCCATGAGACCATATTTCTTTGAGGCATTTTTTCAAATAGTTCACTGCCTTTTCTATGCTACCACATTTTTCACACATGTCTACCAAAGTATTTTATCAAACAGTTCACTGCCTTGTTGCTAGGGCTAAAAGCATAAAACAAGTGCTCTTGAACAAGCTATGGATGCTTGGAAAAAATCTATCAAAGCATAATAGTAAGCAATACTATGGTACCACATTTTTCATACATGTCTACCAAATCATTTTATCAAACAATTCGCTGCCTTGTTGCTATGGCTAAAATCATTAAAAAAAACAATTCGAACAAGCTATGGATGCTTGGGAAAAATCTATCAAAGCATAATAGTAAGCAATAACATAGAAAAGATAGTGAACTGGTTGAAAAAATGCCTCAAATAAATTTGGTCTCATGGTGATGGAATGTTGTGACAATCCATAATAATTCATTTGTCATGGAATTCGTCACGACATTCCATCACCATGAGACCACATTTCTTTGAGGCATTTTTTCCAAAGTTCATTGCCTTGTCTATGCTACCACATTTTCCATACATGTCTACCAAAGCATTTTATCAAATAGTTCACTGCCTTGTTGCTATGGCTAAAAGCCTAAAACAAGTGATTTCAAACAAGCTATGGATGCTTGGAAAAAATCTATCAAAGCATAATAGTAAGCAAAAAGTTATGGTCTCATGGTTTTTTTTGGTGCGAAAATTAGTGTGATTTTATTTGTATTTTTTTGTAGGTTTTAAACACATTTTTTTGGCAATTTTGTTGTTTGAAATGGGGAAAAATCTCTGTGGTCAGTTTTGTGTATTTTTTAATTGTAGGATTCTTACAGGTAGTGAAAAAGGTAGTGTTCATAAAGGAAAAGAAAAGATGTGTATAGCCTTTGAATTATACCGTACTATGCAATGGCATTGAATTATTTAGCAAACCATTTTTTCTTTACAGGGTAGCATTTTCTTGTGGAACAGTTGATTGAGACAACTCTTGTTTCAACTGACCACCCTCTCATGAAATCTCATTCATATTATAATCTTGCACGATCTTATCATTGTAAAGGTGATTATGACACCACTGGCCGCTACTACATGGCATCAATCAAGGAAATCTAGAGGCCACAAGATTTTGTGGACAGGTTCAATTGAAGCTAGGAGATCTTAAGAGTTCTCTCTCAAATTTTGAAAATTTTCTAGAGGTCCACCCTGAACTATGGAAGCTTAAAATTTGTAGGCCATATTTATGCTCAACAAGGGTAGGAAAAGAAGGCTTTGGAAATTTTAAGAAAGGCAACTCACATAGATCCACATGATTTCCATGCATTTATAAAGGTGGGTGAGTTATTAATATTGTCAGACCCAATGCAGCCTTAGATTCTCTTAAGATGTAAAAGTCTCTTCTGAAGAAGAGTAGAGAAGAAGTACCCATTGAATTGTTAAACAACATTGGGGTTCTTCATTTTGAGTGTGATGAACTAGAGTTGGCTCAACAAAAATTTATGGAGGCATTAGGAAATGATGTTCTACCTCTACATAAATCTATTTGGTTAGTTTTGTGCATTTTTTACTTGTAGGATTCTCACAGTTAGTGAAAAAGGTAATGTGCATGAAGGAATGGAAAAGTTGTGTAGAGCCTTTGAATTATACCTGTACTATGCAATGGTATTGAATCGTTTAGCAAACCATTTTTTCTTCACAAGGCAACATTTTCTTGTGGAACAGTTGACTGAGATGGCTCTTGTTTCAACTGACCACCTTCTCATGAAATATAATTCATATTATAATCTTGCACGATCTTATCATAGTAAAGGTGATTATGACACCACTAGCCGCTACTACATGGCAGCAATCAAGGAAAGCCATAGGCCATAGGATTTTGTGTACAGGTTCAATTGAAGCTGGGAGATCATAAGAGTTCTCTCTCAAATTTTGAAAAGGTTTTGGAGGTCCACCCTATGAACTATGAGAACTTAAAAGTTGTAGGCCATATATATGCTCAATAAGGGCAAGCAGAGAAGGCTTTGGAAATTTTAAGAAAGGCAACTCACATAGATCCATGTGATTCCCATGCATTTATCAAGATGGGTGAGTTATTAATATTATAAGACCCCAATGCAGTGTTAGATTCTCTTCAGACAACAAATTATCTTCTAAAGAAGAGCAGAGAAGAAGTACCCATTCAATTGTTAAACAATATTGGGGTTCTTTATTTTGAGTGTGATGAACTAGAGTTGGCTCAACAAACTTTTATGGAGGCATTAGTAAATGGAATTTGGGTTGAATTCATAAATAGAAGCCCTAGTGCCAATTCTATAGTTTTTTTTGTGCTCTTTATGTTGGCATTAGATTTCCATTGATGTCAACTCATTCTATAGGCATCTCACTGTGTGCAAATCATGCTACAGGAACCTCATAATGTGCAATGACAAAAAGATGACTGCATAGCTACAAGAACTTCACTGTGTGCAACTCATGATGTAACTCATGCTACATGAACCTCACAGTGTGCAGTGATGGGAAGATGACTACCTAGCTACACAAACTTCATAGCGATAGAAACTTCACAGCTCAAATCAAAGTCAACATTGATCAATATTTAAATATGAAAAAATACAACTTTTCTACTTGGACCGATTAGAGAATACTGACATGGCATACACATGGCAGAGAATATATGGAATAATGACGACTTGGTGAATATATGTAGGTTTGGCCGATTAAATCATTTTTTATCTACTAGGGTTTATGTATGCATAGGATTATGTTTTGCATGGCTAAAGGGGATTGGTTATGTTATGTCATTGCTCAGATGCTATGACAACAAAGAGTAACGAGCAGATTTAAAGACTATACAAGAAGTTTTAGTTTGTCTTTTTCTTCAACCGAGGTATGGCAGTTTAACCCTAAGTCGACACAACATTTAGCAAGGCGGTTATCTCAGCTCGATGCATATCATATTTTCATCAAGTTTTAGAATCTATCTTCTTTTTCTTCAAGTTGCATTGGCGGTCAATAAAATCAAATTTTGTTTATTCTTTGCTTGGTGGTGAAGTCTCTTTCTGTAGTTGCACTAAATGAAAATATTTTCAAATATTTTGTTTGGATAGCATACCTCTTGCAAAGTTTGGTGATGCCATAGATAAAGTTTTCTATTTATTATAGATTTGATGTTGAAATTAGATTGCAAGTTGTTGTTAAACTGGGCAAATAAAATCATCGATACTACAGGAATCTGATAGTTGTTTTGATTAAAAAATACAAAAGAGGTATTTTAAATTAATGGCAGCCAGTCTAAATAGGAGTAGCAGCATCAAATCATTTTGTTGCTCAAGAAGATAATTATAAACTTGCAGATGGAATAATAGGAGGAGGATAAGATGTCTCCAATTAAAAATATGATGCTACAAGAATGTCACAAAGTTGTCAAAAAGTTGCAGAAAAAGGGATGGCTATAGAATTTTGTTGTTCTATAGGAGTAATATATAACAAAGGTAATTATTCATTACTGTTGTAGTGGAGTAGATAAGAGTGATGACTGGAGAATAGTGAGAGTGGTGTGGAGAAGAGGTTAGGCGAAGGGAAAGAGAGAGAAGATAACTCTGTTAAAACAAAGCATGCAAATCTGAGTGAAGAATGTTTTATTTTTGTAGAAGGGTGTGAAGACATGTGATAGTTTGAAGAGACTTATTGTGTTGCATGCAGAGGAGATCACCGAGTCTTTACTTGCAGAGTTAGTTGAAGATTCAAGACTGGAAGTTGGTTGAGGACAGAAAAATCAACAAAGACTTCACAAGTGCATAAATCTATATGAGTTACAAAATTTCATTTGTAACATGATACTCACAGCATATTTGAAATCTCTTATTGTATAATCATCTGAGTGTGTGCTCAGATTAGGGGTAGAATCTCCTTTGATTTGGTGCTCATAAACTTGGAATTGGTGTTCCTTTGGGTTGATGCCCATAAATTGTAATTGGAAATCATTTTTATTGTGAGGTTGGATTAGAGCAGTAGTCTCTAGCAGTTATTCACATCGAGGTTTTTCCCATCTTGGGTTTTCCCCGTATATCATGTGTTGTGAGATGAATTTTGTGAGTTTGGTTTAGTTACTCTTATTTAGTTCTTAGTTTATGCTTTCAATGTATATTGTTAGATTGCTTAAAAAGATAAAATTTGTATTCCACTGATTCACCCCCCCTCTCAATGGTCTTTGTGTTCCTTCACTTTAAGGATATGGAATTCTTCCATTAACTAGAAGAAGGTCGTGTTTCACTTGAGTTACCATGGGATAAAGTCACAACACTATTTAATCTTGCTAGGTTGTTTGAATAGCTACATGACACTGAAAAAGAAAATCTTTTATATAAGCTAATATTGTTCAATTTTCCTGATTATGTGGATGCATATCTATGTCTTGCAACCATGGCTCAGGCTCGGAATGAGATCCAACTAAGCCTAGAATTGATTGGGGATGCACTTAAGGTGGATAAAAAATCATCAAATTCTTTATATATGCTTGGAAAAATGGAATTGAAAATAGATGTATGGCTAAAAGTAAAAAAAATAATTAAAGTTGCACAAATTGAATCAGATGCAAAGAATTATTATGTTGACATTTCACTTGGAAATTGGAATTATTTTGCAAATTTTCGCAATGAGAGGAGGGACCCAAAGGTGGAGGCACAACATCTTGAGAAGGCTAGAGAACTAGATTGTAAAGTGTTGCCACGAAGACTAGGAAATGTTTATGCTACAAATGGGGTAGCCATTATGCTAGTTGAAAGGGGTCAACTTGATATTGCAAAGAAATATTTACACAGGTACAAGAAGCTGCAGCAAGAAACATCTTTTTTTAGATGCCTGATGTGTGGGTAAATCTAGCACATGTTTAATTTGCACAAGGATAGTTTGCGCTTGCAGTGAAAATGTATCAAAATTGTTTGAGGAAATTCTATTTTGGCACCGACACCCAAATTTTATTATATTTAGCGGGAGCACATTATGAATCAAAATAGTGGAAATATTGTAAAACAACATTATTAAGAGTAGTAGATTGTAACTATTGTAAGTTTCCAATTAGAAAACTATAGATTTTGTGTTTAATGTAATGAGGGTTTTGAATTTCCTCTAAATTCGCTATAGAGGGTGTCCCCAAAGCCGACTTCATTGCAGAGGGCCTTGTCGACTTCAAATTTATTGTAGCAAACTCTGAATTCCTTGTCCGCCTTTTCAAAAGTCTCCAAGTCCTCTCCAAACAATCTTTATCGCCCATGCAAGTAGCTGCTATAACTCAAAATTCCTCAGTGTAGTTGTCAAGTGCCAGGCTAATTGAATAATGAATCGTACACCCATGCAAGTAGCTACTAAAACTCAAAATGCCTCAGTGTAGTTGTCAAGCTCCATACTAAACACGAATAATGAATCGTGCATAATACACTCTCGCAATCATTTCCCCAAATATTTTTTAAAATTTTATCTAATTTGTATTTAACTGTTTAATCATTTTTATTTGTGTAACTAAACAGTTTTTTACCCGACAACCAAATTAGTCATTTATTTACTTATTTATAGTTGTGCTGCAAAAAATTAGTAGAATTTAGTCATTTTTAGTTGTAATGACTAAAATTTTTAGTCACATAGTCATTTATTTGTCAAATTCTACTAGTGAACAAGATTGCCTCCTTAGTATAATTATGCCTAAGATCCAATTTCTTTTCTTTCCAAAATGTCATCTATGAACAAGTTGATGGTGTGACCATGGGCTCCCCTCTTTCCCTATTCATTTCTAACCTCTTCATGGATCATTTTGAAGAAGTCACTTTGTTCTCCTTCCCCCTCAAGCCGAGGTGGTAGAAACAATATGTGGATGATACCAACGTTTGTTGACTTCATGGCCTTGATAGGTTAGAGAATTTCCATTCCCACCTCAATAGTATTTCCCATTGCATTTCCTTCACCAAGGAGATTGAATCATAAGGAAAAATTCCTTTCCTTGGCATCTTTCTCATCAAAACATTTGATGGCTTCCTTGGTCATCATGTCTTTCGTAAGGCCACTAATATCGACCTTTACCTCCACTCTTCTTCTCATCACCACTTACGCCAAAAAGTGGTGTCCTCAAAACCCTTGCCATGAGAGACTTCTAAATTTTTGACAAAGATAACTTGAACCAAGAGTTGGCCCATCTCCATAAAGTATTCATCTTGAATGGGTACATGAACAAGTAGATCTCTAAAGACTTTAACCATGCCAAGACGAGCTTCCATTTTAACTCCTAAACCACCAAGCCTAAGTTTCTTCCAGGTGCTTCTCTTCCTTATATTGGAGGCATCTCCCATAAAATCTCTAAGATCCTCCATAAAAAGGACTAAGATGTGCTTTCAAACCTTTTTCTACAGTGAAACATTGTCTCCCATCTCTTAAGAACTCTAGGGACATGTTTCATGAGTTTGGAGTCTACAATGTAGTTTTCTCATGCGGTCTTCCTTATATCAGTGAAATGGTTCGATACTTTTGCACAAGAATTAAGGAGCACAGTGTTGAAATCAAGCATGATCACGTTTTCAAATTTTCTCTTGCAAAGCACTCCTCTTCAACTAAGAACCACATTTGTTTAGAAAACACACAAGTCTTATGCAAAGAAGATATTTTTTTCAAAAGGAAACTCTAGGAAGCCATGCACATAAAAAAACACCCCTCTAACCTTAATCATGATGATGGTTGGAGCTTTAGTATAAATCTTGGCAACCCTTGTTATCCAACCTGTGTAACCACACCTAGTCCTAGCCTCTTCGGACTTGGACATCTGCGATGGTGGTTCCTTGTTTCATTGGTCATGTCCTCCTTTTTCTTAGTTCTTCCCCTCTTTGGCCTTAACCCCTCCTTTTTCTTCCTTGTGGTGCTTCCCCCCCTCCCTTTTTGATTTTTTATTTGTGAATTTTCTTTTCAATTTCCTTTTCTGGTTTTTCTTTGTTTTATTTTTATTCCTATTATTTGGCTCTATTTATTCCTATTAGCTGGCGAAAATGTTTATTTTCCTAATTTTTTCCTTGCATCTTTTAGTCCCTCTCTATTGCTTTATGATCTAATTCTTTAATTTATAATTTTCTCACTCTTCGATTATATTTAATTTATCTAGAATTATAATATTTTATCCCTTTAATTTAATTTTATTTGGGTTCTTTATTCCTTTATCCCTTTTATTGTTTATTTTTAGCTTAGGTTTATCTTTTATCTGTCTCATTTTGTATTCTATTTTCCTTTTTATTTCATCTACAAATATGTTCTATTTTGATTTCGATAATCTATTTGTTTCATTCTTTCTTTTTTAGTTTCCTTTATTATATTATTTCCTTTTTCAATTTATTATTTGTGTTTATTTGTAATTCTCCCTTTTTTTAGTTCTTTTTAGCTTATTTTGTAGTTTGAATTCTTTCAAAATTCTTCATACTTGATTGGCTTTGAATTCTTTCCCGTCCTCTTTAATTTTATTTTTTAATTTTTTCGTTAAATTATTGTTTGTCCTGTTAGTTTCTTATTGTTAGGCTTTAATTGTAGTATTCTTTTAGTTTGTTTTGCTTTCATTTATTTGAATTTTTATCCATTTTTAGTCATTTTATTTATTTATTTTCATATTCATATACATTTATTTACATATATAAATGCTCAGACACTCACACACGCACTTATATTTATATATATCTTTATTCTTGTTAGTGTTTTTCTTTTCTATATCTTAAAGGTCTTTCTCGTTTTTTTTATATAATTTTTTTTTATAAAGTTTTATTTATTTAATTTAAAAAATTTAGTTACTTATAGGTGTTATTTATAATCGTAATTGGGTCTTTTTTTTAATCTTGAGGTTTATATCTTATCATTTATACCTTATTTTGTTTGTTTTAATTCTATTATTTCTCCTTTAGCTTAATTTCTTCATTTTTCCTTTTTTCCTATTTTTTGATTTGTAATTAACTTCTTTATATATTAAACCCATTCCAATTAATAGCCCTTTCTCTTTTTGGTAGTCTTAGTTTCGTTGTCTTCTTGGTGTTTTGCATCCTTCCTATTTATTTCCTTAATTAATCATTTCCATATAGTTTTGTTTAATATTTCTTATTTTTATGTTTTAGGCTCTTTTTGATTTATGTATTTTATCCTTTTGCTCATTTTGGGTTCATTAAGTTTTGATATTTCTATTATCCTTTTATCATTCCACTTCTTTAGGTTTTAAGCTTTTTTTGTATATTAGTTTTATTAGTAGGTTTTAATAGGCTTTCATTAGTTTTTTTTACTTTTACTTATATTTAATTTTCCTTCACATTGTGTTTATTGTCATATTCTTTTGTAGTTCTAAACCTTTATTTATCTCAATTTATATATATTTAGTTATTATTAGGACATAATTTGTTTCTTACATTTTTTCAATTATATTTGTTTTAATTCTTTTGATGTTTAAATATTTTAATTGTTAATTGTCTATCTTTCTGTTATTCTAATTTTATTATTATTATATTCATTTTATATTGTATTTTATTACTAGACAAGAGATTTATTTTTATTGTGAATTATGTTTCTTAATTTCCCTATTTCTAATTGTTTTGTCTAATATTTTAATAACTTAATATTTTTAATGTTTTTTCTTTTTCATCATTTCCTTTTTTTCTCCTTGGACCTCGGTCCTTGTGTAACCTTTCTCTCTCCCTCTCTCTTTTTAGTTGTTCTAAGTTTGTAACAAACCAATTTTCCCCTCTTTCTCTCTTTCCTCCTGATTATGGATCATGGAGTGTGATCCAAAACGTTGATGCACAAAAAACTCCAACACAATCTAATCAAGAAGCAATATTGAACAATAATATTGATTGTGGAAAATTGATATCATTAATTGATAAATTTTCCTCCAAAATACCTTTATTTATACACCTTCAAGTGGCTCTTCATCCAAGATTTGCACCTCCTTAAAATAGGTCATGAACATGAATAATTTATTTTTGTTTATTAATTTTTCCTTGCCCAAATTGGGTGCACCACTCTAGGGGGGTCGGTCCCCTTTTTAAATATTAAATCTCTAAGTGAGGTGGTTCCAAGGGGGTCGTCCAAGTTATTCAAATTTAATTTTACAAAAGGAAACTCCAAGTCTGCCCTTTGACATCAATGACAATCAAATTTTCAACAATCTCCCCCTTTGACATTGATGGAAACCCTATAATGAAATTATCTTGAAATGCAACAAAATCATACTTCTCCTTAATTGAATTGATCCCCTTGAATCTACTCCTTCCCCTTTGACATAAATAGTAAAGGGTATCTAGGGATAATTGAATAATACAATGAATAGCTCCCCCTGAACACATGCTTCTCTTGAAGAACTTAGTGATTGAATGAGAGTGACAACACTCTGAATTTCTCCCTCAGGTACTCAAAAGTATTTTTTAGAAGAGGCTTCATGAAAATATCTGCAATCTAGTATTTTGTGCAAAATATTCTAACTTTACTTGTTTCTCAAGTACTTGCTCCCTCAAGAAATGATAATTAGAATATGCTTTGTTCTAGACTTCATAACTAGATTCTTTGATATTTTGATGGCACTCTTATCACAAAGTATGGAAATGGGATGCTCATAATCAACCTTAATATCTTTCAAAGTGTTTCATCCATAAAACCTATGTGTAACAATTTGTTGCTGTATTATATTCTACCTCTATTGTAGATACGAAAATTGATGCTTGTTTCTTTCTTAACCAAGATACAAGGCAATTTCCAAGAAAGAATGCTCCTCCACCAGTGCACTTTTTGTCATCAACACTGTTGGATTTTGTGGTTGTTTTGTTGATATGTGGATGTCATTGATGTCAACACTATTAGCATAAATTTCTTTAAGACTGTATATGTTGAGGATATTGAGAAAATTGAAATAAATATGTTACAGGTTGTCTGTGAAGCAGTGAAGATCAGTATGATGGAAATTTCAGTATGTTGATGATGAGAAGTTATGGATTAAAGGGTTTTTTTCAAGCCTGTCTAGTTTATTCACCGAAATTTTCAAAGGTGCGCATGAAGATTTGAGCAAGTTATGAGTTTTTGTGTTCTAACAGTTATTTTGTTATTGTAGTTGGTGTTCATGGAAGAAGATAATGTGATTCTGGTAATTTGAGTTGTTGTGTATGTTCCTCTGGTGTTCATGAATGTTTCTAGATCATGTTCTATTTGTATTGCACATCCACATTGATCGTTGTGCTCACGATCCGAGATTTTCTCTTGTGTGCATATTTTTCATGTTCATGGCTGACAAGGTGATTGAAGCTTGTTGTGGATTTTCGAGGAAGAATATTTGAAGGTGTTTTGTGCTCGAGGAAATTTGAGTCTCTACTATGTTGTGGATGACCTTGGTTGATTCACATTGATAATCTTTATTGTTTTGGGGTGACAATTTGTATTCATTCTATTATTTTGTTGAAGCCGACATGAAGCGATGTAATTTCTTGTTGCTCTTCATTTGAAAGTGTTCAAGTGCGAAGTGTGTGAGTGCTATGTGCGAATAAGGTTCATATCATTCGAAAGAAGAGTAGAGTGTGAAGAAGAGTGAAGAAGAGTGAAGAATTGTTCATGTGCTTAATCGGAACTATACTCAGGCATTAGTAGATGCTACCTTCTGAGTTTAAATTCTTCAGATGGATTTAATCTTAATGTTTATTTAAGACAGTGAGTCTTCCTTTGTATCTAAGCAGTGAGCTCTACTCAGTGTGTCTGAATGCATGTGCATTCCCATTTATTCTTCTTATACTTTTAACAGGGTATAACTTGTGGATTAACCTCCATCGTGGTTTTCCCCTAACAGGGTTTCCACACAAAAAATCTTGGTGTTATGTGTGTCTTTGATGTTTTGTTGATTTACGCTTTCATGTTTATTAATCAGATATGAGAATAAGGGTAAATAAGTTTGAAATTCGATGACAATTGATTAACCCCCCCTCTTAGTTGTCTGCGCTTGTGTTGCCAATAGTTGGTATTAGAGCAGGTTCCTTGGAAGAAGTTTAACAACTTGAGGTGATCTGGGATGGCGAAATATAAGAAGGATAGTCTGAGATTTGATGAAACAAATTATTCTTTGTGGAAGACTTGAATGGATTGTCATCTGAGATGCATTGGTGAATCCTACTAGAACATTACAAGTAATAGGTATGTTTTTCCTCAGAATGGTCCTACTACTACTGCTAAGATTAGGGATGTTGAATATAACATCAGGGCTAAGGAAGCATTGTTGAGTGCTTTGACTGATTCTAAGATGACGAATGTTATGGAGCTGAAGACTGCTTATGAGATCTGGAAAAATTTGCAAACCTTATATGAAGGTGATGCTAATGTGAAGATTTATAAGCTACAAAGTCTGAAAGGGAAATATGAATAGTTGAAAATGGGTGATGATGAAAAGATTACTACTTTCATGCAAAGAGTGAATGAACTTGTGTGTCGTATCAGAAGTGTTGGTGGATAGTTGGATGAATCAGAGATTGTTGCTAAAGTGCTTAGATCCTTGCCTACTGCATACAAAGTCAAAGCTATAGCTATTGATGAGCTCCAGACTATGACAAATGTAACCAGAGATATGTTGATTGGTAAACTTACTACTTTTGAGTTGAGTGAATTCGGTGATGCCCTTCCTAAGCTAGAATCTACATTTAAAGCTACTACTTCCGGGAGAGACAAGCAGAGATATGATCCAGGTGAAAGTTCTTCTAGAAAGGTATTCAAGTATGAGGAATAAATGAGACAAATTGAAGAAGAAGAAAGAGAAAAGAATGAGCTTGAAGCTCTTATTATAAAAAGGGAAGCCAGAGGAGAAGGTAAGTATAAAGGAAAGTTTCCAATTAAATATTTTTCTTGCAATAAGATAGGTCATTTTGCATCAAGGTGTCCTGAAAGAGTTCCTAAGCCAAGACCTTACAAGCCTAAATTTAAAAAGAAGTGTTATTATGCTTCTTATGAAGGTGTGACAGATGATGAATCTGACAAAGGGAATGTAAGTGAAGATGAGTTTATATTTATTTCTATCAGGGAAAATAATATTGTGTCTACTAAATCTGCTAGTTGTACAAATGTGGAGAAATCCCTAGCTGCTTGAGTTGAAGAGAAGGATGAATGGTTAATTGACAGTGGATGCTCTCATTACATGACAGGTGATAAAAAAAAATTTGTAAGCTTGGAAAAGTATGATGGTGGTGTTGTAAGATTTGGTGATAACAATGGTGGTATAATTTGTGGCAGAGGATGCATTTATTTTGATGGTAAGCATAATACTGATGATGTTCTTTATTAAAGGTTTGAAGCATAATCTTTTGAGTGTTGGACAGATGGTTGACAAGGGATATAATCTTCAATTCAAGGATGGAAATTGTAGAATATTGGGAGGTTTTGGAAATGTGATTGCTTTAGGTACTAAAACAAAAGGTAACATCTTTCATCTGAATGCTGCTAGTAAAAGTTGTCTGATTGCTCAAGTTGATGAAATTTAGTTGTGGCATAGAAGAATGTGTCATGTAAACTTTGATAAAATTATTAAGATCAGTTCTTCTCAGGCAGTGAGAGATCTTCCTAAGTTGGTAAAACCTACTAACGTCATATGCAAGGAATGTCAGTTACGAAAGAAAACTAGAATTTCATTTCAAAGAAAACAACATTGTTCAAATGAATTGTTGGAGCTTGTGCATGCTGACTTGTGTGGTTCTACTAGAATCAAAAGCTTACAAGGTTACATGTATTTCATGTTTCTTATTGATGATTACTCTAGAATGATGTGGATTACTTTCTTAAGGGAGAAATATGAAGCTCTAGAAAAGTTCAAGATCTTTAAGGTTATGGTTGAGACAGAGACAGGTCTAAAGATTAAGTGTCTGAGATCAGATAGAGGTGGTGAATTCACTTCTGGTGAGTAAATATTTTTGTGAAGAATATGGAATAAAGAGACAATTATCTGCACCATGGACCCCTCAAAAAAATGGAGTTGTGGAAAGAAAGAATAAGATAGTTCAAGATGTTGCTAGGACTATGATGCTAGAAGGAAATGTCCCTCATATCTATTGGAGAGAAGCTGTGAGTAATGTTGTTTATATCCTCAACCAGGTACAAATCAAAGGTAATACTGGTAAGACTCCTTTCGAGTAATGGTTTGGTCATAAGCCTACTGTTAGATATTTCAAAATCTTTGGGAGTAAATGCTATATCAGAAGAGATGAAGGTATAGGAAAGTTTGATGGTAGAAGTGATGAAGGAATCTTTCTTGGTTATTCTACTAAGAGTAAGGCCTATCGGTGCTACAACAAGAGATTGAAGAAAATGGTTGAAAGTGAAAATGTAAAGGTTGATAAAGACATTACTAGACCATATAGAACCTGTGGATATGATTCTGATGATTGAAATGACAGTACAAACAAGAGTCGGACTTCAAATCAAGTTTAGATCGTTCTGGTGAATCAAGAAGATCAAGAAGAAGGAGAGACTGGTGAAAGTACAGAAGAGAGATCACAAGAGCCTGAAATTCAAGAACATTCTAAGACTCCAAGGTA
This sequence comes from Sequoiadendron giganteum, assembly GCA_007115665.2. Lineage (NCBI taxonomy): Eukaryota > Viridiplantae > Streptophyta > Pinopsida > Cupressales > Cupressaceae > Sequoiadendron > Sequoiadendron giganteum. The sequence goes on from CM021108.1 coordinate 378,946,743, forward strand.
TGTGAGATTAAATCATTCAGAAAATAAGATTATAGATGATAAGAATAAAGGTGTCCAGACTAGGAGAAGAATTCCAAAAGAATATTGTTTGATTTCAAAGACTGAGCGAAGTAATGTCAATGAAGCATGCAAAGATGAACATTGGATTGAAGCAATGAAAGAAGAACTACATCAAATTTAGAAGAATAATACATGGATCCTTGTTCCTAGACCGAAGGACAAAAATGTAATTGGAACTAAATGGGTCTTTAGAAACAAGTTGAATGAACAAGGTGAAGTTATCAGGAACAAAGAAAGATCGGTGTGTAAAGGATATTCTCAAATGGAGGGAATTGACTTTGAAGAGACCTTTGCTCCTATTGCTAGAATTGAAGTTGTGAGAATGTTTCTTGCTTATGTTGCTTACAAAAACTACAAAGTCTATCAAATGGATGTCAAGTCAGCATTTCTAAATGGTGAATTGCAAGAAGAAGTGTACATTGAGCAACCTAATGGATTTCAATTGATTGATCAGGGAGATATGGTTTTTCGGTTGAAGAAAGCATTGTATGGACTCAAGCAAGCCCCTAGAGCTTGGTATGCCAGATCGGATAAGTATTTGTTGAAGCTTGGATTTAACAAAGGTATTGCTGATAGTAATCTGTATTTCAAGATTGATGATGATGAAGATTTTTTTGTGGAATTCTTTGTTGATGATATCATTTTTTGAGGAGATGATGGGTTGTGCATGAAGTTTTCTAATGAGATGCAGAATGAGTTTGAGATATCAATGCTTGGAGAGTTGAAATTATTTTTGGGATTGCAAATTACTCAGTTAGATAAAAGGATCTTTATATATCAGTCCAAGTATGTGAGAGAAGTACTAAAGAAGTTTGGTATGGAAGATTCAAAGCTAGTCGGTACACCCATCACTGATACATTTTGACTCAATTTCTGACGAAAGGTCGTCGAAATTTCGACCAACTTTCATCGGAGGAATTTCATCGAAATTTCAACGAAATTTGAAAGGTTGAACTTCTAACCTAGCCGACGATGCTGGGTCGGAATTTCGACATTTCAAATTTCGTTGAAATTCCTCCGACGAAAGGGTGTCAAAATTCTGACGAACTTTCATCGAAAATTGAGTCAAAATGTATCAGTGATGGTGATCAGATGTAAGTTGACACAAGATGATGATTCTTCGAAGGAAAATCAAACTAGATACAGATCAATGATTGGTGGATTGCTTTATTTGACTCAAACTAGACCTAATATCATGAATGTTGTATGCATTGTTGCAAGATTTCAAGCCGATCCTAAGGAATCTCATGTGACTGTTGATGAAGAGAATTTTCAGATCCTTGAAGGGAACAGTTGATTTTGGCATGTGGTATCCTAAAGATGATGATCTTACTTTGAGTGTCTTTACTGATGTTGATTGGGCAAGAGATATGAATGACAAGAAATGTACTAGTGGTGGTGCATTTTTCTTGGGAAAGAAGTTGATTTCATGGTTAAGTAAAAAGCAGAATGTTGTTTCTTTGTCTACTGCAGAGGCAGAATACATTGTTGCTACTAAAAATTGTACTCAATTATTGTGGATGAAGAAGATTTTGAAAGATATCAAAGTTGTATATGAAGAACATATTGTCATATTCTATGATAATTCAAGTGTTCTAAACATTTCTAAAAATCTGGTGTTGCATTCAAAGACCAAGCATATATCTATCAAGTTTAACTTTTTGAGAGACAAGGTGAGTGATAAGGAAGTCAGACTAGAGTGTGTGCCTACTAAGGAACAATTTACAGACATATTTACTAAGCCATTGCCTAAGGATACTTTTGAGTATCTCAAAGGGAAGTTAGGGGTGATTACCCCTCCTAATCAGAACTAAGATGCAAGACATTGCATCAATCCGTGCATTTCACAGTCATGCCTTGATTCAAATTGATGTTGTGGTGGATGCTACTCAGGGGGAGTAGTCAGATGATTCAGATATGTGGTTTAAAGCTTGTGTATCTTTGTCAATAATGTCAAAGGGGGAGAAGAGTAATGTGAAAAACTATGGAAGTGTTAAAAATAAAGGGGGAGAAGAGTTATATGTAAAAGAAAAGAGTCAAAACCTAAGGGGGAGTAAGTGTTGGAGTTAGTTGTGTTGATGGTTTTTTTCACATCTTGTGTTTCCATCAATGCCAAAGGGGGAGATTGTTGGATGTTGTGGTTGTGTTGTTGATATGTGGTTTTCATTGTTGTCAACTCTATTAGCATAAATTTCTTTAAGACTGTATATGTCGAGGATATTGAGAAAATTGAAATAAATATGTTACAGGATGTTTGTGAAGCAGTGAAGATCAGTATGATGGAAATTTTAGTATGTTGATGATGATAATTTGTAGATTAAAGAGTTTTTTTTCAAGCCTATCTAGTTTATTCACTGAAAGTTTCAAAGGTGCGCATGAATATTTGAGCAAGTTATGAGTTTCTGTGTTCCGACAGTTATTTTGTTATTGTAGTTGGTCTTCATGGAATAAGATAATGTGATTCCGGTAATTTGAGTTGTTGTGTATGTTCCTATGGTGTTCGTGAATGTTTCTAGATCGTGTTCTATCTATGTTGCATGTCTGTATTGATCGTTAGGCTCGCAATCTGATATTTTCTCTTGTGTGTTCATGTTTTTCATGTTCATGGCCGATAGGGTGATTGAAGCATGTTGTGGATCTTCGAGGAAGAATCTTTGAAGGTTTTTTATGCTTGAGGAAATTTTTTTGGGTCCCTACTATGTTGTGGATGACCTTGGTTGATTTGCATTGATAATATTTATTGTTTTGGCCTGACATTTTGTATTCATTGTATTATTTTGTTGAAGCCGACATGAAGCGATGTAATTTCTTGTTACGGATATATATAAGTGGTTGTTTCTTCATTTGAAAGCGTGCAAGTGAAAAGTGTGTGAGTGCTATGTGTGAATAAGGTTCATATCATTCGAAATCAGAGCAGAGTGTGAAGAAGAGTGAAGAAGAGTGAAGTTTTCATGTGCTTAACCAAAATTGTACTCAGGCATTAGTAGATGCTACCCTCTAAGTTCAAATTCTTCAGATGGATTTAATCTAAATGTTTCTGTAAGATAGTGAGTCTTCCTTTGTATTTAAGCGGTGAGCTCTAGGTAGTGTACCTAAATGCATGTGCATTCCCATTTATTCTTCTTATACTTTTAATAGGGTATAGCTTGTGGATTAACCTCCACTGTGGTTTTCCCCTAACAGGGTTTCCACACAAAAAATCTTGGTGTTATGTGTGTCTCTGATGTGTTGTTGATTTATACTATCATGGTTATTAATCAGATCTAATAATAAGGGTTAATAAGTTTAATAAGTTTGAAATTTTGTGACAAATGATTCACCCCCCCCCCTCTCAATTGTCTGTCCTTGTGTTGCCAACAAAAACTGCCTGTCAATTTGCATTTGTATATGTAGTAAGGGTGAAATATTCACACCTTGGATACCACAATCCAAAATCCATAGTCCCCTTCAAATATTTCAATATTCTCTTGATGACATTAACATGTGTTTCCTTTGGAGCTACTTGAAATTGTGCCACTAAACCAAAAACTTGCATAATATCAAGCCTTGTAGCTATGAGCTGTAGCAAAAGGAAACTCCAAGTCTTCCCTTTGACATCAATGACAATCAAATTTTCAACAATCTCCCCCTTTGACATTGATGGAAACCCTATAATGAAATTATCTTGAAATGCAACAAAATCATACTTCTCCTTAACTAAATTGCTCCCCCTGAATCTACTCCTCCCCCTTTGACATCAATGGTAAAGGGTATCCAAGGCTAATTGAATAATACAATGAATAGCTCCCCCTAAACACATGCTTCTCTTGAAGAACTTAGTGATTGGATGAGAGTGACAATACTCCCAATCTCCCTATCAGGTACTCAAAATTAATTTTTAGAAGATGCTTCATCAAAATATCTGCAATCTAGTATTTTGTAGCAAAATATTCCAACTTTAATTATTTCTCATGTACTTGCTCCCTCAAGAAATGATACTTAATTAGAATATGCTTTGTCCTGGAGTTCATAACTAGATTCTTTGATATGTTGATGGCACTCGAATTATCACAAAGTATTGGAATGGAATGCTCATACTCAACCTTAATATCTTTAAAATTTTGTTTCATCCATAAAACCTGTGTGTAACAAGTTGCTGCTGCAATATATTCTACCTCTATTGTAGATATGAAACTGATGCTTGTTTCTTTCTTAACCAAGATACAAGGCAATTTCCAAGAAGAATGCTCCTCCACTAGTGCACTTTTTGTCATCAACATTTCCTGCCCAATTTGCATTTGTATATGTAGTAAGGGTGAAATATTCACACCTTGGATACCACAATCCAGAATCCATAGTCCCCTTCAAATATTTCAATATTCTCTTGATGACATTAACATGTGTTTCCTTTGGACCTGCTTGAAATCGTGCCACTAAACCAACAACTTGCATAATATCAAGCCTTGTAGCTATGAATATACATAAATATTATGGTTCTATTGTATCTATATAATAGTATATACATACATATATATGCATTTACTCATTATATATACATATATATATATTTTATGCATTATATTTATTATTTACAAAAGATGTTTGAAATTAATTTAATTTGACGATTTAAGAGGATCTTTAACGATAGGGGTTTTATTTTCCCTAAAGACACTTAACCTATCAACTTAGGTTTAAGACTTACCAACTTGATACTTGAACTAACCTGGCGAGATTTCCAAAAAACCTAAGTGACTATGTGTGTGTCAACTCAGATAGTAATACCAAATGATCCATATACCAACTCCACTCTTGGGCAATACTCTCCCTCCCCCTTTGGAGGGCATGAACATTCCTACATTTCACTTAGAGAAATATCACGTAGTTAATTGATTACATTTAAAACATAATCACAATATTGTTTGAGCACCATATAATCATTTAAAAAAAAATCATCACATTACATATACATATATTACATTCAACCGTTAAATACCATAATGACATCATCATGCATTAAAACTATATTTAAACATAAAAGTTAAAGTAATTTTGTAAATCAACAAAGGGGTGAAACATATCCTCCCCCATAAGGATCATCGTCCTCGATGATTCCAAGTATCAAAACATAAAACAATAACAAAAGTTATTTCTTAAGATTTTTCAAAAGCATGAACAACATGTGGAAATCTTTGTTTAATATCATTGTAATCCTCCTACATAGCAATGTCTTTTGCATACTAGTCCCACTAGACCTTGCATTGAAGAATCTCTTTGTTACATAGGTGGATCTTGTGTGTTTCAAGTACTCTGAGATGCTCAATCATTACCACTCATGGGTCCTATACTTGTAATGCATTCCAATCAATGTTATGATTACCACGTGGTATATATTTCTTAAGGTATAATACATGAAATATGTTACGCATCCTGGCAAGAGCTAGTGGTAGAGCAATTTTGTACATGACTGGGTTGACTTCTTCAAGAACTTTGAAGTGACCTACATAACGAGGAGCTAGTTAAGATGACTTTCTAAACTAAGTTGAATTCTTTTGTGGTTTGACTCTTGGTAAGAATTTTTCCCCTACTAAGAAATTTTTGGGTATACTCTTAGCATTAGCATAACTTTTCTGCCTATCATTCACTTTATGCTAGCCTTTTCTTGATCATCTTGATATTTTCTTCCATTTATGATAGCATTTCCAAACCAAGGCTAATCCTATCTTCTAGCTTATCCCAACTTATAGGAGTTTGACAATTTATTCCATACAATGCTTCAAATGGAGCCATCTTGATAGTGGAATGATAAGAATTTTTATAAGAAAATTCTACAAGCGGTAGGCAATCTTACCACTTGTATTGTTTATCCATGCAATACATTCTCAATAGATCTTCTAACACTTGGTTTACCTTTTCTATCTAACTATCTATCTTAGGGTGATATGTTGAACTTATGTTCAACTAAGTTCCAAGAGAGGAGAATAGGGTTTGCTAAAACCTTGACATTACACATGTGTCCCTATCGAAGATAATCTTCTTAGGAACACCATGCAACCTAAACACTTCCTGCACAAATTTGTGATCTATGATTGGTGCCCCATCTATCAAATTTCTTGGTATGAAATGGGATACCTTGGCGAGCCTATCCACCACTACCAAAATAGCATTATGCCTATTCTTTGACATAGGAATACCCTGTACAAAATCCATACTAATGATCTGCCACTTCCTCTCTGAAATTTCATGAGAATATAAAAGTCTTGATGGATGATGATGTTATGCTTTCACCCTCTAGCATTCTAGACAACTTGCTACAAACCTTGCAGCATCTCTCTTCATTCCTTTCCAAAAATATAGTGGTTTCACTTTAGCCAAAAAATTTGCCACTCCAGGATGTCCTGAATATCGTGTAGAATGAACTTATTTCCACACTATATTACTTAACTCCTCTGAGTCTGGTACATACATCCTTCCTCTGAATCTTAGTAGTCCATCTAGATCAAAATTAAACTCGTCATACCTCGAACCTTGAGGATTATCCATGAGATATTGTTTGAACTTCTCATAGTATTCATCTCCCCTAGACTTTTGCAACACTTGATTCTTGAAATCAAAATGAATAGATAGCATTGAGGAGATATGCCTCCTTCAACTTAGGGAATCTACAACTTAGTTTTATTTGCCCTTTTATATAATTCATTTTAAAATCATAGTCGGATATCGACTCAATCCATCTCCTTTGATAGGAATTTAGATTTGGTTGGGTAAACAAATACTTTAGACCATAATGGTTTGTCTTTAACTCAAAATATTTACCAATCAAATAATGCCTCCATATTTGTAAAGCATGAACAATTGCTCCTAGATTGAGGTCATGCGGAGCATAGTTTCACTCATAAGTCTTCAATTTCCTAGAATCATAGGCAATTCTTGAATAATTAAACCACCTAATCCTTCTCATGAGGCATCAGTGATGACCACAAAATGACCTTCTGGATCTGGTACCTTTAGAACTAGAGTCATAATTAACTTCTCCTTTAATTGGTCAAATGCCTCCTAACATTTTTCTGACCATTCAAACCTTTTTCCTTTCCTTTACAAAGAAGTAATGGAAAAAACTATTTTTGAAAAGTTAGCCACAAAATTTCTATAATACCCAACCAAATGCATAAAATTGTGAACTTCATGCACATTCTTCGATGTAAACCACTCTAACACGGCTTTGATCTTTGGTAGATCTATTATAATTCCTTATGTTGAAATTTCATAACCCAGATACGGTACTTCCTTTTGAAATAAAGTACACTTTGAAAGCTTTCCATAAAGCTTATGTTCTCTCAGACACTGGAGGACAATCTGCGAGTGTTGGAGATGTTCTTCCTCATTCTTAGAATATATTAGAATTTTGTTTAGGAACACAAGAATAAACTTATCTAGATAGTCTTTGAATACGTTGTTCATTAGGTTCGTGAATTTTGTAGGTGTATTTGTCATTCCAAAAGGTAGGACTGTGAACTCATAATGTCCATATCTTTTCCCAAAGGTTGTTTTGTGGATATCTTCATCCTTAAGCCTTAACTGATGGTAACTTGATTGCAGATATATCTTTGAAAACACAGTTATCCCATACATTTGATCAAAGATATCATCAGTACATGGAAATGAATACTTATTCTTTATCATTTCTTTGTTAAGCATATGATAATATATACACAAGCACAGTATACCATCCTTCTTCTTAACGAAGACCACTAGCACTCCCTAGGGTGATACACTAGGTCTGATCAATCCTTTTGATAACAACTCCTGCAGCTGAGCCTTTAACTCCGTCGACTCTATTGTATCATTCTATAAGGAACCTTGGATATATGTTTTGATCCTAAAACTATATTTATGGAGAAGTTGAAAGCTCTCTTAGGAGGTAATCTAGGTAATTCATCTAGAAATACATCCTCAAAATCCCTTAGAATAGGATACTTCTCCATGTTTGATCTTTCTTGTTCCATAAATTCCTCTTCTTCCACTCCTTGGATATTTTTGGATTCATAATACATTAAGTCATCCTAGAAAATCAACTCTTTGTAATCATCCATTTTCTCCATTTTGACTGCAAATAGATGGCATCCATTTTACTTAGCTTTCTTCAGTTGAATGACTAATATTTACCTTAACTTCACCTCACTAGGTGTACCTTGCAAATAAACTTTGTTCCCAAGGTCATCTAGACATCCTACAATTTTAACATAACAGTCTACCATAGCCCTATGCCTCCATAACCAATTTATCCCTAGAATGACATCATAAGATCCTAAGGGGGCTACATATAGATTTACTTATGTTGAGAAACTTCAAAGTTCAACCTTACCTTTGAACAAACACTGCTCTACCTGAGCTCTTGTTTGGTTTGCATATTCCACTAACCATGATTTTTTCATAAAACTAGATTTTCTAGATAATTTGTTTAGTACTTTTGGAGAAATAAAAATTCAATAGCCCTAGTGTGTATTAAAACTAAAATTGACATACCAAATAAAGTACCTAGAATCTCAATTGGAGTAATCTGGTACTTCGCTTGATGATTGTCCAACGCTACATCGATCCTCTGTTGGAAAGTCGCTTGTTGAGATGGTAAAGGGTTCCCACAAGGTTGTGTCCCTTGTGCCTTATTAAGACACTAGTTAGCATAGTGGTCACCACCATATGTAAAACACCCCCTTGGAGGTCCTCAAATTTCAAAAGGCTTTCCTAAGTTACCTTAATTCCTCTTGGGGTTGTTATTATTATTTCTCTAGTCACTTCTAAACTCATTTCGATTTTTTCGAAACCCTTTATCACCTTTCTTCTTGAAGTCCTATCTATCACTCTTTTTCTTGAATGTTTGAGAGGATTGTGACCAGTTGAACTTCTTGTGGTTCTTCTCCCTAAATGCAGATATAGAATTTAACTTATATTCTTGCTTGATTGCTTTCTCATATACTTGGTCCATGGTAGTAGGACCATGAACCTCTACCTCACCTCCAATTTGGGTATTAATCCCCAAAATGAATTTCCTTATTTGAAATCTTTCATCCTTCTGGTACTGATGAACGTACTTCAAAAGATAGGTGAACTTCTCCCAATATTTATTAACAAAATATTCACCTTGCCTCAAGTTTTAAAAATCCATTAATTTCTAATCAAAGTATAGTTGTGGCAACCATCTTTTTCTGAAGATTACCAAAAATTCATCCCACGTTAGACTCATTCAACTCAAACCTAGTTCCATTTTATTGTTCATCCACCAAGTGAATGCTTCTCCAAATAGTTGGAACACTCCCCAAACAACTTTAGTTACTTCAGAGTAGTTTTTAATCTCATATTATTTTTCCATCTCTATGATTCATGCCTCTGTGGCATCTCTGCTCATAGCTCCTTCAAATTTGGGAGGTGTAACCTCCTTCATATCCCTTGATAGCTCTTGGGATAATTGGTTTATTTTCTCCACCTCAAATCTTAACTCTGAGTTGTTTTCTCCATGCTCACTCAAGGTGGTGTTTCCATTTTAGTTCTCATCCTCACCTTCCTAAGATGCTTCATGATTGGGCCTGCTTTAACCCCTAACCTCTTTCTCGAGGTTACTGATTCTTCCCCTTGCTTCGTTGAGCATAGCTAGAGTCTAGTCAAGCTTGGCTTCTGAATTTCCAGAAGGTTGCCCCACCTCTAGGCTTCCTCTAGGATTGGTCCTAGTTTGAACCATTCTTAAGTTATTACTTTTCCTAGAATTTTCATTTTTAACATTCAATTATTTCCTCTAGTTGCTCATTCAATTATAAACATTTAAGCAATTCATCATTCATTAATCAAAATAAGAGAGAGATTTTTGCAAAACTTTTTTTAAAAATATCATAATATTTTTGAATTAAATCCTTATTTAATAGAATGACTACTCATTGTTTATAGGGAAAAACAACCTTTCCGATTTACTATTCACTTTTAGAGTCTATCACTATGATTTTGGAAGGTGGAGGCACTCGTAGGTGCACTTTCATTCCTTCCTACCTACCCATAGGGGTGATAATGTTGCATTCACTTGGCATATTTCTAGAAAGAGATGGTTGGTCTGATTCAACTTGAGGAATGGGTGAAATGGTCTTAGCTACCTCCTCCTTTAGCTTCTTCTCTTGCCTAATGTGTTTTATAGCATCAATGAGAGTTTCAGAGTCACCAAGCCATACCCTCTCATTATGGTCATTTTCTTCTACGGTTTTCATTAGAGATTTTCACTCTTTCTTGGCCTTGAGGTATCATTGGTTACCAATTACAGATTTCATGGCAGTCATCTTAAGTCTCACCATTCTGGCACAAGAATATCCAAACATTAGCTACTTTTAATGTTGGAATTTAAGCTTAAATAGTGAGCTCATATGTCCAAGTATTGAACTTGGTAACTCTGATACCATATCTAACATCTCTAGCCATACTCTTCTAGTTTTCACCTAGGTTGTAATACATGAAGTAAATAATTTAATGCCTTCAAAACAAGAAGGTAATTTTTTTCTTTTCTAATATCATAATTTGCATTCTGCATAAGGAAATCATATAACATTTCATAATTGAAATAACATATTAAGCATCATGCAAATGAAACACATCTTTTCAAATGCGTAAATAATCTATTTATGATCAAATAAATAGTTTCACAATTTTCATATGAGAACAAGGTTAATATATCCTTAAATGGATTACTCTTCTATTTCACAAGCCTCGGTGTGTTGTTTGCAAGAGCGAGAGCATCACCCAAGCGCTTTACCTCCAACCACAAACTGGCGGTCCCCCGCACACCTTCCAACTAGAAGTGGCCCTACTCTTCGATGAAGAGTATAGTATAGGAACCTCTAGTATTTCCATATGAGTATCTAGTGATGTGTCCTACATAACAAGTACAGTCATACAACTATAGACATTCTTTAACTAAGTATGATGCTACTGACAAGTTATGCAAACCTAGAGCATAGTGAACCGACAAGTGCAAGTAGAGACTTTTGCACTTACTTTGGCCAATGTTTTGAAATATATTCATCCACTTTCTTAGGAAGCGGTGTTGTAAGTTCAACCACGTTTAACTTGACTTGGAAATCTTACTAACCTATGGATAACTCAACTAGGGGTTTGACCCAAAGGTTAACTTACTTGAATAGATTCTCTTTTAAAAAGTGATGACTTCACTAAAATTGATTATTTGACTAAGTAGGTTTAATAATTATAACTCGAATACCCATGTTACATTCTCACATTTTGGGTCTAGGCAACTGCCTCTTATTCGAGTCCGTTAAATAGCCAAAATAAGTAATCTACTCTCTTAGTATTATGGTTTTTGGTTTATGTCGAGAACATAATATCCTCTGCTCAAGATACTTGATTTCAAATCAATAGATATATTAATGACTCCTCCAGTCAAACATGAAATACTTATAAAGTTCAAATAATAATAAAGACTTTATCTTCTCTATTATATTTCAGAACTTTCTTTGAATTTCTTAAAGATTCGTATCATTGAAAATACAATATAAATTGTGATAATAATAATTTATAAAGATGTTGTCTTATTAGATGGAAGAAATACCATTTCCAAGTATTTTACAAGTCTTTGCTAATTCGATTTATGAAGCTGGTTTGTTTGGCAAAACTCAACTTAAAGAGTCTAAGCTTTTCCCTTAAGATCTCTAATAATTTAACTTAAATTCTCATATATCTAGTTTGATTAAACAATATTTTTACTGGTGTGAGAACTCAGCCTATCCATCTAGTTATTTATAGTTCTTATCATCTTTTATATTCTCTTATGAACAAGCATAACTAATCTAGAATATACGTGTATATTTATACTTTTTCTTATGTGATTCCAAAACAACCACAAACTTGCATATTGCACTAGCATAATTAAATTCAAAAATATAGATGAGCTTTTATCAGATTAAAGAAGAGAAGAAGAGTTTTAGCCATGCCTGCAAAAGATTATCCTGGCTTTTGTACTGAAATCCTCTTACCTTAAACTCAACAACTTAGATTCAAGTTTGTTGTTCTTCACAACTCCATGCTCAGTCTCTAACCTTAGCAAAAACTTATTATTTTCCTTGAACTTTGCAAATTGTTCTTTAATAAAATTCAGAGCAAAAAGAATAGAATAAACTCCCCGTACTGTCACGGCCAACAATGGTTTACACTCAAAATAGAGACTTTCGATACATATATCTTGCAAACAAAAAAGATTTTTATTCCTTCTTCAAACATGTATAGCTTCTTTGGTTTTCTACGCCCAGCCTTCTTTAATAACTATTCTCACTATCCTCGAAAAATGAGCAGCCATAATTACTTATTTCCCCCTTCCTAAGTCAGCTTTCACTACTCATAAAAGAATTTTCTTGAAATAAAAAGTAGTTGCCTCTTTTGGAGGCTTGAAATGCTCAAACATATGCCACGAATTGCATAAACAACTATGTCATGAAGATTATAGTTAGAAAGGATTACAAGTGCAACTTTTCAACTGCCACGACCAACATAGACTAAGTCACATTCAAATCCATAAACCCATGGCTTCACTTTGTTGTTTATTGCATTTAAGATTCAGTTTAAAACCTATTGGAATAGCCTCTATGAAAGGCACGGTTTGCAACAGTATTGACACACCTCACAACGACCTTTTCAAACTGATCGCCCATGTTGTGGAAACCATAAGAATAGGTACGTGAAGAATGTTTCACATCGCCACTTTTTGTGGCTTTAAATTAAACTCTAAATGTGCATTACTCAGCCACCTACGTGCCTTCCCAAATAGCTCAATATTGCCTAAGTTGGTGCTAAAATAAGGTGGCCATATTAACTTTAAAAAATGCTCTTCATAAAGCCTTTTGAATCGGCTTAACTGCCACGTTTTAAGAGTGGTAACTCTACCATACTAATATGGCATACAAAATGCAATCATATAATATAATATATATTTTTATATATGTAAATATATATATATGAATATACACAAATATTATGGTTCTATTGTATCTATATATATCTGTATACACACACACACACATATATATATATGCATTTACTCATTATATATATATTTATATATTTATATATACATTATATTTATTATTTACAAAATATATTTGAAATTAATTTAATTTGACGATTTAAGAGGATCTTTAATGATAGGGGTTTTATTTTCCCTAAAGACACTTAACCTATCAACTTAAGTTTTAAGACTTACCAACTTGATACTTGAATTAACCTAACGAGGTTTCCAAAAAACCTAGGTGAGAGTGTGTGTGTGTCAACTCAGATAGAAATACCAAATGATCCATATACCAACTCCCCTCCTGGGTGATACTCTCCCTCCCCTTTGGAGGGCACGAACATTCCTACATTTCACTTAGAGCAATATCACATAGTTAGCTAATTATATTCAAAACATAATCACAATATTGTTTGAGCACTGGATATAATCATTTAAAAGCAAATTCATCACATTGCATATACATATATTTCATTCAACCATTAAATGCCATAATGACATCATCATGCATTAAAACTGTATTTAAACATAAAAGTTAAAGTAATTTGGTAAATCAACAATGTAACAGAGATGATCATTCTTTGCTACTAAAAACAAGTGTGATGGTTGTCTTTTATATTTATTTTTTTCTTGGTTATTGGTGATAGGAGTTGAAAATTCTTTTGGGTGACGATATTGTTTATAGCATTATTTTTCTCTTGAAAAAGTAACTCTCCATTGGTTGATTTTAGAGATCAAAGTAGAAGGGATTTTTTTTCTCGATTTAGTAGATAGAGGAAGTTGAGAATTAACAACCTCTAGATAAAGTGTACACCCTTGCAATTTGACAAGTGGATTGTACTAAGGGAAGGGATGTATAAGAATCCTTATAGTGAGAGTGAGGTGTAGGATATAGGAAAAATAGTTATAATGTTGTATTGAGTTGTAGGAAGGTAATAAAAATAATTATTTTTAATTAATCACTTCCTTTGTACATGGGATTTTTATAGGATGTGTATGTAGGATGCTAGATTGGATTGTCCTTTAGTGGACCTCCTAATCTAGACTACATTAGAATGGTATTAGAGCTAGTAGTCTACTAGGATGAGTGTTGAGGAGAATGAGTTGATGTGTGAGAGTTGGATGTTTGTTGAGTTCATAGATTGGGAAGACCTCTAATATTTTAATTGTAGGTGTAAAAGGGAAACTTGTAACTGTAAAGAGCTAAGAATGAGAGAAATTAGTATTAATGAGGGATTATCATATGTAAAAGGGTGCCAGTTGTCCTCCAATAAATATAGTATTGGGTAGAATATGTGCTAACATCCTCCACTGTGTGGTAAGACGGTAGAGGGGGTTTTGGGTGTGCATCTTCCAATATAATTTTTGGGTAGAAATAGTTGTGGGTTGTGAGTAATTACAAGAGGGTTTTTTCTAAGAGTTGTGTCTTGGGATTGTTGGTTGTGAGAATGTGTATAGAGACTTGAGAATGGTTGTAAAGTTTTCTTTGTGGAAAGGAGAGAATGAGCTTTTAAGGAAATGATTTGGAAAAGAATTGAGAGAATGTGTGCAAAATTTCCCAAGACGTTAGAAAACTTGAAGAGGAGAATATTTAAGTTGAATAAGATAAGAGGCAAACAAAATAGATGGGAGAAGTTGAGTCCCATAATTTTTTAACTTTGTTTAATGTCCAAGTATGGAAGAAGTAGGGTTTCATGTAGATGGCACTAAAGAATATATATTCATGCAAGAGGAAAGTGAAGAGGAGAAGAAGGATATTTCAATAGAAACATGTATTAAAAAAGCAATAAAAGCATTAAATAACAAGGATGTTGAAATGGAGTTCTTATAGATTGGAGTTGATGTAGCAATAAGAAGAAAACATGTTGTAGATGTGATGTTGGGGATTAAAGTTGTAGCGGAAGAAAGAAGTATTATAGATGATGTTGAGGAGGATAATAAGAGTGCAATAGTTATGTGTCCTTTAGAGGAAATGGAGGTATTTATGGGTGTAGTGTAGTAGAGCATCAATAAAATAATTAGTTTTTTTGATGTAGAGGAATGTGAGGAAGAAGAGATGGTGAACGCAAAGGATATGATGAAAATCCTTAATTTTTATAAAATCAATTATATTGATTTTTTTGTAGGTATGGAAGTGAGTGAGAAATAGGAGAAAGAGTTTTAGTGGAGGAGGTTAGATAATGGTGGACTAAAATCCATAGGAAGAGATGAGAATATTTTGGTAGAGGTGGATGGTTTATGGTAGGTTCAAACCCACTAGAGGAGGAAGAAAGAGATGAATTATTTCTCAAGGAGGAGGTTGGGAAATGGAAAACAAAGGTCCATGAGAGGAAAATAAAGTGGAAACCAAACTTTAGAGAGGAGGATGGGATTTTTCCTAGCTAAATGTTGGAAGAGGCAAAGGAAGAAACTTTCTAATGCACCTAATATAGTGATGGAGTTTTTTGTAGATAGTTCACTATTTGAAAGGGTGATTTTACCACTTAAATCCATTTTGTGAGTCTATTTTTTTCTTATCCAATGTGTTTAGCATAGAAGCATTCAAGTACATGTACAATCTTACATCACCAAGAATATTGTAGGTTATGTTTTTAATGTTTTGTTTTTTTTTTTCTGTATGTCAAGTTTGTAGCTTCTTTCAACATGATTCTCAAAGGTTACTATAGGATAAATAATTGTTTAAAATATCCTTTAGAGTGATTTTAACTAAAATACTTCAAAACTACTACAAGACTTTGTATTAATATGCTTCTATAGGAGGATTACATCTGAATTTTTTTCTTTGTCTTTAATGCAATTTGGTAAATATATTTAAACTTTTTTTTTTGAAATTAATGATTGAGTCACTTTAAGTTATGATATACATATGATGATTAATGCTTTACATAATAAAAAATCATAAATTATGAAGTATTAATTTAAACTCTTGTCTACTAGCTATTAAAGAGGATTTTTGGTGACATGGATTGAATTATCAAATTATTGTAGTTGTCTTTAGCAATACGATCAATATGATGAGATTCTCCAAGTTTTCTAGCAAACTTCTAACACATTGTAGCTTTGGAATATTTTATTCCTTATATTTTCCATTCTATCATGCTAAATGATTTAGATATATTCTTGGTTATTATTTTTTTACATGCTTGATTGTGACTTTTCATACTCCATAAATTCATGGCTTTTGTTCTATTTGTAATCTTCCAAAATTTTGTTACTATTTTTTGTAGACCATGTGGGTAATTTTCATATTATCTTTTGACTACAATATCTCTCATCGGTTGCATGAATGATCACACATTTTCTCATTGACTTGGAATCAATCTACTTGGGGATTTTTCTCATTCATATCATTAATTGTTGATATTTTTTATGGCTATCGATCTTACTAGCAATTAATTTTTCCTTGGTTGTGTTATTGATTCCTTGTAAATATTATATGAATTTTGGTTGCTTCATCTTTTTTGTTGCTTCCTTTGTTGATTTTATGTTCATTTTAATTGTGTGGATTTCTTCTTGGGTGATTCATTTCCTTGCTAAAGCCACAGTTACCATGCTTGGTTGTGGTAGATCTTGAGATAATCATTCTTTGCTGCTAGAAACTAGGTGTGTGATGGCTATCTTGGCAATTTTATTTTATTTTCTTGGATGCTAGTAACAAGAGTTGGAATTTTTTTCTTGGGCAATGATATTATTTAATGTATTATATTTATATTAATAAAGTAACTCTCCATTGATATATTTTATAGAGAAAATAAAAAGGGATATTTTTCTCTATTTAACAAAGAATGCAGAGAGGAAGTTGAGAGGCGACAACATCTCGATAGAGTATAAACTCTTATATTTTGATGAGGGAATTATATAGAGGGAAGGTTTGTATTAAAATTCTTCTAGTGAGAGAGTGAGATGAAAGCTACATGAAGTATAGGTAGATTATGTAGCATAAATTTTAATCTTGTTAGTGTGTTGTATTGAGATTCATGAAGTTAATACAATTATTATTTTTTAATCAATCCATTTTTTTGTGCATGATTTTTTGTGGGATGTGTATGTGGGCTACTATTTTGGTTTGTCCTTTAGTGGACCCCGAAATATAGATCGCATCAAATTTTGCATATGATGTGATTCTTATTATGGATTTTTTTTTTTTAAGATTGGTCACATCTTGTAATAGTGTATCTAGCGTGGAGGAAAAGAGAAACATGGTGTTAGGGGTGTGGGAGACAATACATGAAGTGAAATGAGGGTGTGTGGTAAAAGACAATGACATAGAAATGTAGGGATGAATCACATTATAGGATAGTTAGGTATGGGATGAGATATAAGAATAGTATGAGGCATATGGTTTGAAGGATGGATGGTGTGGGACATGTGAGTGGAAGGTGTGACACTAGTAGGGATTTGGGTAGAGATATGAGATGTAGATATATAAGAGGAGTATAGCTAGTAAGTAGGCATAGTGAGAAATGAAATCAATGAGAAAGGTGGAGGGATGTATAGTTGTTGAAGGGATAAGGATGGGGGAAGTAGGAGTGATACTAGGAGCAACAATGGGGGTATTATTAGCCATATAAATGGTAATGGTGGTATGAGGAAGGTCAAAAGAAGAGAAAGGATTGAAGGATACATCATTAGATGATTTAGTGCCATATAAAATATCATGTCAAAAGGTGTATTAATTATTGTTTAATATAAAAGTGTGGCCAATTATTATGTGATTGAGTATTCATGAATGTATCAAGAAGAAATTAACTAGTAAAAATAATATTTTATTTATCTACATGAACATCATGGGCATAATCCTCTTGATCAACATGATCATTAGAAAAGACTTCATTTTCATTTGATTGGGTATTTATAGTAGAATTAAGACAAGTACTCCTTCTTAAAGGAAGATTAGGATTTCAAGTGGCTCATGGTATAAACATATAAATATGGATATGAGAGATGAAAAATTAAGGCAAGCTAAATCACTCTTAAATTTAAAAATTAGAAAAAATAGTACTATATTAGATCTAAAAATTAAATTTTAAAGGTAATACCAAAGGTGGGAAAAATCAAGATCACAGAATAAATATCAAAACCTAAAAGAAAAGATACAATTATAAAGCATCAACAAGGAGGAATATAAATCCTAAGAAGATATGAAAATACGATAAAGCAATTACAAAATATAGATATGAAATACTAATTACAAAGATAGATAAACTTAAAGGCAAAATCCCTAGGGGTGTATGAGAGAGTGGGTTTAGCAAAAAATTGTAGAAGTTGAGAAAATACAACTTCATAGGAGCCCAATGACCTCTGCAAGCGAAGAATACCTGTTACAAGGAGAAGCAAAGAGAAGCAACAAAGAGAATGCTCAAAAATGTGGAGCTTTGTATTCACCAAAATGTAAAAATGAAAAATGATACAAAAGAGAAGTTTTCAACCACATATAGGTCAAAAAACCCTAAAAAGGAAAACCCTAGGCTTGCACATTAATAATTAATAAAATAATTAATTATTATGCACCTAATGTTAGCTTAAGTGTAACAGAGATAAAAGGGAACTTTAATTAATTAAATAAATATTGTTTAATTAATCAAGTAAATAACCAATTACTCTAACACCCCCCCTTAAGCTAGACTTAGGGAGAAGCTAAAACCTAGAAGAAGCTACTGAAAGCAAACAACAATGGGTCCCGGCAACAAGGCCAAATCAGGTACCCAAGTACAACCAAATCCCTGTAAAGTGGAGAAATAGAGAAAACCTCATGGGAAAAACTCTACTCCAAAAAGAGATGCAAGTGAAGGACAAAGAAGCCTCCAAACAAGAATGAAGGATGAAGAAGCCTCCAATCAAGAAGGAATTGTCCCAAAAGATAGGAACAAAGGATGAACGCCACAGAAGCATGAAGAAACTGCAAACTCTGTCAAAGAATGACTGCTGAAATGTTGAAACAAGAACCTTCGCTGAAAATAGATGGTTATCAAGAACAAGAAGACAAGAATCTGTATGAGTGCCCCCAATGACACTACTTGAATCAGATGGCAAACAAAGGCAAACACCTGAAAATCGAAAATACAGATGGAAAAGGTACCAAAAGTCTAAAGAACTGATCATGTGAAAATGGAAGGTTGCCTCCAGAAATAGGAATGCAAGAGTGTCCATAGGGTAAGTGCTCCATCTCATCGAAATGCATGGGTAACCAGTTGCTGCATCTGTCTAGTACATAGGAACAAATATTGTATACATAGCTCACTCCAACGAAACCAAGGAAGCATTAACACCAACAGTAGAAACCCCCCATAATGTTGACAAGGAAGAGGTATGACAGGTACTCTGAAATGAAATGCCTGAATGTAGTGCATGAAGAAGAATCAAGAACATCTGAATGTGCAAACATGAAAGTACAAGCAGATATAAAGGGTGTGCAAACAAAGGCACACACACATGAGGTTGTTGTCGTGGAAGGGACACTCACTTGACATAGGTATGATTGCAAACAAGCATAATATCAAACCCCCCCATGGCACTTTATAACATAGTGCAAGTACAATAAGGCACAAATCAATGTGCAAGAATTCTAAAAATGCACATACAAAGTTGAGGCACTTTATTTTAGTGTGTTTACAGATGATAAAAAAAACATGCAATGTGAGCCCATAAGGTCCAAAAAGGACAACAGAAAGAAGAAGGATTTGTGGAAAAAACCAAAAATTAAATTTAGAAACCACCTACACCACTATGAAGAGCTCAGAACTAGCTTTTTGACGATATCTTGTTTGCCCATTTTCAACATCGTATGCAAAAGTTATGTCAAAAACACTGAAGGCAACACCAGAAAAGAAGAGCTGACTTTGACTGGAAATAACAGGGACCTGAGAAAAAAAATCCAAAAAATACCTGCACCACTGAAAAGTTCTCTGAATCCTCTTTCCGATGATATCTTGTTTTCCCATTTTCGACATTGCGGGCAAAAGTTATGGCCTCTGGAAAAAAATAGCTCCAAAGAGGAAAAAATACAGAGCTGGATTAAATTTGACGGTCAAACGGCCATCGCAGGAAAACTGTGAGATTAAATTTGATGGCTAAATGGTCGCAGCCACACATGCCCAATTGGCCTTGTACAAAAAATTATTTAAAAAAAAAAAAATTATAGTAAATTTTTGATAAAAAAATAAAAATTAAAAAGCATTTTTGGTGGGGGAGGCACGTAGGCCCACCCCCACCACACCCCTATGAATGCGCGGGTACACTGCGTAGGCCTGCGCAGGTACTCTCCTTTGTTTAGATTTTTTTTGTTTTTGAAAAAACAAAAAACTTTTTTTCAAAAGCTTTAAAAAATTAAAGCTTAAAAATAATTACTTTAACAATGAAAAAACTGCGATTTATTTGCAGAAAAAATATTTATTTATTTTTTGATGAAATTTTTACCTCGATCCGCGTGCAGATAACGGTCGTACAGACCAAATTTTTTTTCCCCTGGATCAATTGTGTCCAAAATGGACGAATGAACAGTCGATCTTAAGGTTTTTGGCCGTTGTGGATGCAATGGTGAGGTCCGTTTGGGCTCAAAATGCTCCGATCAAATAGGTGATTCTCTGGATCAAAAAAGCAAACCCTAAACCCTTGAAGCTCCAAAATCTTTATGAAACCCCAGATCTGCTTCCAATGCAAAAACTCTCAAAACAAGAATAGGTAGTTGCAGATCTGAAGCTCTGGTACCATGTAGAAGTTGAGCAAATACAACTTCATAGGAGCCCAGTGACCTCTGCAAGTGAAGAATACCTGTTACAAGGAGAAGCAAAGAGAAGCAACAAAGAGAATGCTCAAAAATGTGGAGCTCTGTAGTCACCAAAATGTAAAAATGAATAATGATACAAAAGAGAAGTTTTCAACCACATATAGGTCAAAAAACCCTAAAAAGGAAAACCCTAGGGTTGCACATTAATAATTAATAAAATAATTAATTATTATGCACCTAATGTTAGCTTAAGCGTAAAAGAGATAAAAGGGAACTTTAATTAATTAAACAAATATTGTTTAATTAATCAAATAAATAACCAATTACTCTAACAAAAATATAAGGCTATAAAATCCCTTTTAATTTAAATCTAGTCTAATTACATAAATACAAAAAACATACAATTAACCTAGGTTTAATTAAACAATTAGACTTAATAAATGAATAATAAATATAATAATTAAATAAGAGAATATACTTGTACTTAGTTTTTAGAATAACGATGAAGAATTAGTTTTTATCTCTTGTAGAATATCATCACCCGTGTAGATGAGATGTTGTATAGTCCCATAAATATTTATGATTCAAATTTTAGTCCCTTGGGATTGAATCTGAGTGTCAAGAGGATGATCTACTACATGGGGAATGAATTATGACTTCTAAGAATGATTTGATAGAGAGTTGGAACAATGATTTATTTGTGTTCATGTTCTTGGTGTTAGATTTTGTCAAGACAGTGTTTATAAGCACCTTAAAGGAGATCACTAGATTTCTAGGGCCAACTTCTCCTATTTCAACCCCCCCAACCCCCCACTCATATTGAATTTATGGTTTTGAGCGAATGATTGAAGACAACATGCATGAACTTAAGTGTAAATGAAATATACGATTTTGATTTAGATTAAGATTCTTTATCCTTTAGAAATGAAATGTGCCCTTGCACTTTCTCCTTGTTCTTTTATTTTCCACTGATCTCTTGTATATCGATTTAAATACCAAGATATAACAATATTATAAAAATTTGTGTCCCTTTGACTCAACAATTACTGAAGTAGGGTGAGAATTTCAAATTTTAAATTTAAATGTGAATTTTGGGATCAATTCCAAGGTACTTAAAACTTAAGTTATGGAAGTGTTAGGTTTGAGGCAAGGATCAAATTTGTGGATATAGTTATGAATGTAGGATAATAAATGATGTGTAAATAATAATATACAAATATGTAAAAATAAAAATTAAATCAAATAAAATACATTGAAAATAAGTGTAAATAAATATAAAATAAATATAAAATGGTATAAAATTATAAACAAAACTTAACACAAGAGTATACTACTTCTCGATATATAATTGTATTAAATCCTTCCATTAAAATATACTTAAAATTAAATGAGAATTGACAAAATATTGTATATTTCACCACTACAATAATAAGAAGTGTCATACTAACAAGATTTTTAGTATTGTAAAAGAATTATTGAGTAGCATAGTTGAATTTCAATTTGTTTCTTATAACTATTAAATATACATTATTTTTATTTTAAGATTATATTATTATCATTTTTATTCACTAACATAAATTAATTATATCTCGTACTAACCAAAAAAAATTTAAAACATTTTTTTATCATTAAAATATCAAAATACATCAAAATGTTACTTGAAGAGAAGCACTATATTATAAATTAAAAAAATGAAACAACTATTTAAAATAAACATTTATTTTTTAAATAAAAAGACATCAAATATTAAAAAATATAATTATTAATTTTTGAAAAATTAAAAAATAAATACATAAAATTTATGTATCTATATAGATATCACTCTAAAAAATGCTAAAAAAACCTAAAAAATCTATCATTCTTATAAATTTGCCCTTAACACCTAAAGTTTTTAGCCAATCGTGACAAATAATTTCAATTTTTTTAAAAGTTATAAATCTTGCATCTCCACTTTATAAAAAATAAACATTTCTTGAGTAAAAAAATAATGACTTCTAATTGTTTTAAATAAAAAGGGGGTAAAAATTTATTTAATCATAAGAAATCAATAATACATCCAAGGAAACAAAATCAACCCAATAGAGGCCTCTAGGCACCCCTTGCAAACAAAAGTAGAATATACAAAGATCCAAATCATTCAAACTCCCACAAACACCCCTCAAGGCCCATGGATATCCTCTTGAATCAACATTCTCAATCTTTGGGAACAATCCAAGGGAAGCTCCTCTCAACCACCAACACTCCAATTACCCCTATGCTTTGCGGCCCATTTTTCCAAAAAATCCACAACATTGTTCCACTCCCTTGAGATATGGGAAAAGGAAACCAAGTCCAAGGAATTGCTAATTTGGTGAATCTACTGAACTAATGAATCCAGTTGCCAATTCACCCTATCCAGACTTTACTTATTCAACATATTAACTAGAATATGATAATCCATCTCATAGATAGTCTTGCTCCACCCAAGAGAACACCTCTTTTCTAGCACAATAAGGATGGAAAGGGCCTCCATAAGATTATTAGTTTGTTATCCCTGAAAGATGGATAATAAGAAAAGGACAGCCCCTGAACTATCCCTCTCGACCCCGACTCTAGCATATTGAACACCATCTACCTTCACATTGTATTTTCTTATTGGAGGCCTCCTCCCTCTAGAGAAAACCTTTTGCAGTTCATCTCCATCTAAGCCCAACCATTGCAATAGAATCCTCTCACCAGACTCAAGAGGGGTCCCCACTTCACACTTAGCCTAGATAGTTTCTTGAATCATAACAAGAATCCTCTATCATACCTTATGAGCCACCAAACTCCCTCCTTGAAATATCATTTAGTTCCTCTCCAACCAAATCTACCAAAGGATGCATGAGGGCCTGATATCCCAAGCCACCTAGAGACAAAACATCTTAGTAGGTGGTCTCCCTAAAGACCTCCAAAAATCAATTAGGGACAAAGCATGCACATAAGTTTGTCTCTATACATCCCATCATAGTTTTCAAATGGTTCTAGAAAAGGTGCACTAGAACAATAAATGAAATGAAGATTCCTCACTACTGCCACACATAACACAAACAGACGGCTCCTAAAAACCCCTCTTTTGAAGATTATCCTGGGTGAGACACGTGTTTCAAGCAAATAGCCAAAGGAAAAGGTTGCTTTTAGGAAACACAAACTTATTCCACAAATACTTCTACCAATTAAATTCCTCCCCTCCATATTTTTTCCTATCCAGCTTATGATACCCAAAAACCACTGATTATACCCCTAGGATCAGGAATCCAAGCTAGGATATATTTCCTCAACAATGAGTTGTAGGCTCTATGAGCTAAAATTTGAGATAACTCTTCACAATCCTTCTTTGAACATCCAGGTGGTCACACGTGAGAATCCTTCCACTGAAACACCTCCACTTGCCCAAACTCTTTGACTCTTTGAAGTCTTCCACTCGAGTCCAACCAGCCTCTGAGAAGTTAAGACAAAGTTTTTGAAGGTGTGGATACTAGTCATAATTGGGGGATGACCATCCCATTGGTTAAACTATAAAATCACCTCAAAACCTCTGTTACATATCCAAAATAAGCCCTACTTGATTAAGTTGGCACCCCTTTTAAGAGTATCCCAAATCATAAACTCTTTACCTGACAAGGAAATCCTAGGCACATCTTCCCCAGCCATGCCCCTCAAATATTTAGAAGAAAGGATTGTAGCCAAAGCTTGATCTTGATAAGTGCAACACCTCTAGTAAAGATTACCAACCAAAGCCTAACCAATGAGGATCACTTGTCATAGACCTAAGCCCCCCATCTATTTTGGTCTACATATTGTCTCCCACTTAACCAAACTCCACTTCAAGGAGGCTAAACTGCTGACTGATAAGAATTGTCTAGATAAAACATCCAATTCCTTAATGAACCTTAAGGGAGAAACTTTCACCATGCACTTGTAAATAAAGAGCGCTTGAACCACGTATTTTAATAACATAACTCTTTGTACAAAAGATAGTCATATGAAGGTCCAGTGGCTAACTCACTCTTGGAACTTGTCCAACACATTTTGCTAGGTTCCCCTTGGTAGTGGGCCTACAAAGAGGGGGATTCCCAAATACACAAAAGGTAGAGCACCAATATGAAATCTAAGAATTCGTGCAATTCTAGACTAAATAGAGGAGGGGTATTGAAAAATAAAATGGAGGACTTAGCTTCATTGATTTTCTACCCTGAAGCAGCAAGATAGATATCTAGAGCACACTTGAATTTATTCACTTCTTTTGATTCTAGAAAATCCCAATAAAGTAGTGTCATTCATGAACTGTAGGTGGGTTTGAGGAAGAAAGCCATCTCCCCAGTTCCAACCTTGAATAATTCCTTGTCTTAGATGGGCTTTCAAGATTCTTCCCAACCCATCATACATAATAATAAAGAGATAATGTGATAGGGGGTCACCCTATTGGAGGAACCTTGAGGCACCAAAAAGAGAAGAATGCTCACTATTAATCAACATTGAGTAGGACACAAATATAGTGTAGCTCATCACCCAATTGACCCATCTTTCTCCAAACCCAAAGGAAATGAACACCTTCTAGAGAAATGCCCATTTCACTTGGTCATAAGCTTTGGCCATGTTTAATTTAATGAACATGACCTTATCCTTGGAGAGTTTCATGGAATGGATGGCCTTAAGCTTTGGCCAATATTTTCTCTCCTACCACAAAACCCCCTCCCCCGCTCTTCTGAAATTATTTTACTAATCCACGACTTGAGTCTCTCTGCAATTAATTTAGAGATAATCTTATAGACCACTTTACAAAGGGAAATTGGTGTGAACATATCCAAAGAGTTAGCACCTTCTATTTTAGGGATAAGAACCAAGAAGGTAGAGTTCATTTCCTTTAACATTTGCTTGTTTCTTTGTGATTCAATCACAACTTCCAACAAATCAAATTTGATAATGTCCTAGAATTCTTGAAATAATTCTATTAGGAAACCATCTTGGTCGAGGGATTTCCCTTTCTTCATCTTGAACACTACCTCCTCAACCTCCTTAAGAAGGATGGGGCTAATAAGCACTTGATTTTCCTCATTAGGCACAACAAAGGGAATACACTCCAAAATAAGATTCTCTTCCACCTTTGCAGTAGGTGAGTCCTCAGAGAATAAAGAAGAATAATATTGAATAAATTCTTGTGAAATGTCCATGTACAAAGTGAGTTGCGCTCCTTGAGAAGACATCGGAGAAGATGTCAAATTACCATGAATTTTGGCCTTAATAGAGTTTAAGAATAAATTCATATTCCTATCTCTCTCCTGAAGCCAATCAATCTTAGACTTTTGTTTCCAAAAAGTCTCTTCCCACAACTCCCATTCCACCAAAACCTTCATGGCTTCCACTTCTTCTCCAAGGGAGTCCTTGTTAAGTCCTTGATCCCTATTCTTCTTGGTGATGATATCTAGTCAATGTTGGGCCACAAATTTTTCTTTAAAAATATTTCCAAAACTGTGCTTATTCCACTTCTTAAGTTGATACCTCACAAATTACATGTAGCCTCTTAACAAAATAATACATAGTTGGATCATACTTAGGCATGCCTTTTCTCCACTACTCACTCATAAGATCCTGAAAATATGGTTCACACAACCACATAAGTTGGAATTTCAACAAAACGTTCTTAGAGGACCCCTCTCTTTCATAGATAATTTGATAGGCCAATGATCTAATCCCCTCCAATCTCTAAACTGGTATTCCAGTTGTTGCCAACCCAAAAACTAGAGACTAAAAACCTGTCTAATCTCTCAAAGATGTATCGCTCTTCACATCTCCTATTAATCCAAGTAAACATGCCATTCCCTGGTTTTATATCTATCAAGTTTAGCAAGGAAATATTATCTCTAAAATTTGAATAGGAAGGCTCAAGCCTATCCACTCTCCACCTCTTTTCCTCCAAACTGATAATAACATTAAAATCACCAGCCAAAATCCATTGGAATAATGGATCTAGGGACCACACAAACCTAATATGAGCCTAGAGATGAATTTTACCAAGAAAATTAGTTGGAACATAAACATTGGTAAATAGGAATTCACCAGATTTGAAACTCAATATAGCCATGGATAAGGAGTTTCTACTAGAAATCCACCACAAAGGGGAGATCTTGTGTGGGTCCCAAAGACAAACTATTCCTCCAATAGTGCCTTGTGCCCCAATGCACTAACATTGACCTCTCCACCATAACTTGGAAGCCACTTTAAACATACATTCCATTGACAACTTAGAATCCTAAATGAACAAAACATCAAGAGAATGCACCTTAATCAATTCCTAAACAACCTTTTGTCTAGGGACGTTGTTCAAACCCATTGCATTCTAGGAAATAATAATCATTTATGAGAGATAGAAAAATGGGAGTCAATAGTCTTTACTAAGCCTGAATCCACCAAACTCTCCCCCATTAATTTAATTTTATCCTGATCTTTCCTCCTCCCCAACTTGGAAGACTTCTTTGAGCCCACCTTTTTGAAGTTCTTTTTTTGCAACCCTAATGTAAGCAGCTCTTTATTACCTTTTCCAAGATCCTGAGCGAACACCTCCGATATTGGCTCAATTAAATCCAAGCTCAATCCTCCATCCAACTAATTCCTCCCAAGAAGATCCAATTCTCCAAGGATCTCTTAGATTTGGTTTGTATCCATTTGTGACTCAATTTGCTCAACCACCAAACTGTTATGACTGATATCCTCTTTGGAGGTCAACTGATCCACCCCCAAATTATTTGATCCAAAGAGAAACCTGTCTAGATTTTATTCATGCTAAACAATGTCCTCCAAAGCCTTAAAATGGTTATAAGTCACATCACCTTGTCTATCCTTGAGAGTTCTCTTTAGGACTGATTGGACAAAGTTGTGGATCAATATTAGGGATAAACTATCCTTGTAATTCTACCATATTGGTTGAATTGGTTCCTTGTGTTGGATTCCTCAGTTTGTTCCTAGATGTCAACCCAAGGAACGTAAGCTCCTAAAAGGCATTGTGGTTGTATACCGAAGGGGTGAAAGTAGCAAGTTGAGTGGGGATGAAATGCAAAACACTCAAATCTAAATGCTTTGAAAGAATGACGGAAAAAAGAAAACTCTTCAATCGTACTCCTAAAGCAAACCTTTGGAAACCATCAAATGATTTAAATTAACAACTCAAATAAAATTATTTAATGTATACAATATATAGCTATATCCAATTCAGTTCTAATTAAACATTACTAGTTTTGTTTAAGATTAAAAGACTCTTGAATTTGCAATGGTTTGTACTAACAAAATTTTGGCGACTAGACCTATGGAATTTAGCGACAGGAACTATGCAATGAATGTAAATTCCAAAAAATACAATTGTTAACTCCAAATGCTTAAATTGAACGTATTGAACCAATTAGCATGTAAACCACACTCACAAACAAATAATAATTGTTGAATTATACTTAAATTAATCTCACAAAATAAATAACAATCACTGAACATAAATCTTACTCACAAAACAACCTAAAGTAAATTCAACCTGTGGTTGAAGAGTGTGCCCTTCCTCCCAGTCGATCAATTGAAGAGAATAGTCAAGAAGCTCTTGTGTTTAACTCAGATAGTAATAATTTCAGTATTATATTTCTTGATTTAGAAAGTTGGAAATGTTCAATACAAAAGGGAGACTTATATAGTCTTTTACATGGAAACTAAATCATCTAAATAACACATGCAGTTTTAAAGTTCAACAAGATCCAAGTCGATTAAAGAAAGAATGAAGTGGCCTATGGCCTATTCTTTCTTAAAATCCAAAAACCAATTACTAACATAATGCAAAAAGACATTAACTACCTAACTCCTTCTAAAGACTATAAATCGATTGACTATTATTATGCAAAAGACACCAACAGTGTTGATTCAGAGTTGGCAACCAAAAGGATGAAGACAATTTGTTCCATCACTTCTCCTCATAGCCACAAGAACCCTTTTTCCACACATAATCATTAGAATTAGTACTAATTAATCAGTTACTTTCTAAGGTACATTTATCCTCTAATTCATATCAAGCACTTTTAATCTTATAGAATTATTATGGCAATCTAGGGAAAAAGAACTAAAGTATAGGCTAAAATCAATGGAAAAACAAGACAAACATTTAGCCCATCATTTTTCCCCCTAGTTGAAGACATTGCATGTCCTCATGCATGACTTATAGACTCAATTTTTTCATCTATCAAATTCTTTACTGCTGCCATGATCTCCTTTCCCCACTTATCTTTTAGGCTCTAAACAATTTGTCGGTGCTCTGTCTTGAGAATGTAATCAGTGGAAATCATCTACTCCATGGAGGCTCTCAATTCATCAACTTTTTCTTGATGGTATTCAATAGTCATACACTCTTCAACAATGGTCTCTTCCCATTTGGCTTTCAAGTTGTTGAATATTTGTTGATGCTCTGCTATAGTGGTGTAACCATCCATACTTTCTTTTACAATAGTATTCCTAAGGTTTTCCAAAAAAAATTGGTGTTCCTCCAGAGATATGTAGGATGTCATGTCTAATTCTTGATTTTGATCCAAGTGCCCCAATTGCTTCTTTGATTTGTTCCTATTCTTCTCAATTTGTTGCACCCAACTCTGGAGGATCTAGACCTGTCCTTATAAACCTTGTACCCTAGCCTGTAAACCATAAATTTCCTTATGCTATTTGGCAAAAATTTCATCTACACTAAATTCCTCTGAGATGTGTGACTCCTCTTGTGATGGTTGCTCTGTGGCCTTAACCATGGGATCACTTTCTTGATACTAGCCTAAGGTAGATGGAATACCAATCGTACCTTTGAAATTCATGTCTTCTTGGCCAGTAGGTTTCTTACTAGCAACAACATGGGGAAGTAGAATATTGGTTACCTATAGCACCAAATTTTGACCTTCTTCTTGTACCTATCCTTGTGCTACAGGGATTTCATCAACATTGTCCTGATTGGGTATGTCCCCATCCTCTAGTTTAGAGGGTGTACTTAGCTCATCATTACCATGTTCAAATATGGTTTCTTCTTCATTTTGAAAATGTGGAGTGAAGGTACCGGTATCATTTTCTTCTTGAATGTCATGTTCATCTTTCTCTTTAGAAACCTCATGTTGCATTCATTCCTTTTTCTTTTACCAATTTCATTTTTTCCTCCTTTGTTCTCGGCTTTTCCTATCTCTACTTCTCAAATAGTAAGTGGCCAAAACTTTTGCATCTAGCTCTGGTTGTTCTTGAGACATAATACTAGCAACTTTAGCCATTTTTTTGCAATTTGGAGGTTGAAAGGTCTTCTACTTCTACTTTCCTCTTTTGTCGAGTGTCATAAGAAGGTTTCCTTTTAGTATGAAAGACTTTAGCAAATTTTTGGGGTTCGTTTCTACTAGCAACCCGAACCCTACTCTGAGCTTGTTTCCTCTGCTCAATCTTACTTGGATGTTCAAGCTCATCATTTTGCTGGTTACCCTCCTAGTTTTCAAGTTCAATATCTTTTTGGGTTGAATCAAGGGCATTTAATTTCATGTCTTGTCTTAGGGTTTCACTGGGATTTTGAGGGTCCTCATCTGGTATATTATCACTTGAATTTCCATCCTCATTATCCTAATCTTTTGTTTCATTTTGGCTATCCTTGGCTTCATGAGCCTCTGGCTTAACTCCTGAAGCTGAGACATGGGGAGGGCTTTCTTCTCCTACAAAGATAGGCCAACTGATTGGGGGAACAAATTTTTTTAAACCCTCCACAACAATTAATTTGATCAAACCATGATGTGTCAAAGAATTTTAATGGCCTTTTTGAACTTTTAAGCACATTCGTTTGATAGAATAAAATAAACAATGAGGTAGATTCACTAGTTCATCATGTTGTAGATGACATAACATCCTGAGATGTTGGGCAAAGATGTATACATACCTTCCCTCTCTAGTGATATATTGAATTATAACCCTACAAACTTCGGACCAAGGTTTGGGAAGTGAACTGCACAACGTGCCTTGCTCTGGAACCATCTTCAACCTCTCCTTTCCTTGTTGAAATTTCATCGTAAGACATAATTCAGTTGTTCTAGTTACAGAGACAAAGAAATAAGCTTCTCCTTCAAGAGGAAAACTAGTGGTCGTGGAGAAGAGTTGAGCACTGATTGGAAAGGAATGACCCCGCACCATTGCAAAACTGTCATTTTCATTGAAGGTCATGATGAACTCATAGGATATATCATCATCAAATCCACACAATTGCTTGAAGAAGACATGTTAGTTTGCAACTTTAAAAATCTTAAAAATTTGTTTGTTAGCTCGCAAAATATTCATACTAGTGGGCTCCTGTCGAATATGATGACCACCTATGGTGACAAATGCACAACCAGCAACCAAAAAATTGGCAGCAGGAGACAAAGAGTAGAATAACCAGAAAAGGAAATGACAATTGTGAATGGCAGTATGAAGAACACAGCGACCATAAATCGGGGAATAAAAATATAGATATGGCAAATAAAATGTAATAATTACAACATAGGGAGATTGCACAAGAGTTTACAACCATAATTACCCTGATTAAATCACATAAAGCGAACAACCAGGATAAAATAATGGAGATAGTTGACATGACTCATCCCCCCCAGTTGAAAGTACAACACCATCCTTAGAGTTGCCACAAATAATAATATAAAACAAAAGCAATACATATGAAGTAAAAGAAAAACATACCGTTCAAAAGTTTACCATTAAAAGTACTCCAGAGGAAGACATGGCAGAAGAAGTCGACGGAAGAGAGACAGAGGAAGTGATAAGGAAGTGATCGGTGATAAGGTGGCAGCCAAGTTGGTGATTTGACTGAGCTGGCACAAGCAAGGCAACTACCAGGTGAGGTGCCACTGAAGCGATGAAGTTGGAAAACGTGCAACAGAATCCACAAAGATAGTGATGGAGCTTCGTACTGAAGTGACGTCGTTGAAAGAACAGATGTGACATCATAAAGTAGAGAGAAAGAACCAACGTTGAGCTAGAAGAAAAGATGACGTGGATGTGAAATGGAGAATAATGCAGAGAAAGTGAAAAGTTAAAGAAACGACAAAGTGAATGGGACACTGGCCCGCCAATCAGATGAAGGAAGTAAAGAAAAACCACCAACGACCCAATAGGAAAAGGAAACTAGATGGAACCAACTACTGTACATAGAATGACATGGCCAACGAAGCCAAGGGCAGGTCCCACATGTTGTAAAAAGGAAGTGACAAGAGTAGCATAGGCCGAACATCCCATCACCAAGGCGGAAGGAGCACCATAGAGGTGGTATCCTGTCACCAATGAGACAAGAGGGTATTGCTGCATTATTCTTTCCTCTTGTTTTTGTTTTTGTTTATTTTATTTTATTTAATGTCAAACCGTTGATGACTCAGTTTTCGGACTGACACTGTCCAGAGGTGCTGAAAAAATTGATTTTCACCTACTGGATCTTTATTGCAATTTTTTTTTAACTTTTTTTTTTCTTCTTTTTATATTTTATTTCGGAGAGGCGACAGGAACAAGAGTAAGTTCCTTCACCACATCACATGCAAAAGTGTCCTTGGAAAGGGGACATTTTTAGAGTTTTAAATGATTCCTGTTAACAATGAGAGCCATATGCTCTAAGTTGACAGTGCATAATTCAATTGCACCATTATCATAGATGGTCTTGATCTCATAGGGATCGAGTCGATGGGTGTGAAATTTCCCTTGGAAATCCTGAAATGGAGAATCATAAAGTAATGCCCGATCACCAGACTGGAACATGTGCTCATGAATGAAGTGATCATGCCATTGGGCTCATTGTTGTTGTACCACTTCTATGTGAGATAAAGCTTGCTGAAACATCTCATCCAGGGAGTGGAGTTGAGCAATTCTATCCTTTCGGGCCTCACTAAGACTCATCCCAAGCTGAAGAGAAGTGTGAAGAGTCTTTACTTCAAATTCGATTGGCAAAACAACCTTTTTTCCATACACAAGCTCATATGGTGTCAATCCAGTGGTCATCCTCTAGGTTGTTCGGTAGGCCCAAACTACTTTAGGAAGTCGGTCTGCCCAATCTTTCTTATGTAACACTACTGTCTTGGTGAGGATATTCTCCAACTCTTGATTGGTCACTTCCACTTGCCCATTAGCTTGTGGATGGTACAGAGAAGACTTTTGATGCTTGATTTCATATTCTTGTAGTAGGGTTGCAATCAAATCAGAGGTGAACTATGGTCCTTGATCTATAATAATTTCTCTGGGCACATCGTACCTGATAAAAATCTCATAATATAAGAAGTTAGCGACTTTTGTACCCCTAGCGTGTTTCAAAGCTACTACTATCCATTTATTCACATAATCAATATAGACTAGAATATACTCTTTTTCCCCAGAAGGAGGATTAATGAGCCCTACAAAATCCAAAACCCATTTTTCAAAGGGTTCAATTTGTTGTACCCAAACCGATTTTTTTTGCTTCGTTAAGGCATTTTTCTTAAAATGGTTTAAACCTTGTAAAAATGATGTCAATACATAGTTTTTGGGCAAATCAAGTATGGGATTTTAGTTAGTTTGATGTCAGGAAGATACTGGTAAAATTTGAAAAAAAATGAAAATTAGGGTTTTTGGACTTCTATTTTTAGGTAAAAAACCCTAACTTGTCAGAATTGACTGAAAATTGTTTTGATTGGCTTATTTTACTTCACGACCATAACGGTGAAGTCAAATTCAATTAAAACTCGGATTAAGTTTGGTAGGTAGTTTTTTTCTTTTTCAAGTGGAAAGTTAGGACCTCTGATGTCATCAATGGCAGATGGCCAGGTGCCAGGTGTCGAAATCTAAGCTTAAAATGCTCCAGTAAATTTTCTATGGCAAGATCTGTCCAAAATGATGCTTCGTCTCAAAGGGGATTTTTGTCGAGGAGAAGATGTTGGAAATTTTTCTAACTCTGGAGACAAAAGAGCAATTGCTAGCCAAGGGCGCCCTAGATTTCAGAGGCCCATATCAATTTTTTGAGATTTGTCACTTCCAAGAAGACTTCTCCAAAATATTGTCAGCTTCACGATGAGCCTACCAGCTAGTCCAAAAGATCTGTCTAGCACCTGAAACTAGAGATTGAATGCAAAATGAGGGAAGTTTAAAAAATGACAAACATGTAGAAAAGTGCCCCTACAAGCCAGGGGCACCCAACTTTTTGAAGCACCGGATGGAGGTTTCTGATCAAATGACACCCAAGATGTTTGTCTCAGACTTGGTTTGGCTTTGCAATGAATTCATCAATGGGTTACTCTGAGTTGTTGAACTACCGGAATCAGGAGTCAAACATAAGGTTTTATCATGGTCAAAATGTCAGAAAATGGAAAAAGCGCCCCTAGAGGCCAAGGGTGCCCAAGGTTTTGGAGCCTCAAATGTTGTCTTTTGGGTCATCTTAGATACTCATCCTGTCTGTGATTCTTCCAACTTTATGTTGCATACCTCAGCTGGGTCAAAAGACTTGACAGCAGCCTGCAGCCAGAGATTAAGTGGATTTTTAGCCAGTTGGAAAAATGGCTATCTCTGGGAAGAAAAGAGCACCTGGAGCCTAGGGGCGCCCATGTTTTTCACCTAGCAAATGATGTTTTTAGGAAAAACTACTCTCCAAGAGCTTATGCTCAAAATCCAACCAACTCCGTAGTGAGCCTGTCAGCTAGCTCTGAAGTTTTTCCAATTGCCACGCGAGATGAAGTAAGGTCAGAATCGCCTTCAAAATGATGAAAATTTGACTGTTTGGAGCAAAAAGCACCCCTAGAGGCTAGGGGTGCCTTGAATTTTGAAGCCTCAGAGGTCAAAATTTGGATTTATAGCCTCAAGGAGTTTCTTGTCAATTTTGATCCTTCTCTTCAATGAAACTATTAGCCAGTCATCTGGATATATCAGTCAATCAGAATCAGTGATCGAACATGGGCTCCGATGATGTTTGTAAATTGAAATTTTCAAGAATTTGGTTGTCTGGAAAGGTGACACCAAAGTCAAAGTTTGAAGTTTGAATTGAAGTGAATTGGGACGCCCCATAATGGTGGAGTTAGGTAACTGAAATTAAATCTTCAATTGCACTTCTCAAGTCAACTTCAACTGGACTTAATTTTTGTGTGCAATTAGTGAACTTATTTTTGCATGCACAGTTAACTAGAGTGCATGAAGGTGACACCCTATTTAGGGCTAATTGCTTAGGTAGTTAACTATTTTTGAGGTCCAATCAGAGGGTGGCGTCCATTTTTAGGTTTTTGCAAGCATAATTTGGTGCCTTCCTTCATAATTTTTATTTATCAAGGCATTAGGTGTCCATTATTTTCATCACAAGTGGAGGAAAACATGTATTTTCTTGAGCAAGCAAAGATTTGAAGGTGTTGTGAGCAATATTTTTCAGTGTTTTTCATACTGTCAGGTCTAGATTGTTCAGAGGAGATATATTTTAGACTTCATTGTTTGAGTGCATGCAGACTTCATCAAATCTAATTCAAGCATAGGCATATTTTTCAGAGGCATAATAACTTCTATTTTCTATCTCTAAAATTATTTATCCGTGTCTTAGGTTTTCTCTCGCATGTCAAAGTAAACAGAAGAATTTTCAAAATCTGATCATCCGGGTTCACATATTTTAGCATTAGTAGCAAAACCCATGTTCCAAATTTTTTCTTGAAAATTGCCTCGTTGCTTCCATTTCGAGAAACTGTGCTTTTTTTTTAAGATTCTTTTGTATGCGAGCCTAAAACTCAAATTTTTGAAAAATGAAGATTTTGGGTCTTCTTAGCTCATTGGCACCTACAATACCCATATGCCAACTTTTCTCCCAAAAAAATTCCTAGGAACCCCCTACGGCCATCAAAGCTCTCAACCGAAAAGCCTTTGCATGCCTTACTAAACCTCATTTTTTCAAGTTTCTAACAATCTAGGTTGTCTTAGAATTTAATTCTCTAAAAAATCAATGTTTCAGAAAATTTCCTAAGAAATTTCCCCCAATTGGCTATTTTTAGCCTCATCCAGAGCCATTTTCAACTTTTTCTAAAGTTTTTCCAAACATACCCAACTTTACAGTCAAAAGTCTAGATTTTCAAAATATAATTCAACCCAATAGATTACAAGGCCAAATCGGTCTTAGTTCATGACTTTTTGAAAACTGTTGACACAAACTTGGGTTACGTCTATCCAGTGGTCAAATTGAGCACGTTGGAAGACATTGACAGTTCGACAGTCAAGAATCTCGGGTGATCCAAATTGCTAGCAGAGGCATCTACTCCTATTGTAGTTGTTGATCTCGAGTTTGTAATTTCATGCATAAGGCATTACGACTCATGCACAAGACAAATTCGATCAGCAGATGGGAGAGTCATTTGTAGCTTGAAGCTAAGAGACTTCGAGAAGTGTTTTGATATTCCATCTCATTCAGACAATTTCCTCGTAAGCTTTGAGGAATGTGACAAGATATGACAAAGAGACAAGGAAAGATCTCAGAGAAAGGTTGCTTAGAGGTGGTTAAAAGAACAAAATACTAACATGCCAAAGAAAGTTAGGCATGGAGAGTTCAAGGACGAGGTTGCTATCCTGATTACTTTGCTCAATCAGGTTATAGGTCAAGAGGAGGCTCATATTTTTCATCCATGGATGTTCTATGTCATTTCCCGGATTATCGACAACAAGGAAAACTTTGACTGGGCTATGTTGATCAGCGAGTGTCTTCACAAGCAAATCACAAGATTCATTAAAATCCATGAGTTTCGCATGGTTTCTTATTTGGTCTAATTAATTGCATTCCAGGGCAATTTTAGAACATTGAAGACCAATGGAACTCTTGGCGTTCAACATGTGTACGAGTACTTCCCACAATTGGAGTTCTCAAAGGCTGAACAAGATTTTAAAGAAGTGAATGATCACTTTCTAATGAAGACAGTCAGAGACCTAGATAATTAAATGCACATCAGAATCTCTATAGAGGCAAAATCAGCAATGGAGAGTTGGGTGGATTGGTTTATCCAGTTTCCCAATTTCACATATATTTGAGTGTATGCTTACATTGGAGAACCTCTGATGCTACCGAGGTACCCTTCAAACAAGGTTCTATTCATGGAGTTCCTGAGATGGGCTCAAGAGGTTCATACCTTTCTTCACAATCAACACAAGCAAGCATTCACCTTTCATTTTGGATTAGGCATATACAAGTGCAGAACAGAAACTGATTGCAAGCATATGACCAATGAGTTGTCAAAACTCCATCTCAAGTACTTCATTGAGAAGCACTCCTATGATCCCATGGGTCATTATATAGCTCGACTGGAATGAAGTCAGTCACACAGGGTGACACTTGAGGATTTTCGGGTTAACTGAGAAGATGATTTTGAAGTGCACAAACGTCACTACTATAGAATTACTCTTTCACAACTTGTTGATTTTCTATCAAAAGATGTTGAGGTTTTTTCAAATGATGACCAAAAGGTACTACTTAGCACATTCATCAAAGAAAAAATTGCTTGCCAGCCACTTTGATAGCCAGATTGGTATGCCAGGGAGAGTACTTCAATTAAGCACATGTCTAAAGGAGTTATCAAAATGACCATGTACTTCTTGGATAGCAAGAGAAGGCAGAAGGTGCTTTCAGTTCTAGAGCCACCAGGGGTGTTTTCTTCACTACCTTCTACATCAGACCTCGAGTTAAGGGTATCATGAAACCTCCTGAAGGTGTCAGGATTAGTGAAAAACCAAAGGGAAGAAGCACAAAATAGAAAGAAAAGGTCCCAGAAGTTCAAGTAAAGCTAATGGTGCAAGTTGAAGTTGGGTCTTCATCTCCTTGTCCACCATCTTCTCCATGGTCATCTCCCATTGATATTGACTCGAAGCCAGAGTTTCTAATTCATGAAACTTTTATACCTGTTGATTCACAAGTGGTTGACACAACAACAACAATTTCTCCTCGAGAGGATAACATTGAAAATTCGTGTTGGCTCGAGAGGACTTTGGGAAGGAGGCAAAAGCCTTCATATCAGCTTGATCTTTTTGAGTTTGGTAGTCCTTATCAAGATAAGTCAAACAAGAAGGTTTAAAAGCAAGTGCATATTGAAAAGACTCCTAAAGCAGAGATCATCGTTGAAGTTGCTACACCACCAGAATGCAAGAGTCTTAATGAAGTTGAAGCTGGTTATTTCACCTTTGTCAAAGAAAATCTTGGCAAGAGCACCTAGCACATGGACATGAGCCTTTTCAAGCTCGCCACAAGTAATCTTGAAGAGCGTTAAGTGAATGACAAAGAAGATAAGGCAACCCTCAAGGCTGAGGTCAAGCAGCTCTGACAGTACATCTTAGACATTCTTCATGGAATCGGAGGCCAAGGACACCTACAGATCAATAGAGACTTGATCGATTAGTCAATCGTGGAAAGCTCTTGGAGAACTGGATAAATGATTTTATTATTGTAGGTACCTTCTCATAGAGTTATATTAGTTGAGGTATGATGCACATGATCTTCGTCAAAGAATCCAGTGTCTTGATTTGATTATGGCAGAAGGAAAATTGAAGGACTTGATTGTCATCTCTCAGTTGGCAGTTGCATATGACATCGTTGTAGCAGAGAAAGACAAAAGGAATATTTTCGCTTGGAGAGAACAACACCTCTTCAAAGCGAAAACATATGAGAGAATCTCTACAAAATTAGAGGCGATCAAAGAAGATGTTGTTGTTTTCATTCAGCTTGTGAGTGGATTTGTCACTCAAATCCCATGTTGATATCTTCATGAGGATGACACCTATGTTGAGCTTGAGATTGTATGAACTGAGTTCCAAAATCTGGTTCATGATGGTCTAGATGGTGATCTAGTGGT
This sequence comes from Sequoiadendron giganteum, assembly GCA_007115665.2. NCBI lineage: Eukaryota > Viridiplantae > Streptophyta > Pinopsida > Cupressales > Cupressaceae > Sequoiadendron > Sequoiadendron giganteum. The sequence continues at coordinate 378,985,414 of CM021108.1, forward strand.
GTCCAAGTTGAATCACTTCTCAGTGATGTCAACGACATTCGACAAGTTAGTTGAAGAGATCAATGTTAAGATATGGTGTTGTACACCATTACATAAATTGATTTATTATGTTATTGTAATTAAATAATTATTCAATTGTGATACACCTTGGTGGTGTTGTTAATCACACTAGGTAATTATTTGGGGACCCACTTGATGTTGTATTGTAACATTGTATTATTATTTATTGTGTGGGAGACATGTGATAATAATTTAATATTGGGGAAATATTATTTAATGTGATGTCTTAGTACCCAATATTAAATAACGGGTTAGTGGTTTTGTATTCACATGGTTTTGTGGTATGTGGTTTCACCTTACCACTATTTGTATTTTGTGTGAGCTTGTGTCTATAAAAGCAAACACACGTATAGTGGTTTAGGTTGGCTGAGTGGTTTGGTTGTCATTATTGAGTCTTCTTGAGGAGTGCATTTGTGAAGCATGGCATGGGATGTGTGGATTCATGCTTGGACACATGAGAATGCATTGGAGGGCTTGATTCTTTACAAATGTTCATTGTAACTCTTGTATTTGCTTCATGGTTGATTAATATGATGGAGTATGGATGATTTTGGAGGTTGGGTTTTCCCCTCTTGAGGGTTTTCCCAGGGTACATCTTGTGTCATCTTTGATGGGTATGTTGTCTATTCTCTTGCATGTGGATTCTGAGCACTTATTTTCATTGTTATCTCTTTTGGGTTATATGGAAATTGTCATACAATGGCTACAAGTTTCCTTACAAGTGGTATTAGAGCTTTCATGGTTGGAGATTTTTTATTATAACCCTAGGTTGAGAAAATGTTGGTTAAGTTTGAATCTATGCAATGCATGAGAGAATGAAATGCATGGCAAGATATGAGGGTTTTTTAGGTTGTTTATTGCAACTCTAAGGGTTTTGGGTTTGTTGTTATGATGGGTTGTTTGTAGATTTAGGGTGTGGAAAAATTAGGGTTTCTTGGTTGTGCATTCAAATGGGGGTTTTGTGGGGAAATTTTACAAATGACCTCCCAGAACAAAATGCACCTCATGGTTGGATTTAGGTTGGCCGAGAGATAAATTTTGATATATAATTTTCCCTATTTTGGTTACTGGAAAAAAAATGCAATTTGTTTTTTGTTAAATGCCCTATTTTGCAGCCGTACAACTGTCAAGTTTATTCAGAAAATTAAAATTTAAAAAATATCGTCAGTGAAAATTATTTCCCACAAAAAAAAAAATTTAAAAGGAAAATTAAAAATCATGAAGGGGGGCCCAATTTGAAACTTTATTGAAAAATATATATCTAAATAAATAAGGGGGGGCGGGGGAGGTCGAACCCCCCACCCCTGTACCCTCTATCGACAGCCGACGACAATACCGACAATATTGTCGATGGCAGTCCTATCGGTTGTCGCCGACAATACTGTTGGCCTTCCACGGGCTCCCCAGCTGACAAGTTTAGACCACCAGACCGGTGGATGTACCGCCAAGAACCTTTAAATTAATTTTTTACCTTTTAAGAAAAAAGCTTTGCCATATATATTTAAAATGTGTTACCATGGAATCTAGCAGCGCTCAATCCACGGATAACCCCCCTACGAAACTTGTCCATTTCATAGGTTTGTGATGTTTAAGCATGTAAAACGAGGTGAATTTCAATCCACTTTGAAGTGTGTTCTAAAATCTCAAACAATATGTTTGAGTGTCCTTTCCTATCCATCTTTCAAAGAGCTTCGAAACGACCATCTTTGTCAACCTCCAACTTTTTGATTTGGAAAAATTGGCAAAAGTGTAGGAGCGCTAATTTTTAGCACTCCTACATGTTGAGGTTGTAAATTTTTCTAAGTCCTAAAAACTGCACAAGCGCTAAAAATCAGCGCTTGTGCATTTTTGCCAAAGATAGTTTTATATGCACAAGCATTGATTCTTAGCGCTTGTGCACTTTTCCCAGTTTTATCTCCCAATATCACGCCTTCATTAAAGAACAACTTAAGTTCATTTATTACAATTATAAATGAATTTTTAAGTGATTTTTTAGGTTTGTCACTTCATTTCATTTCATTTGTCTTCCTCCTCTGTGCGTTGGTTTCTCTCCAAACCTCCCTTGAGCTCACGTGTTGGGATCTCCTCACCATTTGAACTAGGGTTTTCGCGTTTCAAAAGGTATGTCATTTTTTTTTTTCCTCCATTACTACCATTCATTTTTTAAACTCTATAATTTTCATTTCAATTTGTTGATGCGTTTTGCATGATTGGGGTTTTGATTTTTTTATTTTTTCGACCCACCACTTCTTCTCCATCTCTTCTTTGTTGTGCCTCTCTTCTTTGTCATGCCCGTCTCTTTACATTTTGTTGGGGTTTGGTTTTTGTTTTTCATGTGCGTCCTAGTTTGCATCTCCCTCATGTTTCTCCTTTCTCCTCTTATCTTTCTGTTATCGAAGATCTCACCCGTTTTCTTGCACAAGCATTGAAATTTGACATATGTGCAAATTAAATTTCATAGTTTGCGTTTGAATGACTCTTAATGTCATGACGGTAAAATTCCCCGCCATTGCACCATGTTTCGCCAAGTTATACAAGGCATCGAGCGGTGAAATTATCCGCTTTCACTTCTAGGCATTTTTCACTAACTCTAAGTGTAGGAGCGGTGAAAATCACCGCTCCTACATGGAGTTCATTCACCAAAGTGCAAAAGCACTTAAAATCTCGCATGTGCAGTTCAAATTTTTCTCTAAGTGTGAGACCAAGTGTTTGGGCGTTGATTTTCAATGCTTTGACACATTTTTCAAAACTTCATGAAGGACATGTAAGGGCATTGATTTTCAGCGCTCCTACACATTTGGCAGTTTTTGCCTTAAACACTTCCAAACCACTTTGTTTTCACTCTGAGCAACATTTCTTCACTCATACTTCATTTTTCGTGCCTAATTGATTGTTTCATGATTGCTCAACATCCTTTGCTCACTTCACACTTCCCAATGTTTCTTTTTCTGCTAACAACTATTGATTCACCATCCTTGAAGTTTCTCTCCAGATTTCATCAAGTGATCCTCAAGGTGACATCTCTGATCTAGTTGCTTCTAGATGACAGCCAAGACTCCTCCATCATCTTCTAAAAAAGAGCGCAAGATGAAATATAAGTACCAAGGTGTTTTCTCACCTACAGTGGTGATCTCCAAGGTGGATGAAATAAAAGACATTGAAGTTGGTCATCAGGACCTTCAAGACTTCATCAAAAGGACTGAGCAAAAGCCTCTTGAAGACTCCTTGAGAGCCATTGTACATATCAATCTACATCTGGTGTCCACATTCCCAACTTCTTCACACAATACAGAGTTCGTCCTCCAAGTTGCATCCCATTACATCAGGGAAAGCAGAAGTGTGATAGACTCCTTTGGATAGGTGATAATGAGACTTGATCCTGAATTCTTTGATATTGTTTTTAGAGTTCCACACATGGAACAATACATAGAATTTTTTGTTCAACGGGCAAAGGAAGTCTATGACTCAGATCCCAATAAGGCTAAGAAATTGATTAATAGTCAGTGGTTGAAAGAACCTAGGCATACTATCTCAAGATGGTCAAAAGGGCTTCCACGAAGTGACTTCAAAGAGGATGTTAGGGACATGATCACTCTCCTAAGTAGGGTCAAAGGCTTACTTGAATCATCTCATTTTCATGGCTGGATGTATGAATACATTTCGATCATACTGAGGAAGAAGGCTCATATTGATTGGGGAACTCAAATCAGTGATGAGATCCATGAGCAGTTGATCAATATACCAACCACTTTGAAGTTCTATATGACTTCTTATTTGGTTTATGCCATATTCGTGATGAGACAATTCCTAGGACTTTCTACAAAGGGGTACCGACACTTTGTACCAGTGTACAAGTATTTCTATCAATTGGAGTTGAAGGAGAGTCTTCATCATTTCAGAAGGGTCACAATTCCTTCTTCACACCTTTGCTATACAATTTTCATCCAACTCTCAAAAATAAGAGAGTTTCAGACAAGGCCTATAAAGTGGTAAGAAAGGTTGGGTGCATATTATTACAATTTCAAACTTTCACTTACATGAGGGTGGGATGCTACACTAGGTGCCCTTACATGTTACCCAAATTTGACTTTGATTTTTGAAATGTGAATAGGAAGTAGATAAAGGATCACAACCACAAGTACCACTTTGAAGACATATGGGTTGATTGCAGAGATGAAGAGGCTATCCACAAAATGGATTATTGCAATCTAACCGTACAACATTTCAAGTATCTTGGTGTTGTTGACCTACCAAAGCATTTCACAAACCCTAGTGACATCATTATGTTGCCTATGATGAAAACAAGATTTCTAGGAAACCCTTGCCTACAATACAGTGGTCTAAGAAGGAATGTGTCTCCATCAGGGAGAGGCTTTCTCTCATATTGGCTAACACTGTAGAGTGGTTACACAAACATGGTTTCCAGATGAAAGCCTTCAAGATAAAGTCAGAAGGAGAAATACCCAGAGCAGAAATCAACCAACAATAGGAACTTCACACAAAAGATAAGCAGATGACTATTCCCTCTTCTTCCTGAAGAGGCCCTAGAATAAAATTCATTGTTGGCAAGAAGATACACAAGCAATTCAAGAAGAAGAAGCCACAAAATTTGAAACATCTCACTCAAAAGAAAAAGGGCCCATTTTCGAAGAGAGATTCTGAAGAAGAAGAAAATTCAAACAAAGAATCTGCTAAAGAAGAAGACTCTGATGAGGAAAAAGATTCCCTAGGTGAACAAGAGTCTGAAGATCAAGAATGTGATCAATAAGGTGAACAAGAGTCTGAAGAGCAAGAAGGTGATAAACATGAACTCACGCATGACGAAGAAAAAACTCTATCTCCACATGAGAATGTTGTTGAAGACTTTCCCCAAACGTCATCACCCATAATGTCAGATGTTCCTCACACACCTCCTAATCCAAACACTTCTCCACCACCTTTTCCTACATCACCTCTTCCCACATCTACCATAAATGCAGTGGGCATCTCTATTCATCCTGCAACATCAACCGTACTTGATACTCCTCCATCAATTTCAAATACACAAACATTTTACATTTTGTCAAGTCCTCCATCATCCATTCCCAGCTTGTCATCTTCATCCTATGACATCACTTCTGAGGCTGAATTCAACAGGTTCATGCATGAATCCTTGCATAGTAAACTTGGTGTGCAATCTACTAATGCAACCATGATAAACACTACTCCAATCGCCACCATAAAAGACATTTCTACAGAAGTGGTTGTGACAAAAGAGTTGACAGTCAGCCAAGAAGCTCGTACTTCCTCTCTTCCCCCTTGGTTGGTATCTCAAGTATCGAAGAGGAAAAAACAAATGATCTCTGCAAAGGAACTCGATCTTGAAGAGATAGCCCCTCCAAAAGCAAGGGGAAGAAAAAGGCAAAGGTACATTCCAGACTCCATGTTGACAAATCTGGTCAAAATTTTGTAGAGATTGGCATACCGCCTCAAGAGGAAGGACATGTAAATATGGAGAATTACAATGTAACAAGATTCTAGCTTGGAAAGGTCATGAATGAAAATTCAAAGGAAGATGCACAAGTAATCTTGGATGCGTTGGCAGTAAGGCTTGATAAAATGGAGAAAGCCCAAGACACGTACAAACAAAAGACTGAACAATATGCAGTTATTTTCAGGAGACTTGCAAAGTCTTTAGGAAATATACAACCCATGGCTATTGAAAACCTTAAAGAACCAGTAGTACGGAAGGCAGAAAATTTTGCCTCCAAAGGTAAAGCATTGTATGATTTCATTGATGAATTAATACAAGATGATTCACAAGTAATAGTTGTTGTAGATGAGAAGGCCATGCAAATAAACAAGCTCAATTTAGAGCTTGATAAGGAGGAAAGTGTTCTTACTCAAGAGAAAAAAGAGATGGAGGAGTGCCTATCATTTTGGTCACAAATGAAATAGGCAAAGCTTAGTAAATTGGTGCAAGTTGGGGTATTTCTCAACAAGGAAAAATATGTAGAGGTAAGAGAATCACTCAAGTATCACATCAATGTGATCAAATCTGTTATCGAATATCTTCACCATATTCAAGAAGATGTCGAAGGAAATTGTGCTATCTTGGAGAAGGGAATCAAGGAGTTTCCAAGAAAGCTTCTTGAAGAAAACCATATTTTCCTCCCAGCTAGTGAACTTTCCAAGATCTACAAAGAAGCTTCAATGCAACAAGTTGAGGATGCCAACTTTTCAAAATCCTCAATACATGTCATTTTTGATACATGGCTGACCATTGATAATGTCAACATGCATCTTCACAGGTGCAATAAAATCCATTCATCCACCAGAAGTTCAATCACAAGATTTCACACCCTTGTAGATTACATAGTCGGCCCAGATGATGTGTTCATACAGGAGACCAAGAAGAAGTATGAAACTTCCACACCCAAAGCAAGGAACCATGAAGACTCTCAATCTCCAGTGTTAGAAATTTTTATGCTTCCCTTTATGCATCTTGTAAATAGTTTTTGACATCTTAAATGTCTTTTTAGCAAATGTAATTACACTAAAAATATGATATGTAGTTCACAAAGATGGATTAAATTTTTGACTTAGTCAAAGTTAGGTGAGATTTTCCTAAATTTTCTCGCCTAACTTTCCTAATTTTACTCAACTAATTTCCTAGATTTTCTCTTCCCTCTCTTTTATAAATAAGAGGGATTTCTATTGTAATCTTGACCTTTAGTATTTTGTAACGAAGTGTTGTCCTTTTTTAAGCAGATTTATGAAACTTTGTGTTCATGTTCGCGAATGAAAATCTGATCAATAAAGAAGAGAATTGCATACTAGACTTTGTGTTGGAATCGATAATCTTGTGGATTGATCATATTGGTAGTGATTAGTAGATGAGATTTGAAGAGCTTCAAATAAATTTATGTGAACTTTGTGTTACATTCTTTATTTGACTTCACATTTATGATTGAGTAACTATTGTTGAATGATCTACAAGACTTTGTGCTTGTAATTGTTCATGTTGTTCATGAAATTGTTGTATCTAGAAGACTTTGTGCTTCTAATACAACAAACGATACATCTCTCACAGATCCATCAGTGAAAAAGCTACGAAACGACTTTGTGCCTTCGTGAGATTTACATTCCCATTTTATTGTTATTATTATCATACCTAGTATCTCTACGCTTTGCTTTGACAAGATAGGGGTATTGGTATTACTGCTTGTTTTTAGTTTAAAGTTATTTTGAATCAGAACTATCAATTGTGAAGCATTGTAAAACATCTTCTCTGAAAAAAGAGAGAAGCATGAATGTGACAGACACCCCCCATCTTGTAGTTGTAGTGTACATTTTGTGAATATTTAGTTAGTTTTACTTAGATTTTGTAGGCAGTAAGAAGGGCGCCTCCCCTTTCTGAGAGGAGAGATTATATCTCACATTGTTGTGGTTGATATCTAGGTTGTGTAATCTATTGAAAAGGTGATTACATAATTTTCACCCAATAGATTTTTGGCGACTCTGTTGGGGATCAAATCACACAATCTAAGGCTCACGCTTTTGATAAAAGTGAATAAGCTTTCTAGTTTCTTATTGTAATCTTATATATTGTTATTTTAAAATCTTCATCCTTTCTAGATCTACATTCTAGTGGACTGAAGATATACACAAGGATTGAGGGCTCAAGGAGTAGTAGATCCACTTTTTGAAGAGTTGTTTCAACATAATTTTCCATTTACTCCTCCACGAGTAAGGTCACTATTGCAATGTGTTGCAAGCTACCCTCTACAGAAACAAATATCTCCTCTTCCTAGTGTTTGGTTTGTTTACCACAGGTGTCCAGTTCAGGTACCTTTTTTGCAACCAATCATGGTCGCACCACCTGTAGGACCATGGGGAAATTCTTTTGGTCCCCTATGTTTGGCCATACCTCTACATGAGCTTCCACGTGTTTCAAGAAAGCATCTCCCTAAGTTTCTAGGTGATGGAAAATATCTTGATGAACACATCTCCACCTTCTACATCATTTGTGGTGTTCTCGACATAGAGAAAGAAGATGTTTTTGTAAGATTATTCATTGAATCCCTCCAAGGGGTTGCAACCGAATGGTTCTATACTCTCCCAAATGCTTCAATCACCAACTAGGCCACTATTCACACAAATTTTGAAGAAAAATTCAAACCTACTGAAGATTCACATGCTTTATTGGCACAACTCACAACCATGCGAAAAGAGGCTCATGAACCCATGAGCGAGTTCATAGCTAAGTTCAACAAGCTAGTGATGCGGATCCCAAATGATGCAAGACCCATAGATCACAACTTGAAGTGCTTCTTCATCAACACTCAACTCCCCAAAGTAAATTTCTTATTACGTAGGGAAAATCTCGCCATTGTTGAAGCAGCTTAGCAATTGGCCACCAGTCTTGAAGACAATATGATCCTTGCTGGAGAGATAAGGACCAACACCAACACCAACAAACGAATGCAAGCATCAGGATCTTCAGCATCTAATGCCAATACTCCTAACACCAGTTCCAACTTTGCTAATACCCATGGTCCAAAGGTTGGCGAATGAAATATTAGCTTGGAAAAATAAAGTTTCTAATGTAACAATTACAAGGACGTCCCAAGAAGGACTTTCCCCAACTATGTTGGAAACATGAATCAAAACCGCCTTCCAACACCACAAGGGAGACTTGCACTTGAAGCTCCACCTAACAATATTGTTACAAGATACTATGAAGTTGAACAAGAGGACTATGCACAACCAGATTATCCTGAAAAAGAAAATGTCGATCTCTTCCAAGACGAAGAAATGGAATCAGCTGACAACTCCAAGATTAGCTACTTGCAAATGGCAAATGAAGATGATGAAGATGACTTAGTGATAGACACGTATGCTATTTTTATGTGGAACCAATAGAATTTGTTGCTCCACCGACAAAGGAGAAGTGTCCAGTTACAATTTCCAAAAGAGGGTCTCCTCTCCCTTGGTAACCCAATAAAGCAGAAAACCCACAAGTAAGTGCACCTCATCCCCCTTCATCAACTCCTATTATTCCTAAAGCCAATCTTCCAATTCCAAATACCAGTGTGCCTTTTATCAAACCAAGAAGTGAAGTTATTACTTCTAGTTTACAAAATTCTTTCTGGGCTTTTGACATTATCGACCATGCCAAGAAAACCAAGGTCTAGATGTCTAAGGCTGAGTACCTCAAAGCCAATCCTGACCAATTTGATAGGCTTTTCAAGTTCGTCAAAGACAAAGGAATACCCCAAGTTAGGATCCACCTCCTAATGTTCATGTTGATCCTAAGCCCAAAACACCACAGAGTAACCTTGTGTCCAACCATCCAATAGCCTTCAGATGCATTGATCCATTTTCATCTCCCTACTTGTCAATGGCTTTAAACTAAGTAACTGTGTTATAGATTCTGGTGCATCTGACAATGTGATTCCCACCAACGTAGCTACTACCTTAGGCTTAGATCTGACCAAAACCTTTAGTCGTTGTTTCTCCATGAAGAACAAATAAGTGCCCTTGATCGACCAGATCAAGGATGCACAGTATGCATTTGCTGCGTACCCAAAGAAAAAGATAAAGATGACAGTTCTAGTAGCCGATGTACCAGCATCTTATAGAATCCTCCTCAGATATAATTTATGTAAGGATGTTGGAGGAGAACTAAGCATGGACATGTCTGAAGCCAGAATACTAGTGAAAGGCATGCAAAAATTGATTCCTGAAAAGGGGTCAAATTTTTAGTAACCCAATCAGACGACCCAAGAGCGTAGATCCGGTTTGAGTCTTCAAGCGTGGGAACTTACTATCTACAAATAGAAGAGGTTGGTGAATCTTCGATAAGACATGAGTTGGAGAGTGTTGAATCTTTTTCGATAAAAAATGAGTCATCACCAGATGATTCGTCAACAACAGATCCTGAAGCTTCATCAGATGATGAGGCTATAGATTTTGACACTGTCAGCCTTGGTGATCCAAACAACATTTGGTTACTAGAGTTTGATGGTAGTTGTTCTTCCACTGGTTCTAGAGCAGGAATGGTTTTTATTTCCCCCAAACGAAAATTTTTCCCTTTCTCTTTCAAGTTACAGTTTGAACTAATAACACTGTTGAGTATGAAGCATTATTGTTAGGAATGCAAGTCGCACGCAAGAAGGGTATCAAAAATCTTCATGCACAAGGTGATGTTGAGCTAATAGTATGCCAGGGAAGGAACTTGTATCAGAAAAAAAATTACAGGCTTAGGCATTATCACGATCTCATTTGGGATTTCATTGAAGAATTTGAGGCCTTTGATATATCTGTAGTTCCAAGGGAATATAATTATAGGGTTGATTCTTTATCAGTCTTAGCCACGCTCTTGATACCACATACAGACTTTCAAGGTTGCACCTATACAATTGAGTTGGTTTTCCGCCTGAGTGTTCTTGATAATTTTGAGAACTAGAAGATTTTCAACAAGGATCATCAAATTGTTGCCTTCTTAGAGAAGGCAATTTTTTTTAATGAATTTTACTTTGAAGGAATTGATTCTCCACATTGAGAATCTATGTCTAATATGCATATGGTTACGGGTGAAGAATTCTTGTAGCTCAAAGGGAATAAAATTCCCATAGGATTGGTATCTCTAGAGAAACTTTTTGATAAGCATGATCGCTATGTTAAGAGGCAACTCTCGGACTTCGATTCATCTAATTAGGTTGAACAGATCAAATTAGGAAATGAAGTAGATCCTAAGATGGTAAACATTGACAAGCGTTGCACGGTTGAAGAAAGGAAACAATTTTCCAAGTTGTTACAAGAGTATATGGATGTCTTAGCATATTCATATGAAGATCTGAAATCCTTCTGGCCAAAGGAGGTGCAACACAACATTCCCCTTAAGGTTGAAGCATTGCCTTATAAGCAAAAACAAAGGAAATACAACTCGAAGATTTCTGGAACAATCCTTGTGGAAGTTCAAAAAATGTTGAATGTGCGAATAATATTCCCTATCCATCATTCAACACGGATAGCAAATATCATTCCTATTCATAAGAAAAATGGTGAGATCCGTATCTCTGTGGATTTCAAAAATCTTAACCAACTATCACTCAAGGATAATTATCCTCTTCCAGTGATGGACTAAGTTCTACAAAACGTGACCGGATCTAAAATGCTCTCCATGTTGGATGGTTTCTTTGGTTACAACCAAATTGAAGTTAATTCAAGTGATCAACACAAGACAACTTTCACAATGCCATGGGGTACCTTTCGTATTGTAGAATTCCTTTTGGCCTGATCAATGTTGGTGCCACATTCCAACGTGCTATGGACTTGGCTTTTCATGAGATGATGGGTAAGTTTATCATGGTGTATCTTGATGATCTCACGGTGTTCTCTAAAAACCATCATAAACACTCTTACCACCTAAGGTAAATCTTGGAGAGATGCCGACAACATGGTATTTCCTTGAACCCCAAAAAGTCAATTTTTGGGGTTACAAAAGGCAAACTTCTTGGTCATGTAGTGTCCACAGAGGGAATCAAGATTGACTCAAAAAGAGTCAACAGTATCAAATCACTTAGCTTGCCATCAAGCAAGAAGGTTGTCCACTCCTTCTTTGGAAAGGTAAACTTTTTGTGAAGGTTCCTTCCTGACTTTGCAGAGAAGACTCATCATATTGTTAATATGATGAAAGGCAATACCACTTTTCATTGGATGACATAAGGGAAAGTTGCATTCGATGACATCAAGGAGGCCATTTCTCATGTGCTAGTGTTATTATTCCCTAACTACACCAAAGAATTCATCATGTACAGTTATGCTTTCGAGCATACACTTTCAACGATTCTGGTGCAAGAGAACAATGAGTGTTTTGAATCTCCAATTGCGTTCATGAGTTGCCCTCTAAAGAATTATGAATTGAAATATTCCCAGATGGAAAAACATGCTTTCATTATGGTCAAAGAAGTTAAACATTTTTGGTTCTACATTCTAAATAGACATGTCAAAGTTCTAGGCCCAGATTCAAATATTAAGTCCATCTTAACACAGTAGGAGTTCAAAACGAAAAGAGGCAATTGGATTGCCAAGATTTAGGAATATGACATGCAAATCAAACCTACCAAGTTGATATGAGGATGTGGATTATGTTAGCTTATCGTTGAAAATAATCCTGATGAAGAAGAAAATGAAGAAGTTTCAAAAAATGAAGAGGTAGATTCAAGTGAACTTCCCATGGTGTTGTTTGTCAGCATCACCAATGAATGGTATTCCAACATCACCCATTTCCTCACATATGGGGAATGTCCTAATCATTTGACCTCAAAGGAAAAAAGAACCATCAAGCTAAAATCAACAAACTTCATCTTATGGGACAACGGTTTGTACAAGTGTGCCTTTGATGGGACCTTTTTGCGATGTGTTGATCAAGAACAACAAGAAAGATTGCTAAAGTCATATCATGACTTAGCATGTGGAGGACATTTTTCAGCACCAGTGACTACTCACAAGATTTTGAGAGAAAATTACTACTAGCCTATGCTCTTTCAAGATGCGTACTCTTGGGTGCATAAGTGCGAGGTGTGTCAACAGTTCATGGGCAAGCCGACATTGGCGGCTTTACCCCTAAAACCAATTGTTATTGAAGAGCACTTCCATAAGTGGGGAATTGACTTCATCAGTGCAGTAAATCCATCATCAAGTGTTGGACACACCTATGTCCTAACTGCAACTGATTATTTCACCAAGTGGGTGGAAGCAATTTCGACTAAGCATGCTACTTTTGAAGTAGTGTGTAATATTAAATGAGAATATCATTTCCAGGTTCGGTGTGCCGAACAAAATTGTTGCTGACAATGCTTTTGCCTTCTCATCAAGCAAGATCACTGAGTTCTACTTTGAACATGGCATGACTTTTTCACACTCTTTCGACTGTTACCCATAAGGTAATGGTCAGGCCGAATCAAGCAACAATAATTTGGTGACTATCATCTGCAAGCTAGTGGTTGAGAATCAACGTCAGTGGCACAAATTTGTGTATGATGCTTTGTGGGCAGACAAAATAACTCCAAAGCAAGCGATTGGTATGTCTCCCTTTCAACTCTTGTACAAGTTGAATTTTGAGATTCCCATAACCTTGGAACTTCCAGCCCTCAAGTTGGCTAAAGCTATTGAGGATGAGACTTTTGATAACTCTGTTGATAAGTGTATTATGTATCTCTTTGAATTAGAAGAGAATCGATTTCAGGTGGCTAACTGCATCACGGAACATCAAGACCACATTAAAAAGCTTTTCGACAAGAAGGCCAAGCCTCGAGATTTTCAAATTGGCGATCTTGTTCTACTATGGGACAAGCGAAGAGAACCAAAAGATATGCACAAAAAGTTTGATTCATTATGGACAAGACCTTTTAAGGTTCATCACCTACATGGTGAAAATAGTTTCCTATTGGCATACAAGGATGGAACGCCATTTTCCCTTCCTCAGAGTGGGCAACATCTCAAACACTTTACACAGTAAAGTGGCAGGCTTTCAAATGTTAATATTTTTACTTTTAGTCCTTGTGTCTTTTCATTTTAAGTCTTTTTATCGTCATCACCTGACTCCAAGCCCAATGGATGGATAAAGGAACTTGAATTCTAGAATTCTTCTCCCTTCATTAATTTCAAAGAACGGTTGAAGGAAGATCCCCAACAGGAGCCAACTGATATCATGGAATCTAGTAGTGCTCGATCCACGGATAACCCCCCTACAAATTTTGTTCATTTCATAGGTTTTTGATGTTTAAGCACACAAAATGAGGAAAATTTAAATCCACCTCAAAGTGCATTCCAAAATCTCAAACTGTCTATTTGAGTGTCCTTCCTCGTCCGTCTTTTGAAGAGCTTCGAAACAAGCATCTTCGTCAGCCTCCAACTTTTGGGATTTGTAAAAATTGGCAAAAGTGTAGGAACGTTTATTTTCAGTGCTCCTAAATGTTGAGGTTGTAAATTTTTCTAAGTCCTAAAAAGTGCACAAGCGCTAAAAATCAGCGCTTGTGCATTTTTGTCAAAGATAGTTTTATATGCACAAGTGCTGATTTTTAGCGCTTGTGCACTTTTCCCAGTTTTATATCCCAATATTGCGCCTTCATTAAAGCATGACTTCAGTTCATTTATTGCAATTATAAATGAATTTTTAAGTGATTTTTTAGATTTGTCACTTCATTTCATTTCATTTGTCTTCCTCCTTTGTGCATTGGTTTCTCTCCAAACCTCCCTCAAGCTCGCACATTGGGATCTCCTCACCATCTGAAACTAGGGTTTTCACATTTCAAAAGGTATGTCATTTTTTTTTTAATTTTCCTCCATTACTACCATTCATTTTTTAAACTCTGTAATTTTCGTTTCAATTTGTTGATGCGTTTTGCATGATTGGGGTTTTGATTTTTTTTATTTTTTCAACCCACCACTTCTTTTCCATCTCTTCTTTGTCACGCCCGTCTCTTTACATTTTGTTGGGGTTTGGTTTTTGTTTTTCATGTGCATCCTAGTTTGCATCTCCCCCGTATTTCTCCTTTCTCCTCTTATCTTTCTGTTATTGAAGATCTCACCCGTTTTCTTGCACAAGCATTGAAATTTGATATACATGCAAATTAAATTACATAGTTTAAGTTTACATGACTCTTGATGTCACGACGGTAAAATTCCCCGCCATTGCACCATGTTTCGCCAAGTTATACAAGGCATCGAGCGGTGAAATTATCCGCTTTCACTTCCAAGCATTTTTCAATAACTCCAAGTTTAGGAGTGGTGAAAATCACCGCTCCTACATGGAGTTCATTCACCAAAGTGCAAAAGCGCTTAAAAGCCCGCCTGTGCACTTCAAGTTTTTCTCTAAGTGTGAGACCAAGTGTCTGGGCGTTGATTTTCAGCGCTTTGACACATTTTGCAAAACTTCATGAAGGTCATGTAAGGGCATTCACTTTCGGCGCCTTACATCTGAAATCATCTCTCTAAATATAGGAGCATTGATTTTCAGCGCTCCTACACATTTGGCAGTTTTTTCCTTAAACACTTCCAAACTGCTTCGTTTTCGCTACGAGCAACGTTTCTTCACTCATGCTTCATTTTCCATGCCTAATTGCTTGTTTCATGATTTCTCAACATCCTTTGCTCACTTCACGCTTCCCAATGTTTCTTTTTCTGCCAACGCATATTGATTCACCATCCTTAGAGTTTCTCTCCAGATTTCGTCAAGTGATCCTCAACGTGACATCTTTGATCTAGTTGCTTCTAGATGACAACCAAGACTCCTCCATCGTCTTCTAAAAAAGAGGGCAACATGAAATATAAGTATCAAGGTGTTTTCCCACCTATAGTGGTGATCTCCAAGGTGGATGAAATAAAGGACATCGAAGTCAATCATCAGGACCTTGAAGAGTTTGTGAAAAGGACTGAGCAAAAGCCTCTTGAAGACTCCTTGAGAGCCATTATACACAACAATCTACATCTGGTGTCCACATTCCATACTTTTGCACATAATACAAATTTAGTCCTCCAAGTTGAATCCCATTACATTAGGGAAAGCAAAAGTGTGATAGACTCCTCTGGACAGGTGATAATGAGACTTGATCCTCAATTCTTTAATATTGTTGTTAGAGTTCCACACATGGAACAATACATAGAAATTTATGTTCAGTAGGCACAGGAAGTCTATGAATTAGATCACAATAAGGCTAAGAAATTGATTAATAGTCAGTGGTTGAAAGAACCTAGGCATACTATCTCAAGATGGCCGAAAGGGCTTCCACGAAGTGACTTTAAAGAATATGTCAGGGACATGATCACTCTCTTGAGTAGGGTCAAAGGCTTACCTGAATCATCTTATTTTCATTACTAGATGTATGAATACATTCATATCATATAGAGAAAGAACTCTCATATTAACTCGGGAACTCAAATCAGTGATGAGATCCATGAGCAGCTGATCAATGTATCAACCACTTTGAATTTCTATATGACTTCTTATTTGGTTTATGCCACAGCCGTGATGAGACAATTCCAAGGACTTTCTACAAAGGGGAACTGACACTATGTACCAGTGTACAAGTATTTCTATCAATTAGAGTTGAAGGAGAGTCTTCTCCATTTCAGAAGGGTCACAGATGCCTTCTTCACACCTCTTCTATATAGTTTTTATCCAACTCTCAAAAATAAGAGAGTGTCAGATGAGGCCTATAAAGTGGTAAGCAAGGTTGGGTGCATATTCTTACAATTTCCAACTTTCACTTACATGAGGGTAGGATGCTACATTGGGTGCCCTTACATGTTGCCCAAATATCCCTCAGGCAAGTGGATAATCATGGAGTTATGTAGACAACTAATTTTAGTTCACAAAAAATGAATGAGGATTCACAAACCGAGATTCAAGGTTCCTTTGACGATTGGTAGATATACCATCAAGAGTGCACAAAAAGCCAAATCAGTTTATGCAAAAATGCAAGTCATGACAATAAGGACCTATAGATCCAGATTTGACTTTGATTTTTGGAATTTGAATAGGAAGTTGAAAAAGGATCACAACCACAAGTACCTCTTTGAAGATATTTGGGTTGATTGTAGAGATGAAGAGGCTATTTGAAAAATGGATTATTGCAGGCTAACTGTACAATAGATCGGGGATCTTGGTGTTTCTGGCCTACCAAAGAGTTTCACAGACCCTGGTGACATCATGAATGCTACCTAAGATGAAAATGAGATTTCTATAAAACCCTTGCCTACAATATAGTGGTCTAAGAAGGAATGTGTCTCCATCAGAGAGAGGCTTTCTCTCATATTGGCTAACACTGCAAAGTGGTTACACAAACATGGTTTCCAGATGAAATCCTTCAAGACAGAGTCAAAAGGAGAAATACCCAGAGCAAAAGTCAACAAACAACAGGAACTCCGCATGAAAGATAAGCAGGTGACTATTCCCTCTTCTTCTCGAAGAGGCCCTAGAGTAAAGTTCATTGTTGGCAAGAAGGATACGCAGGCAGTTCAAGAAGAAGCTATGGAACCTGAAATATCTCACTCAAAAGGGAAAGGACCCATTTTCGAAAAGATAAATTCAGAAGAAGAAGAAAATTCAAACGAAGAATCTGGTGAAGAAGAAGATTCTCAAGAAGAAGACTTTGATGAGGAAGAAGATTCCCCAGGTGAACAAGAGTGTGAATATCAAGAAGGTGAACAAGAGTCTGAAGAGCAAGAAGGTGATAAACAGGAACTTGGGCATGACAAAGAACAAACTCTATCTCTAAATGAGAATGTTGTTGAAGACTTTCCCCAAACGTCATCACCCATAACTTCAAATGTTCCTCACACACCTCTTAATCCAAACACTCCTCCACCACCTTTTCCTACATCACCTCTTCCCACATCTACCATACATGTAGTGGACATCTCCATTCCTCTTGCAACATCAACCGTACTTGATACTCCATTAATTTCAAATACATGAATGGTTGATATTTTGTCAAGTCCTCCATCATCCATTCCCAACTTGTCATCTCCCTCCTATGTCATCACTTTTGAGGCTGAATTCAATAGGTTCATGCATGAATCCTTGCATGGTCAACTTGGTGTGTAATCTACTAGTGTAGTCATGACAAACACTACTCCAATCGTCACCATACCAGTCATTTCTATAGAAGTGACTGTGACAAAAGAGTTGTTAGTCAACCAAGAAGCTCATACTTCCTCTCTTCCCCCTTGGTTGGTATCTCAAGTATCAAAGAGGAAAAAGCAAATGATCTCTTTAGAGGAACTCGATCTTGAAGAGATAGCCCCTCTAAAATCCAAGGGGAAGAAAAAGGCAAAGGTACATTCTAGACTCCATATTGACAAATCTAATCAAAAGTTTGTAGAGATTGGCATAATACCTCAAGAGGAAGAAGATGTAAATATGGAGGATTACATTGTAACAAGAGTCTAGCTTGGCAAGGTCATGAATGAAAGTGCAAAGGAAGATGCACAAGTAATCTTGGATGCATTGGAAGGAAGGATTGACAAAATGGAGCAAGCCCAAGACATGTACAAACAAAAGGTTGAATGATATGCAACTATTTTGAGGAGACTTGCAAACTCTTCAGGAAATATCCAACCGATGGCTATTTGAAACCTTGAAGAACTAGCAGTACGTAAGGCATAACAGTTTTCCTCCAAAGGTAAAGTATTGTATGATTTCATTGATGAATTAATACAAGATGGTTCACAAGTAATAGTTGTTGTAGATGAGAAGGCCGCACAAATATCCAATCTCAAATCAGAGCTTGATAAGGAGGAAAGTGTTCTTACTCAAGAGCAAAAAGAGATAGAGGAGTGCCTATCATTTTGGTCACAAATGAAATAGGCAAAGCTCAATAAATTGGTGCAAGTTGGGGTAATTCCCGACAAGGAAAAATATGTAGAGGTAAGAGAATCACTCAAGCACCGCATCAATGTGATCAAATCTCTTATCGAAGATCTTCACCATGTTCAAGAAGATGTTGAAGGACATCATGCTATCCTGGAGAAGGGAATCAAGGAGTTGTCAGACAAGCTTCTTGAAAAAAATAGATTTTCCTCTTCTCCAGTGAACTTTCCAAGATCTACAAAGAAGCTGCCATGCAACAAGTTGAGGATGCCAACTTTTCAAAAGCCTCAATACATGTTATTTGTGATCCACGACTGACTAGGGATAATCTCAACACGCATCTTCACAGGTGCAAGAAAATCCATTCATTCGCCAGAAGGTCGATCACAAGAGTTCACACCCTTGTAGATTACATAGTCGACCCAGATGATGCGTTCATACAGGAGATCAAGAAGAAGTATGAAGACTTTCGCACCCAAAGCAAGGAACCATGAAGACTCTCGATCTCTAGTGTTGAACTTTTTGATGCTTCCCTTTATGCATCTTGTAAAAAGTTTTTGACATCTTAAATGTCTTTTTAGCAAATGTAATTACACTAAAAATATGAGATGTAGTTTCACAAAGATGGATTACATTTTTGACTTAGTCAAAGTTAGGTGAGATTTTCCTAAATTAGCTCACCTAACTTTCCTAATTTTACTCAACTGATTTCCTAGATTTTCTCTTCCCTCTTTTTTATAAATAAGAGGGATTTATATTGTAATCTTGACCTTTAGTATTTTGCAACAAAGTGGTGCCCTTTTTGAAGTAGATTTATGAAACTTTGCGTTCATGTTTGTGAATAAAAATATGATCAATAAAGAAGAGAATTACATACCAGAATTTGTGCTGGAATCGATAATCTTGCGGATTGATCATATTGGTAGTGATTAGTAGATGAGATCTGAAGGGCTTCGAATAAATTTATGTGAACTTTGTGTTACATTCTTTATTTGAATTTAAATTTATGATTGAGTAACTATTGTTGAATGGTCTAAAAGAATTTGTGCTTGTAATTGTTCATGTTGTTCATGGAATTGTTGTATCTAGAAGACTTTGTGCTTCTAATATGACAAACAGTACATCTCTCACAGATCCATTGGTGAAAAAGCTACGAAACAACTTTGTGCCTTCGTGAGCTTTCTTTTCCCATTTTATTGTTATTATTATCATACCTGGTATCTCTATTCCTTGCTTTAACAAGATAGGGGTATTGGCATTACTGCTTGTTTTTAGTTTAAAATTATTTTGAATCATAACTATCAACTGTGAAGCATTGTAAAACATCTTCTCTAAAAAAAGAGAGAAGCATGAATGTGACACACACCCCCCATCTTGTAGTTGTAGTGTACATTTTGTGAATATTTAGTTAGTTTTACTTAGCTTTTGTAAGCAGTAAGAAGAGTGTCTCCCCTTTCTGAGAGGAGCGATTATATCTCACACAGTTGTGGTTGAAATCTAGGTTTTGTAATCTATTGAAAAGGTGATTACATAATTTTCACCCAACAAAATGTCGACAACTTTTAATATGTTTTTAAATTAAATAAATTTAATAATTTTTTCAGGTCTGGAGAAAGGAGTGGGTGGTGCCATCAGGTGGCTTCGCCACCACCGGCGAGCCACCATCCCACCACTAGGGAGCCACTAGTTTTAGCTTATATACTCTAATTGGGCAATTTTTTTCCAAGGGGCATAAATTTCGGCCAAGTGGTCCTTTTTTTCTCTTCTTGAACTTGTTGGAAAGGTGACTCAAAGCTCTATTCTATGGTACCAGATATTTTTAGAGATTTTGTAGTTTTAACAGTGTTTTGCTTAGTCAAAGTCAGGTGTTCTATTTGAGCTTCGAGAGGTGATATTGGGTACATACAGAGTCGGTTTTTGGACTTCGAATAGTCAACGAAAAGCTTGTTCAGAGCATTGAATAGTGGATTAGGTTTGGAGTTGTTTTGATGTGATTTATTTGATGATATTATATCTTGAGTTGTTTATGGATTTTTTTGACTATGGTCATACTATGAGCTTATGGATTTTCATATCTAGGAGATTTGATGTTGGATTCATTGTATGCTCAGTTGTACATCTTATATTATTCTCTTTTCGACATGGTTATCAATTTGGTTGGATTTGTATGCTTCATTGTTGTATCTACAAGTTGTGTAGCATTGTAGGCAGTCTATACTTACTTGTTGCACCTATGACTTGGACATGAGTTGTTTATGCCCATAGATATTTCAGTGTTGATACATTTTCAATTTGGGAGGCTTTGCTTAGTCACTTGGTTTGTTGGTTTTGATGTCATGTTGAGGAGGTGAGATGGTATTACTAGGTACAGTCATCATGTGAGACCTATGTAGTTGACTATGATATGCAGATATGTGGAAACGGTTGGGTGATGTTGTTAGTTCATTTGGTGGTGATCATGGTGTCATGGATGTTTCATGTGCTTTAGAGACTTTGGCATGTCATGATGGTTTATGCAGGTGCATTGTTGGTTGTGTTGGATTGGATCTTGATTCAGGTTTGTGGTAGTGTATCTTCTTGGTATGAGGATCATGGTTTAACTTGCTTTCTTATTGAGAAGCTCATGTTGCATTTGAGTTCTTTGATTGTATGAGGGTACTCTTGGTTGATCTTCATTAGGATATTTTTGTCACGATCTCATGATAGCTTGTTGCATTCATTGGCTATACATTTTTATTGGGAGCTTTTGACAGTGATAGTTTGGCGATGATGGATATGTTTATGATGGTTTGTTGGTGGTTGTATGTTTCTTCTTGGCTTGGAGATATTGGTTTCACTTGTATGTTACTGATATTGCAGTTGAGTGTGTGAAGACCTAGATGATCTTCATGGAGAGGATGGTTGTCATGATGCCATGTGTAGCTTGTACCATGGTTCAATGGGAGTTGTTGGTAGTGACATGGATGCATCATTGGTATGGTTATCTTCATGTTTGGGGATATATATTTTTGGTTTAGAGTGTTGGTTATTATGTCATAGTTTACTCTTGATGTACACTTAGATTTTGGCATGGTACTTGTTATCTTAAGACTAGGATGTTTATATATGTTATGGTGCATGTGATTTCATATGAGGAGATGGTTAGATCATGGATGTCATGTTTATGTTCCTGATTTATGATTGGAGCTTTGAAATTGATCGTGGTAGTTCTCTTTGTGTTGAGTACATTGATCATTTGCTTGATTACTTCATGATGGTGATATGTTTCATTTGGAGTTTGGCATGTATTGATTGGTTACAGGTACTCATGGATACTTGGAGACTTAGGTGATTGTTGTATTTCTCTTGTGATTAGAGACATTTTCTTGAGATGGTTACTCTTTGGAGGTTTCAATAGGAAGACCGAGAGACCTTCACCTAGATATGGACGTGAGTTCATTATGGAATGATAGAGGAGATTGTTCTTTGAGTGAGGCATGGTGATTTGGATATCCTGGAGGAGCATTCTCATTCCCCATTCTTGGTCTACTCGGCAGTTTATGATTTGAGAGGTATTATCCCATTATATCTTTCATATGTGTTATGTTTCATACTTTGATTTCTCATGGGATTGAGTTGATTCATGGTGATTGATTATGGACACTCATTTGAGGATGGATTAACATGAGTTTTTATGCTTTATCTTTCATAGATATGGATCTTGAGCTATGGTTAGTTAGTTCTGGAGGATTCATTTGAGGGATGTTATAGCATGGTTATCTCCTTGTGCGTTTAAGTTTATGATATCATTATTTGATGAAGATTGTTAGGAGATGGTTTATGGGTTGATTCCCAGTTATGGGGATGGTTTCTATAAGTTTTATCTTCTTGATTAGAGAGGCTTACATCCATATTGGCATTATTATATTGATTCATATGTTGTACTTGATCTATGAGATTGGGTGTTATGGATGTTGTTGAGGATTTTCCTTTGGGGTTGTTAGGAGCTCATACTTGACACAACAATACACTTTTGAGGTGTTGGTAGGAGGAAATTATGGTTTACAGGTTTCTCTCTTCATGGTTTTTTCCTAGATGTTCATGTTCATATGATTTGGGGAGGATGGTGGCAACATGTTGTGAGAGATTATGTAACTCTTTGGGTTGTATGTGTGGATCATTGATATTTTTCTTGGTACTTCATGCTTTCATTTACTTATCGCACCTTGGTGTATAGTGTTGATTGGTAGACTTGATATGCTTTGACATTACCTATGCAGTGGGAGTTACTGGATATGTATGTACTTCATTGACATGTTTTATACAGGGAGCTTGTGGTTGCAGTTTACAGGCTGCATATGTTCTTGGCATGGGTTTATTGATGTATTGATACCTTGGAGGTATGAATGGTTGGATGTATTAGCATGTGTTGTGGATGCTATTTCTGATCGTGTGGGTTTTTCAGTTGACAAAAAATTAGTTAGAGCCTTTGTTATCACTTGGATTTGATGCTTTTGTTTGTGGATTGGTGCATCTTCACCTTGGCATGTTCCTTTTCTTCCATAGGTGGCATGTTGGAGGATGAGAGGAGTTCTTTCTTGAGATGGTGGTCACTTTGTTCTTATTACAGGTATCTTGATGGAGCATGAGAGAATGTTAGAGGTTCATGTGGTTTCATGGATGGCTATGATGATGTATTTATTCATTGATCCCTTATGCAATGTATACAACAAGTGGGAGAATTTTGGGATATGGTGTTGTATTCTATTGCATAAATTGATTTATTATATTATTGTAATTAAATAATTATTTAGTTGTGATATACCTTGGTGGTGTTGTTAATCACACTAGGTAATTATTTGGGGACCCACTTGATGTTGTATTGTAACATTGTATTATTATTTATTGTGTTCGAGACATGTGATAATAATTTAATATTGGGGAAATATTATTTAATGTGATGCCTTAGTACCCAATATTAAATAAGCGGTTAGTGGTTTTGTATTCACATGGTTTTGTGGTACGTGGTTTCACCTTACCACTAGTTGTATTTTGTGTGAGCTTGTGTCTATAAAAGCAAACACATGTATAGTGGTTTAGGTTGGCTGAGTGGTTTGGTTGTCATTATTGAGTCTTCTTAGGAGTGCATTTGTGAAGCATGGCATGGGATGTGTGGATTCATGCTTGGACACATGGGAATGCATTGGAGGGCTTGATGCTTCGGAAATGTTCATTGTAACTCTTGTATTTGCTTCATGGTTGATTAATATGATGGAGTATGGATGCTTTTGGAGGCTAGTTTTTTCCCTCTTGAGGGTTTTCCTAGGGTATATATTGTGTCATCTTTGATGGGTATGTTGTTTATTCTCTTGCATGTGGATTATGAGCACTTATTTGCATTTTTATCTCTTTTGGGTTATGTGGAAATTTTCATACAATGGTTGCAAGTTTCCTTACAATCAAGGGGCGTTAGAAGGTGATCAAGGATGCAAAGAAGGAGTTGAGAAGATAGTTAATCATCACAGATAGCGTCAGAGTTCCAGAGGATGAGATTGTTAGTGAATTCATGGAGGAGATGATAGCCCATTATGACTTGGCGTAGACTAGCAGTTAGATCTTAGAGTGTTCGGGACAAACATTAGACACAATAGTTAACTTGATGCCTCTGTCCAAGTTAATTTGTTGTCACACATATCATTACATGTCTATCTTGAGGATATATTTTGTGGAGGTTGGACTTTTAGTTAGGTTCTAGTTAACTGATGTTAGTTATCAGTTGACTTTCATTTCAATAAGGACTTGCATGCCCATTTATTTTGTATAGTTTAGTTAATTGATGTTGTTTTTCCAGTTAACTACTAGGTTGCATACAGTTAGACTTAGAGAATAAATTCTTGCATGCTTGCAAGACTGAGTGTAAACTCAAGGAGATTTTAGGGTTCCCTACTCCTTGAAGTTCTATAAATAAGAGCACCCTTTCTCATTTGTAATTAACTTTTGCTCGTGATAGTGTACATGCTAAGCCCAATTTTCCTAAAGTATTTCTATTCAGTATCTGTTCAAGAACTTTTATTATGATAATAAATAGCTAAGCCGCCTTGCCTAAATGTTATTATTATGTACTTGTTCACTTTTGTTAATATAATACCAATTGAACGTTTATTTATGTGATAGGTCCTTCATATAGTTTGTTGTCCTGGGTTATATTTGTTTATAATAAGTTTGTTTCATATCTACACCTCGGATAGGAGTTCATCCTCCTTGCGAATTCAGAGATAAAACTTATCATGTGATGTTGTGCTTGATAATCTTTGTTTCATATCTACACCTCAGATAAGAGTCCCCCCTCCTTGCGAATTTAGAAGTAGAGATTATCATTTGTTGTTGTCTCCAATAATCTTTCTTTTATCATACACCTTCGATAGGTGTCCCACCTCCTTGGAAATCCTGACTTAAAGATTATCGTCAAATATTCCCTGCTCCTAATTCCTCATTCTCTATTTCTCTTGAGGAAATAGGATAGATTAAAGTATTAAGTTAGTTGTAGTTAAGATTTGTAAAACCAAAGAAAAACCTTAGTTGCAATGTATTGGTTTTCTTAACTATGTGCCTCTTTCAGCTGAGTCAAAAAGATAGGATTTAGATCATTTACTTGTTCATGCATATCAGAAAAAGAGGGAGCCTCCCCTCCTAATTTTAAGAGAAATCATTGCGTACTGTGCATAGTTGTCTATTGCCAATACACACTCCAGAGGTGTCAATTGTAACGCTAACACAATTAATAATTGCAAGTGTATGGGAATTTCATCAGATTGTGTAGGATGACCCATATGTTGACATTTATCACAATTTTGAACAAACCTTTAACAATCCTTGTGGATCGTTGGCCAATAATATCCAACAGTTAAAACTTTGTTAGTAGTTTGTTGTGCTACGAAATGGCCTCCACAAGGCTCAAAATGGCAGGCGTAGAGTATATCAAAGTCATCCTCATTTGCAACACATTTACACATAACATTATCAATTCCAATACAAAAAAGTAAACCATTAATCCAACTATATTTCCCACTAAGCCCTATAATCTTACATCGCTTAGAGAAAATTGAGGTAGAAATCTACAACAAGATAGTTAGCAATATCAGCAAACCATGGGATTTTTACAGAAATAGAAAAAAGATGTTCATCTAGAAAAGTATCATCCATAGGGATTGGTTCATCATCACACTGTAGTCTGGATAGAAAATCAACCACTACATTCTCCCATCCTAGTTTGTCAAGAATAGTAATGTCAAATTCTTGGAAGAGAAGCAACCATTGAATCACCGGTCCTATAACAACTGGCTTATTCATCAAAAATCTAATAGCAAAGTGATTCGTATGTACAAATACTTTGTATCCCATTATATAGTGGTGAAATTTATTTATCACATAGACTACAGCCAAAAATTCATTTTCAGTGACAGTATAATTTACCTTCGCCCCAGTAAAATTCTTACTAATATAATAGATGGAGTAAAAGAGAGAATCTTCCTTTTGTCTAAGTATTGCTCCCATGGAATTGTCTAATGCATCGGTATGGATGTGAAATGACAGTTCCCAATTGGGTCCTCACTTCATAGGTGTAGTTATAAGTTTACCTTTGATTTATTCGAAGGCTTGCTGACATTCGAGTGTCCATGAGAAATCAACATCTTTACCTAACAAAACAAAAAGAGGTGAGGCAATATTGCTGAAATTTTGGATAAACCTTCTATAATAACCATCATGTCCCAAAAAACTATGTGCATCCTTTGGAGAAGTAGGCACAAGCAAGTCTTAAATTATTTTTACCTTCTTAGGATCCACTTCAATTCCTTTTGCAAAAATATAATGTCCCAAAACAATACCTTCAGTCATTAAAATATAACATTTTTCATGACTTCAAGAAATATTAGTATCAATACATCATTTAAGAACTTTTTAAAGATTTTCCTTTGCTTCATCATATGTATCACCGGTTGATCCCACAATACTGGTTTATGATTTTTGGCCAAACTGGACATTGAACTGATTTTCTTTAACTAAATCTTCACTTTCAGGCACCTATAGCGGTTATACCGTGAGGAATTTGAAGATGATGCAAAATAGTGATTTGTGACATTTTTCCTGTAGATTGTAAATATATTTTTTTCAATTTTTTTGGAATTAGATTGCACTTCTTTTTCCATCTCCTTCAAAAACTAGTTTTTAACAGTAAACACCATTTTTAAAGAGTGACGTTACTGGCTAACGCATAATTTTTTTTCTATGAAGGATAAAATTCTTTTTTTTTGAATTTAGATTTGTAACTATGATATCTAGTGCATGGAATTGGTTTCATAGAGTTTCATTGAATATTTTTGTCTTAATTAAGTTTCAAAGTCAAACCAGTTATAATTTAGACATGATTTACTGGCTAAAACATAATTTTTTTTGTATGTATCAAAATTCAATTTTTTTTTTTTTGTTGGATCAAAGACATAAATATCTAGTCCATAGATATTTTTCAGATTTTATTTTTGATATTTTTCTATTTTTCCACATGTGAAGAATAGAGATCTTGATTTTCGATGAAAAACATGCATTCACAAGAAATTAAAAATAAATATAATAATCAAATTAAATTTATTTAAAATTATACTTTTTGGGAAGCTTATAATAAGGACTACATAATTAAAAAAAAAAAAATTTAAATGAATTCATTTGATCCCCCAAAAGGTAAATCAAAAGTGGTTTTTTATCAGCATTTTGATAGGTGTAAAGGAGACTCCATTATAGGTATGGTTTAAAACTAGCGGAGTTCTATCCAAGGGGCTTTGATCTAAGGTGGTTTGATCAAACCCTCTTCAATTAGAATATTTTAAATAAAACTTTTCAAGGCTTAAATCATTATATTTCAAAAAAATATGCGATTTTAGCAAAAATCAGGATCCCCCAGAAAGTGTAAACCACTATTGTGGGATCACCCCACCATAAATAATAAAATCAGCCATGTACACTTCTACACAATCATGAATTAAGTCTGTAAAAATACTTAGAACAACCCGCTCTAATGTAGCAAGTGCATTACATAATTCAAAAGGTAAGACATTATAGGCAAATGTACCCCATGGGGAAGTAAAGGTAGTTTTGTCTTGATTGTCTGGGGCAATACAAATTTGATTATATCCACTAAAGCCATCAAGGAAGAAAGAACACTTCTTTCCAACTAGGGTGTCTAAGACCTAATCTATAAATGGAAGTGAGAAATGTTATTTCTTATTAGCCTTGTTAAGGGCCCTATAATTGATGCATATTCACCATTTTCCATTCTTTTTAGGAACTACCACAAGTGGGGACACCGATTGGCTATTTGAGATAGGATAAATAAATCCTACGTTAAGTAGCTTTTGAATTTCATCCTTAACAATCCCATGTAAGATAGGGTTCAATCTTCTCAGGGGTTAGGGTACAAGTAGCAGGATGAATACCTCTCATATCTTGGTAATCCCAAGCAAAGGCATTTTTGTGGGAACACAACATAGCAATAAGGTCTTCTAATTGTGAGACACTCAAGTTGGGATTTATGTTAAGCATTTTGGAAGGCAAGATTTCCATAGCCTGTGACTAGACAAGAATATTTACAACAAGTAGTTGTGAAATAGATGTGGATGGATTAGAATTTCTAGGTATTAAAAATGGACTATATATAAAAGTATGATGTAATATTTGATGCAGAGTAATAAAATGTTGAATAGATTATGAATTACTAACTAATGGTAAATTTCCAAATGGGTAATTGTCACTTATACCCATAGGAAAAATTATTGTCTCTAAAACATTATCAACCAAATAATAATTTTGTAAGAAATTATTAATAACAATGTCTTCTGATATGTCCTCAAATTCCCTACTTTGATCAATTATCGAAATAGGTAAAGACTCTTCTAAATCACCATCAATCCATAATGGATCCTCTATTTCCAACAATGGATGTGTTGGAGGGTACAACGTCAATTGTTTTGTTTGCTCCCAATTCAAAATCACCATGTTTCCAGACCTGCAATTAATAAAAGCATTAACAACGGCTAACCAAGGCCTTCCTAAAATTAAGGGGTACCCCCTAGCTTAATCTTTGGTTGCAAAATCATAAAATCTGTGGGATACTCCCAAGACTCAATAGAAATAATGATGTATTCAATCATACCTTATGGTTTTACAAGGGAGTGATCAACCATTTATAGGACCGTTGGAGTAGGTCTTAGTCCTTGAAGGGCTAGTCTCTCTTTAGTCTCATTAGTCATTACATTTATGGTTGCTCCTAAATCCACGTGTATTTGGAATGACTACATCACCAATACATACCTTTATTATTGGGCTCCTAGGATCTACATACTTAGGGACAAAGATCCTTCCCAACATCAAATCTGCAAGTTGTCCAATGACTTGGACTATCTTGGGGTCCTATTTCTTCTGTCGTTTTCTCCCACAAAGTTCCTTGATTGCTTTAATGTACACTAGAACATCTCAAATGGCCTGCAAAAGGAATTTTAATGTTGACATTGTGTAACTCATTCATAAAATCAAAACTTGATTGAGATGTTTCTTGTGGTTTTGGTTGCTCTTGCAACCTATCAAGAAACAGGGGCCTTGGTTGTTCTTCTTCTAGTTCAACTGGATAATCCTTTACTTATATGATGGTTGGCCCTTGAAGATTCTTTCCTGATCTTAAGTGTACACCATCAATTTCTAATGCATTGACAAGATAAATTGAGAATCTTGCCACTTCATTGTTATAAACCAGTTGAGCCACCTTATTATTCGGATTGGGTGATGGTTGTGCAGGCATAGGCATGGCTTTCAGAGGCCAGACTGAACTAGATGGTTGATTAGATGATGATGGAACAAGTGGAAAGAGTTGTTGGGATTTTTTATAGGGATTTATTGTTGGAGGTGGTGGATATGGAGGGAATGAATGGTATTGTGGGTATGCTGGTGGTGGTGCTTGCCATTCTTTCCATGATTATGGAGAATGTGGATATTATTGTGTCCTACCTATATCGGTTGTTGAAGATTTAACAATTCAAACAACTCCGAGCTCAACATATTAACTTAGTATGTCTGAAGAAACTACGGACAAATTGGTTTGGGAATGAATTTTGTTGTAAAGGACTTTGGGGTGTTGCCTGATAATCAGTTGGGGGCACTCCTCATGGTTGCCAAGGTCTCCTCTAGGCCATAAAGTAAACAAGCTCATCTGTGTATTCTACCTCAGTCATACCTACAGGAAGAGGTTTTATAATAGTGTCCCTATTGGCTTCTTCTAAAGAAGAGATTTATGTTTTGTTGTATGGACATTCTTCACCATTATGCTTTTTACAACAAATAGGACAAAAGATGGCTAAGGATTTCTCAAGCTCCTCCTACTTCCTTCATGTATACAAAGTATTTATCTACTTACCCATATGACTTAGTAGGTCAGTCTTGAGGTCCTCGAGTAATGTATCCAATTATCATTTTGTAACTCCTGATCTTCCTCTAAGAAAAACATGCTTCTCGATGTACCCCCTAGCTGAATGGGTGGACCTTGAATAGTTCCTGCACACATCACAAATGTCATCAAACCTCATTTTATAAATTTCACCTCCACCCATAAGATTTAAAGTATCCAAACATTCATCTCTAATCTCTCTAAGGAAGAGCATTTTTATAGTGTCATGGGTCAACCCTGCATCTAGTTCTTTGTAGACTAAATAGGAAATGTTCCAAATAATTTTCTAAAGTTTCTTCCTCACGTTGCATGATGTAAAATACCTCATCTCGTGTTTCCTTAGTCCTACAATATTATTGGTATTCATATCATCCCAAATATGAATGGTTTCTTGTCCTAATCCCATAATCCATTTCAATGTTGCATCCTTTAGAGTAGCCGGAAACAATTTCAGCTTTTGTGCTTCAGTATGATAATCATAGCTGTGAGATAAAATGTCAAATTTAAAAAGGAACATATTGGGGTCTTCCATAGAAAGGCCTCAAAATATGGGCAAAGCTAAGTGCAAAATGTTCTTCATCAGGGCATCCTCCTTGAGATGTGCAATGGGGAACTTGAAAGTAAACAGGTTGTTGTTGGTCAATGCTCTTTCATTATTATTGAATCTCACATTGGGGTGCTGCCACAATAATGGGTTACACTTTTTCGGACATCCTGATTTTTGCGGAAATCACATATTTTTAGAAAATATAATGATTTAAGCCTTAAAAAGGTTCCATTTTTAGGGTTTTTATTGAAGAGGGTTTGATCAAACCCACTTATATCAAACCCCCTTGGATAGAAATCTGCTAGTTTTAAACCATACCTATAATGGAGTCTCCTCTACACCTATCAAAATGTTGATAAAAAACCACTTTTGATTTACCTTTTAGGGGATCAAATTAATTTATTTAAAATTATTTTTTTGTAAACATGTAGTCCTTATTGTAAGTTTCCCAAAAAGTATAATTTTAAATATATTTAATTTTATTATTATATTTATTTTTTATTTCTTGTGAATGTAGGTTTTTCAATGAACATCGAGGTCTTTATTTCACACATATGGAAAAATAGGAAAAGAGAGAAAAAAAATTCTTAAAAATCCATGTACACTAGCTATTGATGTCCTTATTCCAACAAAAAAAAAAAAGTTAATTCAAATGAATACAAAAAAAGTTATGCAATTGAAAGTATAATATATCCAAATTATAATTACTTTGAATTAGAAAATTAATTAAAAAATATATATGCAACAAAAAATTATGAAAAAATATCCATCCCCTAGATAATGGTGTGAAAATAATGTATTTAAAAAATTAGAATTGTATGCTTTCTATAAAAAAAATTATGCAGTCGAAAGTAAGCATCAGTTTTTGAAAATGATGTTTAGTAAAAAAAATAATTTAATAAAAACTACATAAAATAATTCACAATTTTTTTTTTAATTTGTTTTAAAAATATAATTAGATTCTCAACACAAAATATCACAAATCACTAGTTTGCTTCATCTTCAAATTTTTAATGGTTTAGCTTCTATAGGCGTACGGAAGTGAAGATCTGGTGAAAAATGTTGATTTCAATGTCAAGTTTGGCCAAAAAGTGTAACCCATTATTGTGGGATCACCCATTGTTGTTGTTGTCATTATCTATAAATGCCCAAGGAGTGTAGACAATTGTGGATGGTTTAGGATCTCTTGGGGTCTTCCCACTTTGGACTTTGTAAGATTCTCAAAATAGTCTACCAACCCTGTTATACAATTCTTCAAAAGACTCTTAATGGGTACTATAAGGGGTCTCAACAATGGTAGACTCAATGACACATTTTTCGATATCTGGTTCGACTAACTCTTTCTTAGATGATGTGTGCACAACTAATGGTTTTGATTTTTCTTGTTGTGAACCACTCCCCTTATCCTTTTTAACAAATATCTCTCTACTATCTCTACTATGATTCATGCACCTATATGACTTATAACAGAGCAAACTAAGGGTAATTATCCAAATGAGGTCGACTATCATGTAGACTTTCGCCTTAGCACACTAGTCCTAACTTAACTTACTAGGTTTTCATGCCTTTAACACCTTTCCCTGACAATGCAACCAAAATGATTGGACAAAGTTGTAGATCAATATTAGGGATAAAATATCCTTGTAGTTCTATCAAATTGGTTGAATCAGTTCCTTGTGTTGGCTTCCTCAGTTTGTTCCTAGATGTCAACCCAGGGAACATAAGCTCCTAAAAGGTATTGTGGTTGTATACTGAAGGGGTGAAAGTAGCAATTGGAGTGGGGATGAATTGCAAAACACTCAAATATAAATGCTTTGAAAAAATGAATAAATCATACTCTTAAAGAAAACCTTTGGAAACCATCAAATGATTTAATTTAACAACTCAAATAAAATTCTTTAATGTATACAAAATCTAGCTATATCCAATTCAATTCTGATTAAACATTACTAGTTATGTTTAAGATTAAAATACTCTTGAATTTGCAATGGTTTGTATTAGCAGAATTCTGGCGACAAGACCTGTTAATTATGGTGATAGGACCTGTAGAATCTAGTAACAAGAATTGTGCAATGAATGTAAATTCTAGAAAATACAATTGTTAACTCTAAATTCTTAAACAAAATGTAATGAACCAATTAGCATGTAACCACACTCACAAACAAATAATAATTGTTAAATTATACTTAAAAGAATCTCACAAAACAAATAACAATCACTAAACATAAATCATACTCACAAAACAACCTAAAGTAAATTCAACTGGCTGAAGAGTGGGCCATGCCTCCCAGTCGATCGATTGAAGAGAATAGTCAAGAAGCTCTCATGTTTAACTCAGATAGTAATCATTTCAGTATTATATTGCTTGATTCAGAAAGTTGGAAATGTTCGATGTACACAAAGGAGACTTATATAGTCTTTTACATGGAAACCGAATCATCGAAATAATACATGCAATTTTAAAGTTCAACAAGATCCAATTTGATTAAAGAGAGAATGAAGTGGCCTATGGCCTATTCTTTCTTAAAAGCCAAAAACTGATTACTAACATAATGCAAAAAGACATTAACTACCCAAATCCTTCTAAAGACTATAAATCGATTGACTATTATTATACAAAATACACCAACAGTGTTGATTCCGAGTTGGCAACCAAAAGGATGAAGACAATCTATTCCATCACTTCTCCTCACGGCCACAAGAACCTTGTTTCCACACATACTCATTAGAATTAGTACTAATTAACAGGTTACTCCTAAGGTGCATTTATCCTCTAATTCATATCAATCACGTTTAATCTTATAGAATTATTATGGTAATCTAGGGAAAAAGGACTAAAGTATAGGCTAAAATCAATGGAAAAACAAGACAAACATTTAGCCCATCAAGGACTCTACCCTTGTTATGGGGCTTAACAGGGATACAACCTTCCTTATCATTTTTCCCCTTTGACATAGGGGCTTTACCTTTATCCTTTGAAGGTAATGGATGATAAGGCAACTTGGTTGAAGTTCCACTGATGGGCACCACTAATGAGCTAAGTTTAGGAAATTTTCTCTACAAATACCCATACTCATGACAAATTCGACAACAAAATGGGAGAGCTTCATAATCGAGTTTTTGAATCCACGAAGTGGATCCAACCTAAATTTCCATCGAATTTGGCAATGGGTTATTTAATCCAATTTCAATATAAACACAACCATATGAGATTACCTTCTTATCTATTTTATGTTGAGATGGACCCACTGGTTTGCTTAGCATCAATGCAATCATGTGCAAAATAACGTTCCTCTAGAACTCCAATGGTAGCTAGGGGAGCCTCACTCAAACTGGAACCCTTGATAAAAGCTCCTCTGCTAGATTAAATCATATATGCTAGGGTTTAAAGAACAACCCCACCTAATTATAGAAATATGTACCCACGATTCCAAGAAAGGGAGGGAAACACGAATCCCTATAAACTTGAAAATTAAAGCATGGTTACACAAATAATTAACGTCCTTTGTAACTAACTTTAGTTGAATAACTAAAATCAGGTGAGAAATACTCCTCTCTAGACAACCATTTACCTTCAGATCCTGAGGTCCCCCAATATAAGATGTGTCCCCTTGTTTAAAGCTTTTCTTAAAAAATTAATTGCTTTGGAGTGGACTGACAGGATGGGCCTACCCCAGTCAAAATCTCAGAAAAAATTCATTTTATCAAACTCTCTCATACCTTCAACCGACATCATTAATAAAAAAACAAAATAGATCAAGGGAAAGTTAAATTATTCACAAATTTTTATCTCTTACCCCACACCAAACCACCTCCTGAACCCTTCACAACTCCTCCCAAAAAGGCCCACACAACACCGCCAAACCCTTGCGCACAACCCCGCCCAACCCTTACGCACAACCCCTCTGAACACCCCACACATAACCTAAAGTCCCCATAAATACGTACCCCATTGCTACCACAAGAAACAAACAACAACAAAAAAATCAAAAAGAAGAGAAATGAGCAGAGGTCCGACATGCCTTAGCTCCCATTTTCGAGCTCCTTCCTCTCAACTTCCATCCACATTGTCTAATGACTTCTAATTTGTTATAAAACACATTTATTAATTATGCCAAAGGTGTTCCCTATATGAAACCAATCGACTGACTTACATGATCGATAATCCACATTTATGGAGAAACGTGTAAGACGATTGTAACATTTGGAGTTGTTGGAGCATTTTCACCAATTTTTGAGCTATAAGTCACTGATAACCATCCATGAACTTTTTGGTTTCTTTTTCAAGGTTACATGAACTTTATACTTCAATGCACTCTATCTTCAATTGTCCGATCTGTGTATCCAATGATTTGTCATTGATGTACCGTGTCTACCAAATCAATCAACAAACATGCTTATCTTATTTGCATCACAAATTGACTATTAGGTTGCGATCTCGTAAATAATTGGCACACATAGTAAGGAAAAATGAATGCTCTCGATTTCTTACCTTGGACGTGTCAATCCTTTGAATTCCCCCAAAATTCTCCATCTTTCGACAAATCCAAGATTAACTTTTAAACTTTATAATTTATTAAATGTTTAATAATTTTACATAAATATTTAAATAATTAATTCTATTTAATATTATATAATAAATAATCAGTAATAATTAATAAATTATATTAACATTATTTAATAATTATAAAAATAAATACTTTTATATATAATTATATTATATTTAAATTATTAATCAATAATATACATTATTTAAGTTTTATTTAATATTATATAATAAATAATAAATTAATTTAATATTATTTTGTAATTATTTATATATTAATTTAATATTATTTTATAATTATAGAAATAATATTGATTTTGGTTAATAATTAAATTTGTAAATAATGTATAGATATAATATAACAATTTAGATGGGGCGATGGGCCTAGTTCGATTGGCTAAAGCATCCTGTTGCAGGCAAGAGGTCACGAGGTCTAGTCTCCCCATCGTCCTCGTGGTACCAGAGGGCATGTTGTGCCAGCGTCACTGATCACATGAAAAAAGCTTACCAAGTGCACTACAGTTTATAGGGGGCAACTACCCAATTTTGATTCCTGCAATCTATATACATATAATAATTTAGATTAAATTAAACTTAACCTCATAATGTATCAATATTCAAAAATATATAATCAAAATAATATCTTCATAGTCATAAGGTTGTATGTGAAACTAAAGCAAAGCAATTATGGGTATAACGAAAATAATGGAATACTGTAATTTAAGACTCTCAAAGGTGAGAAACAAGTACAAACAAGAGAAGTGAGAAAGAAGATACAATAGATCAATTGCAACAAAGTCAAACCAAAAATATTTTGTAATTCATACATATTCAATCAAAAATGACATGTCTATGCAATTTCCAAGTAGCTTCCTCCCTTGGTTCTCTCTCCTCTACAAAATCCAACTTACAAAATAGTACAATTATGAATAACACATCAAATATCATAGTTGCAAATATTTTATATTTTGATCCCTTAGATGTCTTCTATCTTCAAAAGTATAGGGGGATAAGGGCACTAAAGGATAGTGCATATGTGACCAAAAAACAAAATGAGGTTATACATGTCAATTACAATAATTCAGTATTTTGTTAAAATTATCACCATCGATATAATTTTTTATCAAAGGTATGACCACCATACTAGGTGTATGTTAACATCTTTGTTGATGGGTTAGTTATGAGTTGGTCCACTCATATCCACATGGATATACTTATACACTTGCAATATTTGAATGTCATACCTCTATCTCTCTCTATGTCTTTGCTTATCCCTCTCTATCTCTCAATATCTCCCTTTATCTATATCACTCCCTCTCTATCTATTGAGCTATCTCCCCCTCTCCCCCTTCTCTCTATCTCCCTCTCACTTCTCTCTATCTCTTTCTATCCATATATTTCTCTACCTCGATCTCCCTATCTCTCTATCTCTCTCCCTATCACTCTATCTCTTTCCCTATCCATCTCTCTAACTATATATCTCCCTCTCCCTCTCCCTCTTTATATATTGAACTATCTATCCCTCTCCCCTCTCTCCCCCCTCTTCTCTCTCTCTCTCTCTCTCTCTCTCTCCTCTACCTCTCTCCCTCTCTCCCCTCTTCTCTCTTCCTCCTCTACCTATCTCTCTTCCTCTCTCTTCCCTCTTCCCTTTCTCTCTCCCTCTTCTACCTATCACTCTTTTTCTCTCCCTCCCTCTCTCTATATCCCCCTCTTTCTATCTCTCCCCATCTCCCTTCCTAGCTCCATCCCTATCCCTCCTATCTATCTCTACCTCTCTCTCCCTTTATCTTCCCATATATCTCTCTCTCCCTCTCTCTATCTCCCCCTATTTTTCTCTCCCTCTCCCCCTCTCTATTTGTCTATCTCTAATTCTATTTGTTTGCCCATCTCTCTCTCTATCTCCTTCTCCTCCTCTATGTATATCTCCTTATATTTCAATCTCTCTATCACTCTATCTAACCATCTATCTCTTTGTCTCTCCCTCTTCCTCTCCATCTCTCCCTCTATATCTCTCTATCTCTCTCCATCTTTATCTCTCCCTCTATTTCTCTCTATCACTATCTATTTGTCTCCCTCTTCCTCTCTCACTCTATCTTCATCTCTACCTCTATCTTCCTCTCTCCCCTATATCTCTTTGCCTCTATCTCTATCTCTGTTCTTCCATATCTCCCTCTATCATTCTCTCCATCTCTCTCTACCTCTATATCTCTCCCTCTCTCTCCCTCTCCCTATATATCACTTCTTGTCTCTATTTTTATCTTTCTATCTCTCCCTCTCTATATATTTATCTCTTTCATCTCTATCTATCCCTCTCTCCTCTTTTTTATCTCTCCCTCTTCTTCTCTCCACATCACTCCCCTTCATCTCCATCTCCATCTCTATCTTCCTTTCTATCTCTATCTCCTTACCCCCTTGCCCCCTCTCTCTTCCCCCCCTCTATCTCTCCCTCTTTCTATCCCTATCTCTCCCTCTCTCCCAATTGCAAACATAACATAAGCCTATCAGTAATGAAGCCTACTTATCTTCTTGATTCAAAGGTTTTGTTTCACTTGTGTTTAGATCTCTATAAGTTGGACACATAGTTGAGTTAAAGCTATCACTTTTCTATTGAGACCTTTATTGCACAAACATCATTTGCTAAATGACTTACCAATTGACCTCATGTACCACACAAATGTATGCAAAAAATAGACCAAAATTTTCCCTAATTGACCTTCCACACCTCTTTGACATACCCATTACACACCAAATTCGAGTATTATTAATTAATTAAACATCGAAATAATATTGCTTAAGGCAACTTATATTTTAAAGTCTTTATAAGATACAAATGCCACTTATAAGTAGAAGGCCAAAAGAAAAATTATAGTATAACTGAAGTAAATGGATGAATATTAAAGTAAAATATTTTTTTAGTTTTAACATCCAGAAGACCAAAGAAGGAAGAACATGTTGGCGAACTGCATTTTCGTGGCTAGTGTGGTTTAAGGATCGGTACCAGTGGCCTAGATATTATTAATTACAGATTGAGTCATATGAGTAAATCTAGCATCATTCAAAAAGCTTGTTTACACTATTAAAAAACTC
Source organism: Sequoiadendron giganteum (assembly GCA_007115665.2). Classification (NCBI taxonomy): domain Eukaryota; kingdom Viridiplantae; phylum Streptophyta; class Pinopsida; order Cupressales; family Cupressaceae; genus Sequoiadendron; species Sequoiadendron giganteum. The sequence goes on from CM021108.1 coordinate 379,023,482, forward strand.
CACATTTATACGAAGCGCTATAACCTGTAGGAAGTTTTGATTTGGAAGTGGAGAGCGATGGAAGAGGAGTGGAGTTATCATGTGCGGGTGTTGGCACACAGCGGGAGTGGGAGAGAGTCAGTGGATCCTCTTCAGCCTCCGCCTCCGATTCATTATCTCATTCAATCTGTAATTCACTTTCCGGCCCTTTTCTTTCTTTTGTGCTCCCTGTTCGCGCTTTACTGACTCTGTTTTTGCGACCATCAGGTGAATAAACTGTACGAAATGTGCAAGGCTGAGAATTCGGCGGATTTAGTAGCCAGAATATTTCCGCAGATGAATAAACTCTTCCAACGCTTCATTGCATCTGCATCCAATTCTTCCGGGCTTCTCCTTCTGGTAATTGTATGTCATATTTCTGTTTAAAGTAAGGGATTTTACAATTCCACTTACAAGAAAAACTCCAGGCAATTCTTCAATTTTTCGTGGACTTTGGGGAGATAGCGTTGCACGATGCAGACCCAAGTATCCGGACTTTTTTCCGTTCATGCCTAAGCCGGTAAGATGAAATGCTAACACTTCCTAAAATTATTCTGTGTTGGATTTTTATCCCCGCTAGTCATTGGTCTACCTGTAGTGGATTTATCAGTGCCGATTTCGGGTCAGCTGTAATGGATTTAAAAACTACACTAGAACCAATTTGTACTTGACAATCTCTAATCAGTAGGTTACTACTTTTGTAATTTATACAATTTTTTAATTTTAGGATCAACTCCTAATTAGAAGCAGACAAAATCTTATAATGATAGAAGGTAGATTGTACAGAAATATAAATAGATAAAAACAGAAACCAAAGCACAATCCATATGATTACCTGAATCAAGTTAGTCTTTGACATATAAATGTAGTACTTTTGATTAGCATTTAGAAATTGACATCCTTTCATCTATGCAATATTTGTTTTATTTTCGATGGCTTGGACTGTTTAATGATATCTTTTTTCTTGGATTGCATGTGATATTTAAAATGAAAGAACAAAGCACAGTCTGGAACGTTACTTGCTGTTCTCTGTAATTCCTCTCTCTCTATACCCCCATCTAACGTATGGAAAGCAATTTTAGTTAGGCAGTCACAGGACGTATAATGTCATTCATCCTTTTACCCTGACATAAAATTTAGAGTTGTTTCCAATCATTAAGGATTTACGAATGTTGTCCCTTTTGTGTGACAACTCTCACACGTGAAAAGGGTATCCATTCCCTGGAAGGGCACATTATCATGCTAGTTATACCAATGGAAATGATAAACAAAGGATGAACCAAAAGATTAAGCGGCAAATCAAGCATTCCTCACAATTTCATTAGGGTAAAGAAATACATAGTAAATAACTTAACAACTCCCTTCACGGAAGAAATGAATGGTCATGTGTGACCTTTCAACTTCCAATCCATTTGTGTATACTTTCAATATTATTTTATTATATGTTGGTTCAATTTATAAAATAGTCTCATATGATCCAAAGTCTGCCGAAGTTATTCTCTGCAATTGAAATGATCCAGGGTTCATCTTTGAAAGTCTGTATGCCACAAATTTCTGTGAAGTCCTCTTCGATATGTTGGTACTACACTTTCCACTTCTGTGTCCAACAATCCCATAATGTTCACTGCAAAGGTGAATTGTGTACGCCTGATATGCCCAAACTGTAAATATAGAAGTTCATGGTGTCACCTGCGAGGAGTTTTCAGATATCTCCAAATGTAGATATCTCATGTTATTGGTCACGAGTATCTAAAACTCTGTGAGGTCAAACTGCCTTGAAGTGCTCCAGTGACACTCCTCAAATGCTTGAATTCTCATTGTGTTAAGTTGATGAAGAATCGTCTCCTAATGGTCTCATGAGTCAATGATTCCTATATCTTGCAAAAAATGTCGACACACAGAAAACTTCACATGGCAGAAAAATGTGCCAAAATTCCAAAATATCTGATGAACCATCTTTGGGCATGGCTATCAAATCTGCAAACATGCATATCCAATGTCCTGCAAAAAGATGCAATTTGTCAATCATCTCTACATGATATGTAATTGACGTCTCCTTAGTCACTATTTGAACCGGCAAACGTAACACTAAAATATTCAATCCCGACAAGAAAAATCTTGAGATGCTATCAATTGGGACAACCCAACTCTCAAATTATCATGTAGAAAATTCTGAAATCTAAGATATTTCAATCCACAACATTTGGAATATCTATAAAACTGATAAAATCGACAAATTCATCAATAAATGACTACCCAATCATCAACTAGATACATAAAATATCCAAAATTCCAAATAGATCATACAATCTACAAATGTCGTCAGAGCTCTTATCTTCAGTGATAGCGCACTTAATTAAGTGTTCAATGACACAAACCAGCCAGTAATGCACAAATGCTCAAATGTAACAAATACCATATTCTGCATTAGGAATCATGATGTGACAGCCACAAATCTTGGAATATCGTCACAATCTCAAGCTCTTGGAAACACTGATCCTTCGGGACCTATCAAGATATCTCATAACCAAAACCTGAAAAACACAAGTTATCACTAAGTACCATTTCTGAAAACATCTTGGAAAACATTTTGTTAGGTTCTAACTATGAGATATGTTCAGTTACAACTTCTAAACTATCTACTACCTGTCATGCTTGTCTGAAATTCAAAATAAACATCTATTTTACAAACTGACAATCCAAGAATTATCCAGATGCATCTGGAGGATCGCCAAAATTTGCTTCAATAACCAAAATGCAAAACTGAAGTGTTCATGTACACAATGCTTACTGAAAACTCTAGTATCCACAGTTCACAATGCAAGCTCTAGGTGAACTATCAACAAAATCAACTCAATATAAATTCAAAATCTAAAATGAATCAACTTGAAATGTGGCTTGTAATGTTCTCCCTTGTAATATCCCCAATGGGATCTGCCCTAGATTTCTGATTTATTTTTCTGCACTTTTCCAATTTAGTTTCTGCTCAAACCCTAGGGACTGAAGTCTGATTTTTATTTCCAGAATGATAAACACTTATAGGCATTCAATAAACATATGCCAAACATCCATAAAACCATGCCAAATGTATAGATAACATTAACTATGATAGCAACCATGAAAATCAACCATCCAAGTGCCAAACATAGATCGAATAAATCTGATTTCTGAGTATAGAAGTCTGATGCTACAAAACTAAATATTCTAGACTGATTTTACAATGAATTCATGGGCTCAAACATGCCAAAAATATGCCCAGATTTCTGCTCTACAAGTCAGACCTAAAACTATGATTGTACATACCAAATATATGCAAAATAGTCTTTAAATACCAAACCCTAGATGGGCGAATTCCTCCTTGGCAAGTGCTTAGGGTTTGCTGCTCCAAATATGCAAAATTGCCCTCCAAAGGTGGGTGCTCAGGTCTGCTCCAAAGTAGCGCTACAAATTACGGCAAAACCCTAATGCAATATGCTCACAAAATGCCACAACAATGCTGCTCCAAATCTGATCTCCAAATCTGATTATGCAATGATGCTCGAAACCTCTAAATGTCTCCAATGAAGTGCAATTAGAACTCCATTAAGAGTCCTCCACAAGATGAGCTAGGTTTTTGTCCAACTCACCGTATTCACAAGGCTTTTCGTCCTTGGAATAAAGCCCAACCAAAGTTGCAACCAAAGAGAAGAATCTCCAAAATGAAATTAGATATGAAGCGATGCCCCAAATGACTAGCACTTTACTTTCTTTAATAGCCCTCCAAAAAAAAAACCTTAACAAGGCCGACCTCCTTTATTTTATATTTATTTATTTATTTTTTCCTTTTTTCCCCTCCAATCTTGGCTGACCCCAATAAAGTATTCTTATTTTATTTTATTTATTGTTTATTTATTTATTTAATTATATTTTAATATTATATAATATATGTACTAGTGTTTAAAAACACTATTAAAATAGGGTGGATTTAGGGCGGGAAAAAGAGAACATTACATCCCTGTCAGATGAGCATGGGAAATTCTGTATAGAATCTCCTTGGAAGGGAAAGTGAGTCTGAAATAGAAATGAGAACTCTAGGTACACTCTCAACAAAATCTATGCAACATAACCCAATATCTAAAATGCCTTGACTAGAAATTGGACTCCTGATTTCTTCTTGTAAGATGAAAGTGCAAAATCTCCCTATAGAAACTACTGGAAGGGTTAGTGATAGTCTGAATTTTGAAACACAAATGTCAAATCAGCAACTTGGTTTATCCCATGTATATACAAACTGTAGAATGCACATAACCCAATGACGTCCTTTTGGATTTTCTTCGGAAGTCTCAAATAGGCCACCTTTTTAGGATTTCAACCTAATGGGAAGAATTTCTAAGCTGTTTATTCAGATTTTAAACTTACAGATCTTGTTCAAGATACGGGGTTCCTATTTGCTCCACCAAATCATCACAAAAGGCAAAAAATTCCAATCATAGCCTCAGATGCAAATAAAACATCTAGACAAATAGCTGATGCATACAACTACTGTACGCCTTGCTTAAATTAGAGAGATTGTGATGCAGTAAGATAACACAACCACACACAAAGGACTCACTTTATGGGTTTGAACAAAATGTATGGATTCCATAATTGCCACTGACTCAAATCCAAATTCGCATATGGATTCACATGACTCATCTCACTCAAATCGAGTGAGATAAAAGTTAACACATGTTTTATCCAATGCAGCCATCTTCAAATTAACCACCATTGGGAAAATCCCTACACCTGCAAACTTGGGTGAAACATTAGGTGTACTTGCACCATATGGAAATAGCTGAGGCAAATGCATTAACACCCAATGTGGCATAATATCCAATATGAGGCAATAAATCATATCATCTAATTGGCAATCATCTACGACTAGCATGATCTAGACATCAAGATGCAAAAATAATAATCTAGAATGCTAAATCTAATATGATAATCATACCTATATCATTTTATAGTGAAAACAGTGAAATTGAAGTACAGTGATAACCCAAACATATACTGTTGATGTTATAGCAGTGGGAGATATCTTTCTCTCAAATTTAAAAATGATGGATAAATAATACCAAGGCAAGTCGGACTTGCTATATATAATAATTTTATGAAGAGTCACCTTGTTTCTTAAAAGAGGCCAACCCGAATGAAGAGTCACCTAGTTTTGTATAATACAAGGTGATGATCATTCATTTGATCATCAAGTTCATTCATCATAATTCGCATTCCTAGAAGAAGTTCATACTTGAGCAGCAGATCATCATCTTGTAGCAGGGTGATCCCACAATAATGGGTTACACTTTTTGGTCAAACTTGACTTTGAAATCAACATTTTTCACCAGATCTTCACTTTTGTACGCCTATAGAAGCTAAACCATTAAGAATTTGAAGATGAAGCAAAATAGTGATTTGTGATATTTTGTGTTGAGAATCTAATTATATTTTTAAAACAAATTAAAAAAAAAATTGTGAATTATTTTATGTATTTTTTATTAACTTATTTTTTTTTACTAAACATCATTTTCAAAAATTGATGCTTACTTTCAGCTGCATAACTTTTTTTATAGAAAACATACAATTCTAATTTTTTAATTACAGTGTTTTCACACCATTATCTAGTGGATGGATATTTTTTCATAATTTTTTGTTGCATATATATTTTTTAATTAATTTTCTAATTCAGAGTAATTATAATTTGGATATATTATACTTTCAGCTGCATAACTTTTTTTGTATTCATTTGAATTAACTTATTTTTTTTTGTTGGAATAAGGACATCAATAGCTAGTGTACATGCATTTTTATGAATTTTTTTTCTCTCTTTTCCTATTTTTCCGTATGTGTGAAATAAAGATCTCGATGTTCATTGAAAAACCTACATTCACAAGAAATAAAAAATAAATATAATAATAAAATTAAATATATTTAAAATTATACTTTTTCGGAAGCTTATAATAAGGACTACATGTTTACAAAAAAATAATTTTAAATAAATTAATTTGATCCCCTAAAAGGTAAATCAAAAGTGGTTTTTTATCAGCATTTTGATAGGAGTAGAGGAGACTCCATTATAGGTATGGTTTAAAACTAGCGGCTTTCTATCCAAGGGGGTTTGATATAAGTGGGTTTGATCAAACCCTCTTCAATTAAAACCCTTAAAATGGAACCTTTTTAAGGCTTAAATCATTATATTTTCTAAAAATATGTGATTTCAGCAAAAATCAGGATGTCCCAAAAAGTGTAACCCATTATTGTGGCAGCACCCAGCGGCAGATCATCATTTTGTAGTAGCTGACCGGTTTCAAGGAGAAACATATTCATTTGTATCTTTGCATCTAGGAGAGGTGCTATTATTCATTGTATCAAATTCGGCATTGTGTTGGGCCTGAGTTGTAAGCAGATTTCTGCTCTTATTCCTTCAATATATAAGAGATATATTTGCTGGGTTTTTCTCCCTCGAGTAGGAGGGTTTTCCTAGGGTATCTTGTTGTGTTCATTGTCTTATGTGTTGCATTTTCTGATTGCTTTCATTTCTGATCCTAAATCTAACATATACAAGCACAACATATGCATCCCATAATACATAATTGGAAATCTAGATGCCAATACAAAACTCTTATTGAGAATGCATTGATGGCAATTACAAAACATCACCCTAAGACCAATAGTGGAATTAAAGCAAAATCAGTAGATATATAAAGCACAAATGCTTGAGGCATTACAATTTGGTTGTGGAGACGACCATTGCTCTCCAGGGGAAAACAATGCATGATTTTGAGCCAACAAATTTTTTGATGGTTAAGACTAATTTGGGGATATGATCATGACAAGGTGAAGTAGACCTTCTTAAGATTGTTTAGATAATCTTAAGAAATGAGTCCTCAAGAATGGTGTGGATAAGGCTGTCCTAAAAGCTGAAAACAAACAACTTAAGGAATCCATAACTTGTCTCCTTTAGTTCGCAACAAGCTCCATGTTAACATTTCAATCAAGCTTGCATACACAAATATGGGTATGGATACTGTTGAATTAAGGTAGCTTCGGTCATATATAAATGATGATTGAATATATTCAACATCATCATTTATATATATCGAAATCGCTACATCCCAAGTATATTTTTGATCTGCATTTAGAGGTTATTACTTGCAGATTATTGGCTTTACATGTTCTTCATTGAATCCCGATCAAGCATCATTTTTCAGTGATCACTTCCAGATCAAATTTTATTATTTATTTGTGCAAGTTAAGTTCAGATCGAACTTAGTAAACATATACGTTTATTAAGTAACTAACCTCGATTGGTAATCCGGTGGTTAGTTAGATGAAGTGGCACAAATAATGGGACACGTCCCATGAGCAAATGTGTCTCTACTTTGTGGAGACATGTTCGCTCATGGGACGTGTCTCCCATTAGATATTTAATATAGATCCAATCCTCATTTGAAGACATCAAAATTATTAATGTTCTGCACTTGAGGATCGAATACCACAAAGAGAAATTCAGACTTGAGAATCATGATCAATACTCCCAAGATTCAAATCTGACATCAACTTCATATTTCAAGTTCAATATTCTGTTTATAATCTGATCGATTTACTCAATATTTAACATGGTATCAGAGGCACGTTGAGAATGATCCGATTAAATCCAGATATCAGATTATAAAAATCGTATTTTCTCTTGAAATCACAAACACATTTCATTCTTCATAATGTCAAGTGTAAGCAGATTCGAGGATCGTCTTGAAGGTGCAAACAACTTTACTTCATGGAAATTCAGAATCGTGATGATTCTGAAAGAAAATAAGTTAGACTCATTTGTGAAAGAAAACAAGATAGAACCAGAGAATGATCTGGAGAAAACTCAATGGATTGAGAACGATGAGAAAACTATGAAAATTATAGTAGATGCAGCTAGGGATCATATAGTACCTATTCTATCTAAACATGAGACTGCATATCAAATGTTTAAATCCCTTGAGAGCACCTTTGAAATAAACAACACCAGTAGGACCTTGCTCTAAAGAGGCAACTTAATAATGTTCAAATAAACAAAGGAGAATCTATTAATGCATATTTCATGAGAATCAATGAACTAAGAAATCAACTGTCAACAGTCGGATATCAAATTGATAGCAAGGAGTTAACACTAATAGCTCTAGGTGGCCTACCAAACTCATGGGAGTCATTTGTTCAAGGAATAAGTGCAAGATCAAAACTCCCTAAATTTGATAGGCTAAGAACAAATTGCTTACAAGAAGAAACAAGACTAATGACAAAAGAAAACAATCAAAAACCCATAGATGAGGATATTCATGTGCTAAACACAAATTCTCATAAGAAAGGTAAGAAGAAAAACTTCAAGAGAAAGAAGAATTCTTATGGAAAGGGATCATTCAAGAAAAGGAAAGACATCTCCCAAATACAATGTTTCATATGTGATCAATATGGACACTATGCAATCAAGTGCCCTGATAGAACAAAACAACAAGCATCCTTTGCTAAAGTTGGAAAGACAAATACAGAATATGATTCTGAGAAATTTGTCTTCTACTCAGCATTATCAAGCCAAGTATCAAACAAAGTCAACACCTGGGTAATTGATAGTGGTTCATCAAGGCACATCACAGGGTTCAGAGAACACCTAGATACTATGATAGAAGAAACTGATGAAGAAGTAACTATTGGGGATGATTTTGCACATCCAGTAAAGGGGGTTGGAACTTGCACCATAAATTTGAAGTCTGGCCTCTCTCTACAACTCACTGGAGTATTGTTTGTACCAGGAATAAAGAGGAATCTAATATCCATTTCTGCTCTTGAAGACAACGGATATAGGGTTACCTTTATGGATGGAAAAGTTCTGGCATGGCCAAAGAACTCCACTATAAAGAAAGCACAAACTATAGGTATAAGACAAGGATATCTCTACAAACTGTGCATTGACACTAAACAAGCTCTTATTCATGAGATCTTTGATTCAAATGAAATTTGGCATCGAAGATTAGGACATATTCATTTCCGTGCCCTACCTTCTGTAGAAAAATTAGTAACAGGATTGCCCAAACTAAAACAGATTCATGAAGGAGCATGCAAAGGGTGTGCCCTAGGGAAGAATACAAAGGGGACCTTCGAAAATAGTTTGAGTAAAACCAGAAATAAATTAGAACTAGTACAATCTGACTTATGTGGACCCATGTCTATACCCTCCATGGCAGGATTCTTATATTATGTAATATTTGTAGATGACTTCTCTAGGAAAACCTGGATATATTTTCTTAAATGTAAAGAGTTGATAGAAATCCTTAAAAGGTTTAAGGAGTTCAAAGCTCTTACATAAAACTTTTCTGGGAAGAAAATCAAAATACTAAGAACAGACAATGGGAAGGAATACACCTCAGAAATCTTTAAAGAATTTTGTGTAAATGCTGGGATTAAGAGGGAGTTTACTGTAGCCTACAATCCTTAACAAAATGGTGTTGCTGAGAGAAAAAATAGAATTATTGTAGAAGCTGCTAGAGCAATGTTGTTCAACCAAAACATAGAAACTTCATTTTGGGCAGAAGCCTCTAGGACAACTGTCTACATTCAAAATAGATGTCCCCACTCACATCTAGATAACAAGATTCCTGAAGAAGCATTTACTGGTGTAAAACTTGACATAAGTCACTTAAGGATCTTTGGTTGCCTTGTCTACATTCATGTACCTAAAGAAAAAAGATCTAAATTAGAGCCTTATGGAAAGAAAGGGATATTTGTGGGCCATAGTGAAACCTCAAAAGCTTACAGAATATACATATCCGGACATAAACAAATTGAACTAAGTAGAGATGTCATCTTTGAGGAAGACATTGCTTTCAAAAGGGCAAAGAGTTCTAATGAGATATAAATTCAAGATACTCCTAAAGTCGTGGAGGAGGATCCTGCTCCTGAGATTTAGAGGGAGTATCCTGAAGAAATCATAAATGAAAACCAAACTGCTCCAGAAGAAAATCCTAATAACAACAGCAAGAGGAGACCACTTTGGGCTAGAAAGATGATTAAGGAAGCTGAGAATTATACAACACCCAAAGGAACTTTTAGAGAAAGTAAGAGACCCAAAAGATTCTCAAGCTATGTTGCCTTAATGAATGAGATCATTAGTTCAGAACCAACTAGTGTTACGGAAGCTCTCAAGAATCAAGTATGGAAAGATGCTATGACGGAAGAGTATCAGTCCATTTTGAAAAATGATGTATGAGATATAGTACCTAGACCAAAAGAGAAATCTGTTGTCTCTTCCAAATGGCTCTTCAAAATCAAACATGCTGCTAATGGCAATATAGAGAAACACAAGGCACGTTTTGTGGCCAGAGGTTTCTCACAAAATGAAGGTATTGATTATGAAGAGACATTTGCACCTGTTGCCCGGTACACCTCTGTGAGAGCAGTGATAGCTATTGTAACAGCTAAAGGCTGGAAGATTCATCAAATGGATCTGAAAATTGCCTTCTTGAATGGGACCATTGAAGAAGAAGTCTATTTAGAGCAACCTGAAGGTTTTGTGATACATAAAGCAGACTCACATGTATGTAGATTGAAGAAAGCTATAGATGGACTTAAACAGGCTCCCAAAGCCTGGTATGAAAGAATTGATAGCTATCTTTTGGGACTAGGATTTTCCAAGAATGATGCAGATCCAAATCTCTATTTTAAGGTAATTAAAGGTGATATGATAATACTAATTTTATATGTTGATGACCTGCTGATAACAGGAGAAGATCACCTTATTACTCAATGTAAAAAGGACCTGGCTTCAAAATTTGACATGAAAGACTTGGGCATTTTACATTACTTCTTGGGGTTAGAAGTCTGGCAGAAATCAAATGGTATCATTCTAAATCAAGGAAAGTATACTATTGATATTCTGAAGAGATTTGGGATGTTAGATTGTAGACCCATGTCTACACCTATGGAAACCAACTTGCACAAACTGAAAGAAGCAGCAACAAAATCAAAATTTGTAGATCCTACTCTCTATAGACAGATAATTGGATCATTAATGTACTTGGTTAACACCAGACCAGATATTTGCTATGCAGTGAATGCCCTAAGCCAATTTATGTGTGAGCCAAAGGAAATTCACCTTGTTGCTGTGAAACATATATTGAGATACCTTAAAGGTACTATTGGATATGGTCTTAAATACAAGAATGACAACCTAGACTTACATGGATACTTTGATTTAGATTGGGCTGGAAGTGTAACCGATCGGAAAAACACATTAGGATGTTGCTTCTGTTTAGGATCAGCTATGATCTTTTGGATCAACAGGAAACAGTCCTCAGTGGCACAAAGCTCAACAGAAGATGAATATATTGCAGCCTCTATGGGGACAAGAGAAGCAGTATGGCTTCGGAAATTGCTGGTAGGATTATTCGGTGAGTCCTTGAATCCTACTATTATCCACTGTGACAATTAGAGTTGCATTAAACTTTCAGTGAATCCAGTATTCCATGATAGATCAAAACATATAGAGATTCCTTACCACTATGTGAGAGACATGGTAGAAAGGAATGTGATCCAGTTGGAGTATATTAGTACAAATGATCAAACAACAGACATTCTCACCAAGCCTCTCTCCAAAGTTAAAGTTGAACACTTCAGGAAGAAACTTGGTATGGTTGAAATGTAAATTATTATTGAAATTGAGATTCAAATTATTTATTTTGTACTAATATATTTAAAAGATGTTTAATGTGTAAACTCTTTTGTCATGTGTGTGACTGACTTTATGGGCCCTCTCTCCCCTTGTGTACATTATTGAAAGGTGACGATCTTTCTGATAATGAACACTTGTATTTGACATTGTAAGGTGACGACTCTACAATGATTAGTTGCACTATCATGATAGATATCATGTGACTTGATATCTGTGGATATGTCATGATAGTATCTCGTGGACATTTTGATAGATATCATGAGACTTGATATTAGTTGAAGATCATTATGATCCTTATGGGATAATCATGGTGGATAAATGTATTCGTGGATATACCATGATTTATTATGGTAGACATCATGAGACTTGATGTCAGTGCACATACCATAATGAAGATGTGTTATGAAGAATGTCATGTGACTTGACACTTTTAGAAGCGTACCATATCTCCTGATATCACGAGTAAGGTGATATCACTATATACTTGGTTAGAGTTATCTTCCCTAGCTAAGAGGGAGTGTTGAATTAAGGTAGCTTCGGTCAGATATAAATGATGATTGAATATATTCAACATCATCAATTATATATATTGAAATCGCTACATCCCAAGTATATTTTCAATCTGCATTTAGAGGTTATTACTTGTAGATTATTGGCTTTACATGTTCTTCATTGAATCTCGATCAAGCATCATTTTTCGGTGATCACTTCCAGATCGAATATTATTATTTATTTGTGCAAGTTAAGTTCAGATCGAACTTAGTAAACATATATGTTTATTAAGTAACTAACCCCGATTGGTAATTGGGTGGTTAGTTAGATGAAGTGGCACAAATAATGGGACATGTCCCATGAGCGGACGTGTCTCCACAAAGCTCATGGGACGTGTCTCCCATTAGATATTTAATATAGATCCAATCCTCATTTGAAGACATCGAATTATTAATGTTCTGCACTTGAGGATCAAATACCACAAAGAGAAATTCAGACTTGAGAATCATGATCAATACTCCCAAGATTTAAATCTGACATCAACTTCATATTTCAAGTTCAATATTCTGTTTATAATCTGATCGATTTACTCAATATTTAACAAATACAAATACAATATTTGAGATGGATATGGTATTTGATATGGATTCGACTATTTTTCAAGACCCTCTAATAGGGATATGGCTAGATACAACAATCATATATATATTTAAGAAATTATATATAACACGATATTATAAGCTATAAGAGGATATTTTCATTTCATTAGAAGCAATACAGACACATAATGGGATTGAAATGTGCCAATTAATTTATGGATACATCAATGTCACTTATTATTCCCTTCATTCATGACAATGATGCCATGATTAATTATCTTTCAGTTTAAATTTAATTAATTCTATCAATTTATATTTATCATTGTCAAAGGGGTTGTGGTCAATTGGTAGGACCACTTGGTTCTCATGTTGGAGACCAAGGTTTAATTCTCCCCAAGGACATCATAGTGCCAGTAGGGCATGTTGGCCTCATGGGTGTGAGAAACTTGAAGAGTTCCATTCTCACTTAAACAACATCTCCCCTTGCGTTTCTTTTACCAAGGAAATTGAAATGGACAACCAACTCCCCTTCCTTGATATCCTTCTCACCAAGAAATCAGATGGCTCTTTAGCTTGTTCTGTGTTTCCTAAATCCACCCACACTGATCTTTACCTTCACTCTTCCTCTCATCATCACCCTAGCCAAAAAGTTGGTATCCTCCAAACTTTGGCTTTTAGAGCTTTCTTGATATGTGACGATGATCACATAGACCAAGAGTTAGCCCACCTTACCCATGTGTTCTCATTAAATGGTTACAAAAAGAAGCACATCAACAGGGCTTTCAATCAAGCTAAAGCGAAGTTCTCTTCCAAGCCTTTGGCCCCTGCCCCTGCCCCCCTTCCCTTGGCGACCCTTCCCTATGTTGAAGGGATCTCCAAAAAAATTGCCAAGATCCTCACAAAGAAGGGCCTCTCTTGCACCTTCAAGCCCATCTCCACTTTAAGAAATCATATCCCTTCCCCTAAAGACCCTCAAGATAGGCTTCTCAACGCTGGTGTCTACAAGGTGATGTGTTCGTGTGGCACCTCGTACATAGGGGAAACAGGTCGGTCTGTCAACACTAGAATCAAAGAACACAATGCTGATCTAAGACATGAGCATGTCTTAAAATCTGCCTTAGCCGAGCACTCCTCTAAAACAAAACATCAAATTGTTTTGGAAAACACTGAAATCCTATTCAAAGAAGAAAACTTCTTCAAGAGAAAGCTCAAAGAGGCTATTGGTATTATTCATCACCCCTCCAATTTCAACCGGGATGGGGTTTGGAATCTTAGTTTCTCTTGGAATCCCCTTCTAAATAGCCTTAAAAATACCCCCTCTTAGTCGTTCTTGTCTCCCTCTCACTTTTCATCCTTTCTTCCCTCTCTCCCCTCTCTTTCCCTTTCTCCCCCCCTCTGTTTTCCTTTCTCCCTCTTCTCCCTGTCCGCCCCCCGTTCCCCCTCCTCCCTTAGGTCTTTTTTTCTCTTTCGGGTGTCTTGTCCTTTCTTCTTTTTTGTTTCCCACCCTCCCTTTAGTTTTGTCGTTTTTGTTTCTTTCTCTTTTTCTTTTATTCTCCTATTTTCTTGCCTCTTCTTTTCATTTATCTTTTTTTGTTTTGGTTTTATTTGGTCTTAGTGTTGATTTTTCTTCTTAATTTTTCTTTGTCATAGTTTCTTTTCTCTATTTTTTGTTCTTGGTTTTACTTTTTTCTTAGTTTTCTCTTAATCCTTGGTGGTTATATTTTAGTCTTATAGTTTGTTTTGTATCTTTATGTCATTTCCTTATTTGCTTTCCTATATTTTTTATAATCTTAGTTATTATTATCTTGTTTTTATTTTTAAATTTTTTTGGGCCTTATTGTTAGGCTCTTATTTATTTTTCGTTTATTGTTTTCTAATTTTTTATATATTAACTTTTTTTGTGCTTTCTTTTCTTTTCTTATTATTTCCTTAATATATTTATTAGGTTTATTTTATAGTTTTTACTAATTATATTTATTTAATATTCAATTTTCCTTTGGCCTTTTTATTAATTTGTATCTTATTGTCCTTGGTGCTTCCTTTTTTTCTTTACTCATTATTTCCCTCAAATATTTATCAGGTTTATTTTATAGTTTTTACTAATGATTTTTATTATTTAATATTCAATTTTCCTTTGGCCTTTTTTATTATTTTGTATCTTATTATTCTTTCTCATTTCTTTTACTCTTTTTTGTTTGCATTCTTTTATTTACTTTATTATCCTATTAGTTAATATTTTCTTGTTATATTTTATTGTTTGGTCTTATTGTTTGGTTCTTGTTTATATTTTTGTTCTTGTTTATTTTTTTGTTCTTTGTTTTTTACTTTCTTATTTATTAATTTGTTTTGCTTTCTTTAATCTATTATTTTCTTTCCTTAATATATTTATCAAGGTTTTTATTTTATAGCTTTTACTAAATTTATTCATTTTATTTTTATTTTTGCTTTGGGCCATTTCATTTTTTACCATCTTATTATTCTTTATCCTTATTTGGTTTTATTTGATCTTATTCTTTTCATGTTTTTCTTAATTTTTGATTTCATAAGTTATTTTTTACCT
Source organism: Sequoiadendron giganteum (assembly GCA_007115665.2). NCBI lineage: Eukaryota > Viridiplantae > Streptophyta > Pinopsida > Cupressales > Cupressaceae > Sequoiadendron > Sequoiadendron giganteum. The sequence goes on from CM021108.1 coordinate 379,038,876, forward strand.
TTAATTGTGTTTTTCTTTGCTTTGTCCTTTGTCCTTTTTTAGTTTCTTTCATCATAGCTTTATGGTATGGTTTAGTTAGGTCTCTATTTCTTTCTTTATTTTTGTATTGTATTTTATTTTGTGTATCAATTTTCTTCATATGATTTGATTTTTACATGCATTATTATATTAATCATTTACCTCCTCTCTAAATCTAGATTAATATTTTTATCTTGTTTTGTTTTTTTTCTTCCCAATAGATGTAATATAGGTAACTTCTTTTAATTATTATTTTTTTTTGGTTTTAGTCTTCCTTGGTCTTCCTTATTTGGTTTCTTTGGTGTTCTTCTTTTTTATCCTTTGCATTTTCAGTGGTTTCTTTGGTCTTTTATGTTGACTTTTCTTTTTCTCATTTTTTTATATTTGTCATTTTTTATAATTTTGTTTCTCCCCCACCTCCCACCTTTCTATTTAACCTAGTTTGCTACATTCCTTCTCACTCTTTTTCTCTTACTGCAATCTTGATGATGGATCATGGAGTTTGATCCGAAACATCGATGCTAAAAATCACACATAGTTTCAAACCAAAAATCTTAGCAATACATTATCATGGACTATGAAAACTACATGCTCTTAATTTATTGACAAGTCTTTTGACCTGGATGAGATGTGCAACGGAAATCTTGAAGCATCACGAACAGGATGAGCATTTGAGATCCACCAAACAACTGCATTTGAAGGTCCAAAACCTTGGGCGCCCCTGGCCTCTAGGGGCACTTTTCTTCAAAACTGACATTTTTGACCATGGTAAAAACCTCATATTTGACTCCTGATTCCAGCAGTTCAACAACTTAGATTAATCCGTTGACAGATTCATTGCGAAGCCAGATGAAGTCTGAGACAAACATCCTAGGTGACTTCTAATAAAAAAGCTCAATCTGGTGCTTCAAAAAGTTGGGTGCCCTTGGTCTCTAGGGGCGCTTTTCTGCCCAGTGTTAGTCATTTTCACATCCCCCTCATTCTTCGTTCGATATTCAATTTTAGGAGCTAGATAGATCTTCTGGATTGGCTAGTAGGCTCATTGCGAAGCTGATAGGATTCTAGAGAAGTTCTCTTGGAAGTGACAAACCTCAAAAATATAATCTGGGCCTCTGAAATCTAGGGCGCCCCTGGCTAGCAAGTGCTCTTTCCTTTCCAAGAAAATTTTTCAACATCTTCTCCTCAACGAAAATCCCCTCCGAGACGAAGCCATCATTTTGGACATAACTCGCCATAGAATCTTCACTGGAGTGTTTTAAGCTTTAGATTTTGACACCCGGCACCTGGCCATCTGCCATTGATGACCTCAGAGGTCCTAACTTTTCTCCTAAAAAAGTGAAATAGATCCACCAACCTTAAATAGACTTTTTCTTGATTTTGACTTCACCACTGTGACCATGGAGTGAAATAAGCCAATCAAAATAATTTTCAGTCAATTTTGACAAGATCTTATTTTTTAGGATTTTGGGCTATTTTTTAGGTTTTTTTGAAAAAGTAACTTTATGGGCATCCGTTTCACAACAAACCCAGAAAACCCTAAATTTTAGGAAAGGAAACCCTAATTTTTCCTAAAATTTAGGAAAACCTAAAGCTGAAAAACTGAAAACTGGGTATTGTAGATAATTGAATTCTGAACAGACCCAGATTGTTAGATTTTGAAAATTTTGGGTTCTTGACCCCCATGCATGACATGCAAATTTCCACTTTTCCAAATTTCCAACTTCAGATAATTTTGAGATTTTGACAATTTTAAGCAAAATGCCTTAATGAAGCAAAAAATTTATTATGGGTACAACATTTTTTTAGCTCTTTCCCAAACATGGCTTTTTTGAATCTACAAATTTGATAACGTCACATATGGGCTTAATAAATTCCACAACAAATTTAACATCAATCCAAAATTCGTCATCAAGGACCATACCTCTCACGTCAACTGCAATATCTGATGTGGATTGTCTCCAAGCTGCCCATGCATCACCAACTATTGTGGAGCACAAAGCTCCTTTGACTTCACAAAGATGCTTAAAAAGAATAAAATAAGAAGCAAACCATGTATTAGCAGGTTTGAGAAGTCCACCTTGGCAAATTTTCGATAAATGGCTTGTGTGCGGTGATGGTTACATGTGAACATCTGTATTTTTATGCCCTTTTCAATGAGATATGAAATCTACTAGAACTTGCCAATATCTTTGAGTGCATTATTGAATGAATGCACACAACATGGTGTCCAAAATATTTGCTTTTACATTTTTTGCACCAACATGTCTGCTGCTTTACAAATAGGGGCAACATTTGTAACATTCTGACTACATGTGATGCTCCCACTTCCTCAATGCCGTCACATAGCTGGTTATGAAGAAACTTTGCATTTTTTTGACTTGAAAAATTTACTGCCTTCAAAAAATAAGGCCCTTTGTTGCATGTTACCATGATATTAAGTAGTGGACGATTTCTAGCATTTGTCCACCCATCCATCACAATACTGCATCTTTCTATAGACCACACTCTTTCCATTGGTGCAGTTTGCTGCTCTAATCGATTTTCTTTTTATCAATTAGAGTGGTGCGAATCTTTTCATACGCAGGCGGTTTATACCCAACTAGACTATCTCTCGATAGAAAGGTGAGCGAAATTTTAAGATAGCAACATAAATCTTTTGGGGAATAAATCGGCAAACCAAAAGTATAAGATTTTTTGAAAAAATCGGGAAAAAATCGGATTTAAAAAAACGTAAAAAATTGTAGAACAAGAGATCAAATTTTTTTTTTTTTTTGAAATTGAAAGGCATTTCCATAGCATAGAGATATAGAGAGCAAATAAAAAAAGAGTTTAACTAATGAAATGTAGAAAATAGATTTTTGTAGTTTATATTCGTATCGTTGATTACATTCATTGCGTTGCACATCTTTCAAACTCAAAGCATTACTTCACATTGCATAACGAATAACTAGATGCTAATAGATGACAAAATTTCAATTGCAATATAGTTTTATACAAAGTTAACCTAAGTAGTTATGCAATTACTTCACATTGCATAACTAATAACTAGGAGCAGCTGCCAATTGCTTTAACTTGTCATGGCATTCCATGAGACCACATTTCTTTGAGGCATTTTTTCAAACAGTTCACTGCCTTGTCTATGCTACGACATTTTTCATACATGTCTACCAAAGCATTTTATCAAACAGTTCACTGCCTTGCTGCTATGGCTAAAAGCCTCAAACAGGTGCTTTTGAACAAGCTATGGATGCTTGGAAAAAATCTATAAAGCATAATAGTAAGCAATAGAATAGACAAGGCAGTGAACTTTTTTAAAAAATGCCTCAAAGAAATATGGTCTCATGGTGATGGAATGCCATGACAAGCCAAAGACAAGGCAGTGAATTGTTTGAAAAGATGCCTCAAAGAAATGTGGTCTCATGGTGATGGAATGCCATGATGAATGCCTATGGTGATGATTGTCATGGCATTCCATCACCATGAGAACATATTTCTTTGAGGCATCTTTTCAAACAGTTCATTGCCTTGTTGCTATGGCTAAAAGCCTAAAACAGGTGCTTTCAAACAAGCTATGGATGCTTGGAAAAAATCTGTCAAAGCATAATAGTAAGCAATAGCATAGACAAGGCAGTGAATTGTTTGAAAAAATGCCTCAAAGAAATGTGGTTTCATGGTGATGGAAGGCCATGACAAGCCATAGACAAGGCATTGAACTGTTTGAAAAAATGCCTCAAAGAAATGCGGTCTCATGGTGATGGAATGCCATGACAATCATCACCATGAGACCGCATTTCTTTGAGGCGTTTTTTCAAACAATTCACATCCTTGTCTATGCTACCACATTTTTCATACACGTCTACCGAAGCATTTTATCAAACAGTTCACTGCCTTGCTGCTATGGCTAAAAGCCTAAAACAAGTGCTTTCGAACAAGCTATGGATGCTCGGAAAAAATCTATCAAAGCATTATAGTAAGCAATAGCATAAACAAGGCAGTGAACTGCTTGAAAAAATGCCTCGAAGAAATGTGGTCTCATGGTGATAGAATGCCATGACGAATGCCTATGGCTATGGATTGTCATGGTATTCCATCACCATGAGACCACATTTCTTTGAGGCACTTTTTCAAATAGTTCATTGCTTTGTCTATGCTACAACATTTTTCATACATGTCTACCAAAGCATTTTATCAAACAGTTCACTGCCTTGCTGCTATGGCTAAAAGCCTAAAACAGGTGCTTTTGAACAAGCTATGGATGCTTGGAAAAAATCTATCAAAGCATAATAGTAAGCAACAAGCTATGGTCTCATTGTTTTTTTTCGCATGAAAATCAGCACAATTTTATTTGTGTTTTTTGCCAGGTTTTAGACACATTTTTTGCTGATTTTGCAGTTTTAAATGGGAAAAAATCGTTGACCAAAAAGTCAAAGATTTTTTCAAAAAATCGTCCAACCTGCACATTTAAAAAAAATCAGGATTAATCGGGTTTCTTTGCAGATTTCTGTTACTATGAGCGAAAAGAAGCATGCAATCGCTGCATCAACTGCTTCTTGACCTTGCATATCAAATAATCTTCCAATGGGCTTTGAGCTGCCAATGTGTGGTCTCTCGTGAGAATATTTTGCTGCTACATCTTTTGTTGTCACATGAACATCTCTAGAAGACACATCCATCTTTGACACTCTATTTTGATTTTGAGTTGCAATAGTTGCCCCTATCATTGAAGTATGAGAGCTCAAATTAGAAACTTTCCCATCAGCTCTTTCTTGATCCCTCACAACCTCATATCGTTCTACCTCATTTATACAAGGATCAACACCTTTTCTAGGTATGTGAAAGAAATGAGCCCTCACCCTCGTGTAAGTACCTTGCCATGATGTTTCACAAAGCTTAAATGTGATCGTGGCTGTTCCACCTATACCCTTCGGCCCTGGAACACGATTGCAATATTTCCACAATGGGTACAAGCCTTGCTTTCCCCTACTTGACATTCTAAACAAAAGAACAAAAAAAATTAGGATTGGCAGCAAGATGCAACATTTGGAAGAAGTTTTTGATTGATTGCTTATGTATTTTTTGGTAGGAAAAGAAGAAAGATCTGACAGTTTATTGTTTAATTTTAACAATGCTTGTTTAATTTCAAAATTCAAAGGCTTCCCAGTCTTTAATTTTTAACAATTCAATGATTCATCAGTCCAAGTGTACAAGGATGTCATCTAAACCATAGAAGCATAAATCTGCAAAAAATTCCGATTAATCATGATTTTTAAAAAATCGGCAAGTTGGATGAATTTTTCCCCTTTGAAACTGCAAAATTGCCAAAGAAACATGTTTAAGACTTACAAAAAGATGTGAATAAAACCGTGCTGATTTTCACACGAAAAAAAACCACAAGACCATAGCTTGTTGCTTAGTATTATGCTTTGATAGATTTTTTCCAAGCATCCATAGCTTGTTCGAAAGCACTTGTTTTAGGCTTTTAGCCATAGCAGCAAGGCATTGAACTGTTAAATAAAATGTTTTGGTAGACATGTATGAAAAATGTGGTATCATAGACAAGGCAGTGAACTGTCTGAAAAAAATGCCTTAAAGAAATGTGGTCTCATGGTGATGGAATGCCATGACAAGCAAATTGCTATGGATTGTCATGGCATTCCATCACCGTGAGACCACATTTCTTTGAGGCATTTTTTCAAACAGTTCATCACCTTGTCTAGGCTATTTCTTACTATTATGCTTTGATAGAGTTTTTCCATGCATCCATAGCTTGTTCGAAAGCACCTGTTTTAGGCTTTTAGCCATAGCAAGAAGATAGTGAAGTGTTTGATAAAATGCTTTGGTAGACATGCATGAAAAATGTGGTAGCATAGACAAGGCAGTGAACTGTTTGAAAAAATGCCTCAAAGAAATGTGGTATCATGGTGATGGAATGCCATGACGAATGCCATGACAAGCAAATTGTTATGGATTGTCATGGCATTCCATCACCATGAGATCACATTTCTTTGAGGTATTTTTTCAAATGCTTGCTATGGATTGTCATGGCATTCCATCACCATGAGACCACATTTCTTTGAGGCACTTTTTCAAATAGTTCACTGCCTTTTGTATGCTATTGCTTACTATTATGGTTTGATAGATTTTTTCCAAGCATCCATAGCTTGTTCGAAAGCACCTGTTTTAGGCTTTTAGCCATAGTAGCAAGGCAGTGAATTGTTTGATAAAATGCTTTGGTAGACATGTATGAAAAATGTGGTAGCATGTGGTCTCATGGTGATGGAATGCCATGACAAGCAAATTGCTATGGATTGTTATGGCATTCCATCACCATGAGACCACATTTCTTTGAAGTATTTTTCAAATAGTTCACTGCCTTGTCTATGCTATTGCTTACTATTATACTTTGATAGATTTTTTCCAAGCATCCATAGCTTGTTTGAAAGCACCTATTTTAGGCTTTTAGCCATAGCAGCAAGGCAGTGAACTGTTTGATAAAATGCTTTGGTAGACATGTATGAAAAATGTGGTAGCATAGACAAGGCAGTGAACTATTTGAAAAAATGCCTCAAAGAAATGTGGTCTCATGGAATGCCATGACAAGCAAATGCAATTGGCAGCTGCTCCTAGTTATTAGTTATGCAATGTGAAGTAATTGGATAACTGCTTAGGTTGACTTTGTAAAAAACTATATTGTAATTGAAATTTTGTCATCTATCAGCATCTAGTTAGTAGTTATGCAATGTGAAGCAATGCTTTGAGTTTGAAAGATGTGCGCAATTCAATATAATCAGCGATATGAATATAAACTACAAAAATCTATTTTCTACAATTCATTAGTTAAACTCTTTATTTTGTTTGCTCTCTACATCTCGATGCTATGGAAATGCCTTTCAATTTAAAAAAAAAAAGTTTTTATCTCTTGTTCTACAATTTTTTTACCTTTTTTTTTTAAATCCGAATTTTTCCCAATTTTTTCAAAAAATCTTATACTTTTGGTTTGCTGATTTTTTCCCCAAAAGAGTTTTGCTGCTATGATCTAAACAATTGAATCAATGCCAATATTTATAATTTATAATTTTTAATACAGCCATAGGGAAAATGCATGGAGAATAGATGCTCTAACAACATTAGAATCGTATTTAACATAATTGTTTTCTGGTTAGGGGTGTGAGGAGATTGAGTGGAGACACAAAAGTTACATTCCATGCATACCAAAATAGTAAAACAGTAAAACTTTACTAGCCGTGAGTTCCTTAATGCACAACAACTTGTGCAAGTTTAAGATGTGATATTGGTTTTGTAATTTATGTATTGAACTAATAATGTTGTCACCAAAAGGCGTATAACAACCATTTCTTTTTGAAGAAACGTGTCTTGTATTAGGTGAGTTTAGAGTTACAGGTAGTCGTAGAATATATGGCATATTAGTTATTACTTTATCCTATACATTCAGTGCAAGAATTTGTTAGAAAAATAATTTATTTGTGGTCTAGACTCTGAAATCTGAATTGCTAATATTATGAGTTCATAGGTATTAATTTATTAAAGCAATGCAACCAAAATAATACAAATTTTGCCTTCTAGAGTGGTTACAAACTGGACAAAGACTTGGAGTTTTTCGTAGTGAATTGGTAAGAGAGTTTCTAGTGGCAATTTGTATTTCAATATTTGAACTTAAGGCTCCACTCTGGAAGGCACAATGCTTTTATTCCATAAGCTTATCCCATGCTAAATGCAAAACCCTGTAAAACAGTCGCTTTGTGTTGGCTAGAGAAATTATACTTGTAACTCATGTCGGCTCCTAATCATCCAAATTGACCTTGTGTAGCATTGAGTCAACTGTAAGTAAAAAAATTTACATAGTTCCACGAAGTTTCGGGGACGGGGACAGGGACGGGGGGACGGCAGGGGATGCGTTTCAGGGGCGCGGGGCCTAAGTTTGGGGGCGGTAGGGGGACGGCGGCGGTGTGGGGGAGGGGGGGCTGGGCGTTGGGGGAGTGGTGTGCTGAAATTCATATAGTACTTGAAAAAATAGTTATAAAAAGATGTATAACTGTAGAAGCCTAAGGAATAAGTATAGTTTAGTTTAAACACATTGCAATTATTTCATTGAACTAGTGAACATTGAAACAATGAACCTTTGCTAGTATCCTCCTGCCTGTAGGCTGTAAATGTATCGATTAAAATTTAAAAATTAAAATGGGCAAGGCATGAGATTGTTAGAGTCTAGACTGAAATTCTGAATGCCTCAAAGAGATGTCATCTCGTGGGATGCAATGAAGTGCGGGCAAGCCTGCACTTCATTGCATCCCACGAGCCCGCACTTCATTGCATCCCACGAGATGACATCTCTTTAAGGTATTCAGTCTAACAGTCCCTTACCTGTGCTTGCTGCATAATGATAAAACACTCATTTGACAAATAGAGTAAGAAAATTTTAAAGCAAATACAATTGGTGGTTGCAATACCCATTATGGCATGTAGATAGAGCAATTTATATGTTTGACAAATTGTCTTAATAGAGATATCATCTCATAGAATGCCATGGTAAACATGCATGCAGAGGCATATGCAGTTATAGCATAAACTGTTTGACAGAAATACACAACAGAATGTGGTCTATACAATTTATAGGATGCGAAAATAGAGTAAGAAAATTTTAAAGCAAATACAATTGGTGGTTGCAATACCATTATGGCATGTAGATAAAGCAATTTATATGTTTGACAAATTGTCTTAATAGAGATATCATCTCATAGAATGCCATGGTAAACATGCATGCAAAGGCATATGCAGTTATAGCATAAACTGTTTGACAGAAATACACAACAGAATGTGGTCTATACAATTTATAGGATGCGAAAATAGAGTAAGAAAATTCTAAAGAAAATACAATTGGTGGTTGCAATACCATTATGGCATGTAGATAAAGCAATTTATATGTTTAACAAATTGTCTTAATAGAGATATCATCTCATAGAATGCCATGGTAAACATGCATGCAAAGGCATATGCAGTTATAGCATAAACTGTTTGACAGAAATACACAACAGAATGTGGTCTCATGGGCACGATAGAGCATGTAATCACTTTAGAAGCTTTGAAACAAACAGGAATGGTGCATGTACCACTCCTCATCTCATGAACATAATATCACACAGGCTACACAGGAGACTATGCTCTACAGAATGTAGATTTGGTGTCGAGGATATCTCCATACAGAGATTGTTGTGTGCTACCCATAATATTCTTATTAATGAGATTGAAAACATTTGTAGGGGAAGCAATCGGAATATTGATGATCTGATAATAATGAAAGAAATAACCCTTAAATCTATTCTAGAAAAAAGAGAAATCAGCATTTGGAGAATCAACAAACATATTGACACCATTGCACAAGCATAATATTAAATCATTTGAAGTGGACGAAGCAAGCTATACACTTAATGTGGTCTATACAAAAATACACACTTCAGTCCTCATACCTGGATTCAATCACCACTTTTGTCCTCAAATGCCCACACTTAACCTCAGACTCGTGTAAAGTGTAAACACTCGGCCAAAATGAAGTATAGTTGAAAAATCAAGTCAAAAGATTTCGATTTAGCCTTTTAGGCGTTCAAGAAGACTTTAAAATTTATAAATTTTAGCTTTTGTTTCAAAAAAATAAAAAAAATCATTTTTTAATTGCATTTTATGGGGACGTCTGGAAGTCTCTTGCATTTTGGGGGACCCTTGGAAGTCTCGGGGACGTCCAGAAGTCCCCTCAAAAGGGGGACGCCTGGAAGTCTCGGGGACGTCCAGATGTCCCCTCAAAAGGGAAACGTCTCAGAGGCGGCAGAGAAACAGGGGGATGGTGGGGGGACATTTCCTTGACGTCTCCGCGTCTCGGAAACGACTCCATTTTTGGGGGGGACGCGTCCCCGTGGAACTATGAAAAAAAATGACCTCATGCGGCATCGGATCAACTATTAGTGCAAAAAAATGACCTTGCGTTGATCGTAAATGCATAAAATTACCTTGCACAACCTTTTTTTCTTTAACTTGATTTGTTTTTTGCTTTTATGTAGGTTTATTTTTTTAGGGTTTTTCATTTTTTGGGTGGAAACGTCTAGAGACAGTGGTGTGACGTTTCCTACAAGTAGGGACGTCTCTGCTTGCGTCTTCGGTATTAGATACGTGTCTTGGTCTCTGAGACGCATACCAGGGGGCCGAAGATACGTCTCCCTGCAACCTTGATAAAAATAGATTCCAACCACTAAATAAATAATTCAACACCATATATTACTTATTTTTAATTATCTAATTATTTTAGTTTAATTAATTATTTATTTATTGCTAATGCAATTGGACCATGTCAAGGTACTTCAGTACTAGGACTTAGTTTGTCATCCCCAATATGTGTGCTTGTTGCATAACATAATCTCGCCACATATACCTTAGTAGTATTGTTAATCAAGACATTAAAATAATTAAACTTGCCAATTAACCAATTGCATTGCGACAATCACACTACAAGAATATGAACTAAATCGACAGTTGCACTCAATGCAAAAATAATAGTCTACACAAAAATACCATGGATCAGAAAGCATATAATCATAATCAATTATCATAGGGGACCAAAAATGAGGGATGTTACACTGGTATGCTGTTGTGAATTGACTGAAGATATAATGACAAGTTTTTGCATTTAAATACATAAATATCTCTTGAGAAGAAAGCTAGGTCGCAATTATTTCAATAAAAGAGCACAAGAAAACATTTAGATATTGAAAGTTTCATAGGGGTTTAGTGCTCCACAGGATTTGTACTGCACATTTTGTACTTCTTGAACCAACAAAAGTGATTGGATCAGCCAGTCATAATGGAAAGAGTGGATAAAATGGATTGGTAAACTTTGTCAACAAGGGTCATAAATGCTTGATAAGTTTTATGGTTTACTAGCCAAGGTAAAGCTTGTGAAGGAGGGGATTTTAGAATTGGACTATGGTATAATGGGTAGGATTTCCATCTTTGAGGGCCTCATAGAAAAATTGAAACCTGCTTGGACCCTTGAAGTTAATCGAGATGGGTGTTGTGGAAAGTTTGAGAGAGAACCAAACATTCACTTGATTTAGGCAGTATAAATTTCTAGTTCCATTTCATCATGAGGTCACCACCATATTAGGAGACCAAAAGTCTAGATTGGATGAAGTTAGACAACAGGCTGTGTCTTTGGTGATATCTCTCTCATGTACCTTTTCTGATAAGTATGGTATCCAGATTGAGCATGATGGTACATGCTGAATTTCAGAGGCTGGTAAAGGACACACTTGGAAAGAGTTCAGGATAATGAAAATAAAGATAAGTTGTCCATCATTGATAGGGGTATCTAGGATGGAGAGGAGGATGTGGCCAAGATTGATAAAGTTATTACAGAGAGCAGCTACAGATTGGATGTACAGGTTATTTAGATGGTTTCAATGCCATTATCTGGCAGATTACAGGTTGAGAGCTTCATTGAAAGATTTCAAAGGGTATGTAATGTCCCCATTTTTAGCACTACACTTTTCAGTGACTGTTAGCCTATTTTCGGATACCCGTAGGCTAGTCAGAGGCAGAATTAGGGTTTCCAGCTACTTGGAGGTTTCTTTTGAGGATTCAGGGGTTTGCATGTTGGAGTTTTACAATTCAGATTTTGGATTTCTTCTGGGTTTTCAGAGAGTTTCGCAACGGTGTGACATGCAACTGAATTAGAGAACTTTTCCGGACTTACTATTTTTAGTAAGTACGACGACTGCTCGGATTATGGTAAAAATGAGTTTGGAACAACTTACTATTTTTAGCAGTATATTATTTTTAGAAAGTTCTATTTTTAGCAGTGCTATTTTTAGCAAGGTTTCTGCAGTTCAATGCAGTGGCTATATTTGGCGGGTCAATTTGAGCAATTTGGTCTCCAACACCTTTGGTGCTAATTTTGGCAGTGTTTCAACAACTTGGTGTTATGGCTATTTCGGGTAGGGCAGTATAGTCAGTTGGTCTCCAGCATTTGAGGTGATTATTTTGATATTTGATGAGAATATTATTTTAAGTGAAATATTTAAAAGGCATGTTTGGACGCCTTGGAGAAATAAGTGGTTAATTATATTTATATTTCACTTTATTGTTTTGACGCCTAGCCTGGAGGAATTAAATCAGTTTAATAAAGTGTTTCACTTTATTATTATTTTGGATGCCATAATATACTTTTTTGACATTTTAATAAAGTATAATGCTTCTTGGAGGAGGATAACTTGGAGAAATGAAATGCAAATGACACTAATGGGCATTGTGAATTTGAGTTTGGTTTTGGCGTCCATTTGGAGGGAGATTGAATTTGAATTTGGAGCAGGAAATGTTATAAATAAGAGCATTGGGCTCAAAATTCATTATCTCAGATATCTATAGTAAAGTTATGCTACCGAAATGGTTAGTGAGCTGCTTCGAGGGATGCATACGTCCTAGGTTTGGCTTGACTTCTTGCTTGAAAGATAGCAACTAGTTGAGATATTGTTGTTCTTAATCCTTGAGAACAGATTGAGCACATTGTAGTTGGGTTTTCTTGCATTTCTGTCAGTTTTTGGAGTTGCTGGTTTAGTATAGCTGAAAGTAGTTTTTGCTCACAAGTCTTAGAATAAATTTTATATTGTTCTGGGTAGTTTGCATATGTCATTGTCATCCTTGGGCGCCCCCTTTTGGAGAGTTTCAGATTTTATTATGCAGATTTGGATTTTATCTTTCTGAAGTCGCCCCTCTTGAGGCCGTACCACTTCATCTTGCCTGGCAAATGTTTAGAAAATTCATTGAGTAGTTGTTGCCACTGTTTCTTGGTCATAACTTGGTCGCCATCTTACTTGGAGTTCATTGCACTTAGTCTCATGTCATTTGGAGTAGTTTTGATGGAGTTATGATCATTTTAGTGGGTCATAGAGCTCCTGATCTGCATTTTCTAGTTGCTGGTCTGTCATATTAGATTGTAAAAGTTTGTCATTTGAGTGGGGTTTTGGGTTGGAAAGTCATTTTGATGATAGGAGAGACTTATTTTATTATTGCAGCATTGAGACAAATGAAATACAATGATATTGGCAGGAGTTCTATCATATTGTAAGCTGAACAATAGTACTGTCAGCATTCTTATTATCTTGCTTATTACACTGCTTTCCCACACTTGTGGAAGAGATTGGTCATGCTCAGTCTACATTATATTGCATTTACATATTGCTGATCGGCTGAGTCGTCAACAAACTTTCGCTGAATAAGTGGTCAAGTTGCATATTTACTTTCAGCATTGTACTTTCTATTTCCAGTCCTCCCATTGAATAAGTGGTTGAGTTGATTGTTACTTTCAGCAATGTAATTTCTATCTTCAGTCCTCCCGTTGAATAAGTGGTTGAGTTGATTGTTATTTCTTCGCATTGTACTTTCCAACAGTTTCAGATTTATGCTAAAGATCCCCTTTCGAGTATGCTCTCACCTTGCCCATACTGGGATCTGGGTTGATTAGAAAAGAAAGGGTCCCCTTCAATTGGTTTATGGTTTCACTAACGTTAATGGGTGAAATTAATGTGATAAAACTTGAAAAAAATTGGCTAGCACATTTTAGGGTATAGGATACAAACGATGCTGCTACTGCTGTGCTAGGCCAGTCAGATGGGGTTCTATATTAACTATTTTTAGCTCTGTATTTTTGTATGCTGCTATTCTTGATTGAACCAATTTTAGATCAGCTATTTTTGAGTTGATTTTCTAGATCTATTTCTAGATATTGTATTTTTAGAGGATCTTCTAGAAGACTTATTCCTAGATACTTTGTATTTTTGACATAAATCTATTTTGAGATTTTTGATTTTAGTTGATCTATTTGAAGACAAATTTGTATTTAAGGCTTGCTTTGATAACAAACAAATTATTTTTAGTGTAGAAACTGCAGTGTTCTTTTTATTTATCTTGAATAAATTGCATGCAAAAAAATCTTGAAAACATTTATAAATAATTGTTATTGGCACTTAGGTTTTTGATAGATTTCAATATGCCTACTTGTTGCTAAAATTGCTTTTCAAAATTTTCTTGTGAGATTTTGTGTGTGTGTGTTTAGAAAAATTGAATCATGTTATTCAGTTTGTAGGCTTTGTATATAATGTCCCCTTCCATGGAGTAGCTGGAAATGATCTGTTTAGCCTATTTAATTTCCATAGGCTAATTTTGGGCTTTGATAGGGAATAAATAAATAAATTAAATAAAGTTATCCAATTATAAAAATTTTGGATGACTTTATTTTAATTAATTTAATAAAGTGACTTAAATGTTTTAAAAGGGAAATATTATAAAGTCACTTTAGAAAAGTGCATTAATGATATATTTTGAGCAAGAAATTAAAATGTAACTTCAGGAAAGTTATATTGGAAATTATAGAAGGAGATTTGAAAGCTCATTTGCATATACTTGTTTATTTTCTCTATTGTGGAGTTTGAGCTTCTACCCTGAGAAAACCCTAGGACGCAAACCCTAAGGGAATTGGTTTTGGTGGTGAGATATCTACCCTAGTCAATTTGCAGGTGGAATCATTTAGGTTTCATGTAGGTGCTGAACAATTGAAGATTAAATAATTTATTGGAGGTTTGTAGACAAACAACAAATTATTATTCTCCGATTTCTATAGGTGAAAGGAAGAATTTGTTGGATAATTATTAGGAGTGCTATCCAGAAGGAAAAATCAGATATTGAAAATGAGATGCCACATAGAAGGAATTCATTGAAGGTATTATTTTTTTTTTCTGTGGATGCAAGTGAATTTGGATAGAGGTTGTGCAGTGTGTGCAAGGTGAAAAAATAAATATAATAATATTTATTTACTGCTGAGCCTAAGACCTAGATGTACCATGCCTAAATGAAGAATTGTACACTATGATGAATGTTCCAAAGGGGCGATATCCATGTTGAAGGCTTAAAGCCTATTTTGAGTTTTCAACGCAGCCTAGGAAGGCTGCCTTAGGACTGCCACTGCCTCCAAAGAAAGGCTTGCAGCACTTGCTTATGCTGCCTTGTACTTTTTATGAGTGCCATATCTCATGGGGAGTGACCGTACAACTCCAAGGAGATACAAGGAAACTTTATAGTGAGTGTTGACTCTCTAAAGTACAGGTCAGCAATATTGCATTTAAATATTGGGTCTTATTTAGTAATATTTTGCTGTATGTAATCATCTGAAAATGTATTTATGTAGCAGCAATACTCCGAGCTTTCAAAATATTCTGTTGAATAGTAATACATATGCCATATTTTTGTGTGTAAATGAAATGTAGTCAATATTTGAAGTTAAGGATTCATTGCTATATTGATTATTTACATTATCAATTCAATCAAGTTGGAAACTATCTCAAAACACTTTGATGCAAATTGTTTGACAAAATTCCTGCATAGTAAAACTGTGGAAAAATTCCAAAACTTGGTGGAAACATTGTATTTCAAGTTCCCTTAAAGTTGGTGATTGTGGCTGAAATATCCCAAGGCAATTTTGTATGCAATTTTTTTCCAAATTCACCACCTCAGGTGCATAGGCATTTTTTCAAATAGCTTACACTATGTTGCCTTGGTCTTGTTTTTTAATTTGTTTCTAGGTATATGGTGAATGTTTTTGTAGTACATCCAAAGTATAATCTCTCCCACAATTTCAATGACATAACAATAGATATTTTGTAACGACCCCAAAACCGGGTAAACAAAAATTTTCTACTTTCACTAATAAGATACAAGGAAATACATTTATAATGACAAAGTAAATAACTTTTCTTTTCATTCTAATTGAACATTTCATCATAAAGAAATAAATGACACAATACATCATTGTTCTATTTTCCAAGTAAATAACATAGTACGCTTTCATCATTACTTTTCTTTCAATTAAAAAGCAAGGTAAGAATCTTACAAGTTTCAAACATAGCTTGGAAGCTTTTGAGCAAATAGGAATAAGACTATCCAGGATCTTCCCTTTCAAACCTTGGTTTATCAGAAGTCTACTATGGAGGAGAAACATCACTCAGGTGCTTTTCCACCAACCACGGACTTATATTGTGGTCCCCCGCACGTTTACTGTTAAGTAGACGGCCCTCCCTTCTACGAGGAGATTGGTTGGGTAACCGGTTCTGTATGACCAACTGAGCATAGTGTGTAATCCTACATAACTAAATCCTTGTGCCCTCACAATCTCAATCTAGCATGTAACTTGGACTACTGTGAACTGACAGTGTAATTCGTCTCACAGTCTAAGTGGACGTTAGGTATACTACACTACTTTGGCCAAAGCATTTTGACAGTACTTATACTGACGATCATCTATCACTTGCACTAAGTCAGGTTCAATTTGACTTAAGGCTGCCTTATCCTATGCGTAGGTTGAGTCCTTTCCGTGGGTAGTCAATCACCCTAGACTTCCTACTTCAACTACTTAAACAGGAAATGGAATACAGTCAACAAGGGGTCCCTCTGGTACTTCCTAACATGAAAATCTTTATCCATGGAGTACATAGCTTTCTCTAGTTAACCTATTTAACTCTAAAGCTTTAGACTACCTTGGTACTGAATCCACCCTCGTCCTAGTATGTAATAACTAATCCCTTTTCCTTTATTTAAGGAGTTCAAGCAGTATTCAAGTAATGCAAAACATAAAGTACTTTTACTAAGAAGTAATCAAACATTTCCCTTTTATGCTATTCCTTTTCAAATTCTCTTATGAAATCAAACTATTTCATTTCAACAAGCTTTTAAGCTATTTCCAATTCAACAAGTTCTTAAGCTATTTTTTTTAATTCTATAAGCCTTTTCTAAAGAAATTTAAGCTGTTCCCAATTCAACAATTCCATAGAAAAATAGAGGCTTTCTAATATTTTTCCTTTCAAACTACAACATAATGCAAAGCATATTCAGGCAAATAAATAACTCATTTTTAAATCAATGATAGAAATTCTACAAAGATATTTCTCATGCCTGATTTCCTTTTGCGAAATGAGTTCGATTGGTGGCTTCAGTTCTTCCTCTACCGTCCTTCACAGCCTTTACCAGCTACTTCTCAAGCAGGAACAAATACAACTCACAGGTAAATGCAGTTTGGTAATGAGGGAATATTGCTCTCATCAATACAGTCTCAGCAAGATGATATTTGGCTCTCAGCAAAACTGTAGATGGCTTTCACAAAATGGTATATGACTCTCACAATCTAAATAGCAATGATGGATTTGCAACTCACAGTAAATGCAACAGCAGTGATGGTGAATAAAGTTCTCACAAAACTCAACAGCAAAGAGGGAATTTAATCACAGAAAATGCTTCAGCATTGAAATTCGTAATTTCCAAATGCAAAGGAGAGTGGTGAAATTAGCAATGAGAGTAAACCTATATATAGGTTTCAAATTCTCATGTTTACAGAATTGTAGGCATGAGAATTCGACACCTCTTCAATTGACATTGTCAAAATGCGCTGTGGCAAACAAATAACCAGATACTTAGCAAATTTAAGTGATGAATCAAACATATTTTCAAAGAATGTTTCAACTATCACATGACGAATTCGTGAAGTATCCACGTACAGGTTTAGTCACTAACCATGCCCTCAAAAATGGTGGAATGAATGAACAGTGGCGGACAAAGTTCTCAACAGAAAACGTCAAGGTTAATATGCAGGCATTTGGCCTCCTTCTGCCCACGCGTCCAGAATGGTGGCGTTCAAACATCCGCGACCAAGTCTAAGATATGCGAGCTGGGCGCCCAAACATTCTCCATTGTTTTCTGGTTCCCACAGTCGCGTGATTTCTTCCCGTGAAGAAATCCGCGATTTTCAAACATTTACTTTTAAGTTTTTTAAAAGTCTATAGTTCAAACATTACATTTCCTTAATATTTTTCATGTATAATTTCCAATATATTTCCAATGATTTTAAATTTCGAAATTCCATTATATGGTAAATGAAAAATAATTACCAAAGACTATATAAGTCTATTTCAAATCTTTCCAAGGCAAAGTCATTTTAATATTTATATTAAAATGTTATTAATATATTTTGTATTATATTTAATATAACATATTATAGTTTTTAATTTACCTTTATATAAATATATAAATATATCTATATAATATTCGAATACTACATTAGATATATTAATATATTATATTATCAGTAAGACTATAATAGTATCGATATTAAATATATTATTTAAATATATTAATAAACTTACCCAGTTTACACTTAAATATATCTTTACATGTTTATTTTCAATTCTCCAATTACGTTTATTATAGGCCAGTCAGAGCACCTTTAATATACGTAATTGCACAAACATGTATATATACATTTAACTGCAAATTCCAGGCATCAGTATAACTTATCAGTTCACATTTCACATTCAAGATTCATAGAATAGTAAGTCAGTCAATCAAGTAACACCACTTCATAAAGCATAAAGAAGTAATCGGAAACTCCTAAGCCTAAGGATGACTTATCATGACAACTCAATCTGACTCAGTTCCCAAAACCCTCAGTGAAGTGTGTGTATGCTCATATGATCAACTTTACCTGTTAGCCGACCAAGTTCCTCTTCCCGAGTGATGTTTCCCCTCCACCTGGAGGAATAGTTCCTGTTCCTGCATCCATGGCACAAAACCACGGCAGTCAATTGCCCACAATATTTGCAGTATATATAAATCAAATATATAAAACAAGACTAATTACTTTCCTCTATTCATTGCTTATCCAAGAATAACATAAAACAAGAATACAGAATGAGCCAATCATAACATGTAAGCAGATTCTCATATTGATAACAAGGTTCAATCACATTTTATTCGTTCAAAACCTTCCTTACAATCAGAATGCTCTAAGCATTACTAGAATAGTAACTATACAAATTTCCGGGGTGTAACATATTTGCAAGCTTGAAATGTATATATATATATATATATTTCATACAAATAAGTAGCAACTATAACCAGGGTTGCAGAATTCATACAAATAAGTAGCAACTATAACCAGGGTTGCAGAATACGACACCCCCTTGTCCTGGCACGCATACCACCGTACCTGGTACAGATACAACTTCAAAACGGCGTGGAAACCGTGCACGCGTGTGTCCAAAAAAATACCCTATTTTCAGCCGTTTGAGATTCGTCATAATCAGTTTAAAAAATAAAACAACCCGAATCTTTAAAAACTCTTGTTAACTCTAAGATTAGTGTGAAAAAGTATAGTTTATTTTTAATAAATAAGCCCTAAATTTTATCAAATTCCCTCATGCATTTTCCGAATCTGAAAAAGACTCCTGTTAACTCTAAAATAAACTATAGTTTATTTTTAATAAATAATCCCTAAGTTTCATCAAATTCCGTCATTGTTTCGGCTGTGTGATTATCTTCTTTGGTTGTGTGATTATCTTCTAAGGCTGCGTGATTTTCCTGTTGAGGCTGCGTGAGTTTCTTGTTGAGGCTGCGTATTTGGTTAGTGCGATTTCCACACATGCGATTTCCTAACCTACATCCTGCCCAATTCTTGGCTGCAATTTTCGATTTCATCTGGGTGTGGCTGTGCATATGGGCGTTTATTTGTTGCGACGAATATTGGTGCAAATTCCTTTTTTTTAAATCTTTTTTTAATATTTATAAATCAAATGATTTATTTTAAAGTTTTAACTTTTAATATATTCTGAAATAATAATATTAATAAATATTTATTTTATTTTATTTTAAAATTAATTTAAATTAAAAACATTTAAATAAATAATTGTGATTTCTTTGAAGTTTAATTATTATTCCTTATATTTAAATTTTAAAGTTTTAATTTTTTAATATAATATTAGTTAATAATATTAATAAATATTTATTTTATTTTAATCAGTGTTACAAGACTCGCCTAAACTCGGCGAGTACTCGCGAGTCCCGAGGCGGGTGAGGCTGGGCGAGTCAAAATGACTCGGATGCCGAGTACTCGCCAAGACTCGCCGGACTCGCTGAGTCTCGTGCCTTAAACTCGGGCATTTTAATTAATTTTTTTAAAAATCTTTCATTTACAATTTTTTTAATTAAATGGTGTGCGCCATGGAGGTTTGTGTGGTTTTGAAGGTCTTCATTTGGGCTTGGTGGCGGGGGCTCCGCCCCTCGACCCCGCCCTGTATCACGATAGGGAGCGCGCCTAGGGCGTTGCCTCAGGACCCTGCAAGGGGCGTTGCCCCTCGACCCCGCTAGGGGCGCTTCCCCCAGACCCCTGCAAGGGGTGTTGCCCCTTGACCCCACTGGGGGCGCTGCCCCCAGACCCCCGCAAGGGGTGCTGCCCCTTGACCCCGCTGGGGGCCCCCAGACCCCCGTGAGGGGCGCTGCCCCTCAACCCCGCTGGGGTGTTTCCCCCAAACCCTCATCAAACTATAGGTCTAAGCATCTTATAGGCCAATGATGAATCATGATCATAAAACCTACAAAATACATATCCCCTGTTGCAAATCTTTGCATCTTTCACAGTCAAAGCCATAATCAAGGATTATCTTGTTCCATACATTAAACAACAAAACATGTAGTCTTGAAGGCTACAATAAAATTTTAATAATAAATTCCTCACTTGAATATACATACCAATCATTGAGACGCAAGCAAATATCATGGCTACATCATCATCTAGGACCTATCTTAGACACTAGTGCATGACTTGTCGTGATGTTGGGATGAGTAATCCAAGCTCTTCTGAGCCATAGACTTATATTTTTAGTTTTGATATTTGTTTTGATGCCACAGATTTCATATTCCATGTGTTTTGTATACATTTGACAATATTTATATATCTGAATGTGTTATTTCCTTCAGCTAAAATTTGCGTTTATACTTATGTGATCGATAGATGTTTGTGTATAGGATCATAGTAGTTTCTATTTCATGATGTTATTGTGTATTTGAGGTTTATTTACTAAAGGGTGCATGAAACAAGCTTTAAATCCTTAAAAATCTCTAAGTTTCTTGGATTTTTCTATTTGCCGAGTCTTTGCCGAGTCTTGGGCGAGTCTGGGCTCCGAGTCCGAGTCCGAGTCAAAAATCGGCTTGCCGAGTCCGAGTCTTGTAACACTGATTTTAATCTATGTTAAAATAAACATAGATTTAAAATATTTTAAAGATGAACTCTAAATTTTTATTTATTTTTAAGTTTAAAACTTTAAATTCTTATTCTTTATATTTAAATTTGAAGCTTTAAATATATTTTTAATTGATAATATTAATAAATATATATATATATATATATATATTTTTCTTTTAGAATCAATTTAGATTTAAATGTGGAAGTTATTTTGAATTTAATAATAAATTAGATTTAAACTAACAAATATTAAATATATTCTAATCTATTAAAGTTAGATACTTAAATCAATTTTTAATTATTTATGTTAATTTTATATTAAAATTTTAATTATTGTAGGATTGAGGATATTGATCATGGTGTCATCATTTCACATTGGAGAAACAAAAAAAAATAATAAGTGGATCAAACTGGACCCTAAGTCTCCTTTGTGGAAATACGTCAGCATTCTCGACAAAATTCCTGGTGGTGGAGGTTACAAATGGACATGTCATGAGTGTCTAAAGGAGTATAGAGGTTCCTATACCAGGGTTCGTGGGCAGCTTTGCCACATAATAGGGAAAGGGTGTGCTGTATGTCCTAGTCCAAATGTTGATGGTCATTCAAGGAAAGGGTTGTCCTTTGCGCAAATTGCAAAATATCAAAAAGAACAAGATGAAGTTGATAATCATGCTCAAGCATCAAAACAAAGATTAGCTCTAAGTCTAAATAGACCCCTTTTGCATCCAGAATCAACTTCAAGGACATCTATAAGTAAAAAAAGGAGCAATTTAGGACCTCTTGAAAAAGCGTTAAATTTGCAAAGTCGAGAGGATATTGATCAAAATGTTGCTCATTGCTTAAATGCAAATGGAATTGCATTTAATGTGGCACACTCTCCATATTGGCAAGAGATGGTTAGATCAATTAATGAAGCACCAAAAGGATATAAAAGCCTAGGCTATGAGAAGGTACGTATCACCCTTTTGGCTAAAGAAAAAGACATTATTGACAGACAATTACAAGCGATTCATACTTCATGGAAAATTTGATGGGTTTCTATCATTTGCAATGGATGGAAGGATGCCAGAAATAGGCCATTGATCAGTGTGATTGCAATGGGTTCACAGGGAGCAATGTTCTTGAAAGCAGTGGAATGCAAGGCTGATGAAAAAGACACTCAATTTATTGCCAATATTCTAATTGAAGCATTTGAATCAATGGGGCCAGAAAATGTTGTCCAGGTGATCATAGATAATGCAAAAGTATGTAGAGTAGTAGGGTTGGTCATAGAGGCAAGATTTCCAAACATTTGGTTGACTCCTTGTGCAGTTCATTCTTTCAACTTAATGTTGCAAAAAATTGGCAAAATCCCATGGATACAAAAAATTTATGAAGAAGCAAAAGAAATTCAAATGGTTATTTCTAATCATCACATGTCACAAGCTATTTATAGACAATTCGCTAAGTTGGAGCTATTGAAAGTAATTTCTCTAAATTTTAAATTATATTTTTGTATATATCATCTTTTAAATATATTTTATATTATTTTTAATTTTATAAAAAATTATTACTTTTTTATTGTAGGTGGTTGAGACTCGTTTTTCCACGCACTACATTCTTCTTAAAAGACTTGTGGATGTGAAGCAAGCCTTAAAAAGTATGGTGATTAGTGATATTTGGGTAGTTTGGAGGCAATCTCAAACAGATAGAGCAAATAATATTAGGACACTCATTCTTGATGATGATTGGTGGGCTTAAGTGGACTACTTGCTAGCTTTCACTGAACTAATATACAACCTCATTCGTCATTGTGACACAGATGAGGCAATATTGGGCGACATCTATGATTGCATAGATAAAATGGTACAACAGGTTAGAGACATAATCATAGCAAAAGAGCAAGACCCCTATGAATTCTTTTACAAACAGATATATGAGGTAATCAAGAAGAGATGGGATAAAATGACAACTCCTTTGCAACTTTTGGCATATGCTTTGAACCCCAAGTACTGCCATGCTGATATGTTGGCATTGCCAAATAGGACAGCACCAAATATGGATATTGAAGTAGTTGATGGATATAAAAAAGCTTTGAAAAAGATGTTTACAGATCCTAGAGTTGCTGCAGAGATTCGAGACGAGTTTGGAACTTTTGTATCCTTTGATGGAACTTATGCAGATGTTGATGCAATGGCAGATAAAAAAGAAATGGATTTTGTGAAGTGGTGGAATTTCCATGGTGCCATGACTAAACATTTTCAAAAATTGGCTATCAAACTTCTATTGCAGGTTTAACACTATATGAATTATATTGCAATTTAAGTTATTTTTTATTTGATTGTTTGCATCTATATAACTTGTAACATCATTTTTTTTAAAGGTTTCAAGTTCTTCTGCATCTGAGAGGAATTGGAGCACATATGGCTTCATTCATTCGGTCAAACGAAATAGGCTAGCAGCTAGTAAAGCAAAGGACCTTGTATTTGCTCATTCCAATTTTTGTTTCATGTCGCATTCCTCCACAGACTATATGAAGGGACATTACAATGGCTTTGTACGCAATTCTTTGGTTCAACTTACCTAAGTGTGTGCCTTCAATTTGATTCAATCTGTGTTGTGCTTACGCTTTTTTGTTTCTGTCTTTAGTTGAAAAGTGTGAGTGCTCACTAATATCTTAGGCTATCCACATCAGGAAAAAATCACAGAACCTCTTATCTTGTGTAAAAGTGTTGGATAGTCTCATGCCCTAGCCTAAGAACAAGAATATAAGTTTCCTTTTAGTTTGTTTGTATTGCACTCTCAAAGAATTCCAGCTAGTTCCAGGATTATTTTAATTTTCTGTGTAAGGGAATATTAGCATTTCCTTCACTTTTCAAATGGGAGCTTCCCCATCAAATTTGAAGAAAGGTTCAATCTAAATATGCTATTCCATTATGGGTTGTCCTGAAAGGGACAAATTAAAACCCTAACACATACTTAATGTGCCTTTTGTATGTGAGAAATTAAAGCATGTTGTTTCTATAGGATTTAATTTACCTATGTTAAAAATGCCTGGTTGGAAGTTCTCCTTGTTCAAAACCATTAGAAGGCCAGAGGTCTGCAAAGAAAAAGATTTGATTAATGGGGAGCAAGAAGATTAGTTTGATGTGTGACATGGATTGATTGCTTTGCTGGTCCTGCTCCTCCTTATGTTGCTGTTGATTATGTCTCCTTTGCTGTTTATGAGAATACTGGTTATGCTGACCCTGTTGAGGTCTCTAATAAAGATGCTAAGACTGGAAAATAGTGTTTAAGGAGATGGTAAAAACATTGATAAGCTTTAGACTTTTTATTTTGATTGGATGCGAGCAATATGACCATTAGTTAGTGATAAGTCTGCTATTCTGAGATAAATAGTTTTTTTCACATATTATAGATTACAAGCTCTTTCTTAGCTTATTATTGATTTTGTAGCCCCTTGATTGTACAAAGAATTTTGTATCTTTATTTTAATTAATTATGGAAAAAAGAAGTTAATGATATTTATTTTTGGTTGCAATTCAGGCAGTTTACAGATCCTCTAGTAGCAATGGCAACTTTTGATTTCCTCAATCGAAACAAAACGAAGTTGTTAAGTGCCTTCCCAAGTTTACTCCCTCAGGTATGATTAATTTTGTTATATATTTTGTATATGTTTTAGATTCTAGTTGTGAACAAACCTGCCCAATAACAGCCTTGTTGAGGAGGGTACAAAAAATATTTATAGAACATGATATTACTGCATTTTTTTTGTTTTTCTGATTATATTTGGGAATTAAATGACTCTAAGTTTGGCAACAAGACCAATCTGTCCCATAGGAAAAAAAATGATTGCTAGAAAATTATCATCTCTTTTGTACTCTTCTCAATTTGTTATTTAGATTTGGTATTTTCTACTTGCAGTATTTTCCTCTGTTTCTGAAATTGATTGCATGGAATGGAGAGATGTAAGTATATCATCCACTATACTAGTACTGAATAATTTTCTAAGATTTTCTTTTTTCTATTGCTATTCTTATTCATAGTGCGAGTTGAACAATTCTTAGAGTAGAAAAAACTGATGTGAGAGATAAGACTTAATAGCAAATTAGACAATGAAGAGTAAGACCATTGGATATAGTCTCTTTAAATTCTGATCCCAGATTTCTATATCATATTATAAAAGGATGCTAACACATATTTTTTGCTATTTTGGGTCTATGTCCATATTATTTTCACTTGCAGTCACTACTGATTGACACTCAACTGGCACTCAAATGAAACTTGAGCGACATCCACCCAGTCCCAATTACCATCTGGTTGACACCCTACAATTGTTTGACCAATTTTTTCTAGGCACACTCTACCCTGCTCTATGCCAGACCAGCACTTGCTTGACTATTGATTGACATTCCTTTGATGTTTGGTTGACACTTGCTTGGCAAGTTACCAACCTTTGCTTGACACCTGACTAGCACCCATTCAGCATTTGAATTGCACACTTAAGATGCCTGACAAACACGCATCCAACACTTGATTGATACAAGACACACACCTTATACCTGATTGATGTTTGACTGGAACATTTTTGCTGCTTTTATTGGCACCATGTTAGTGTTTTAATTTGTACCTTTCAAATCAACACAAATGTAATGTCCCCATTTTAGCTCTACGCTCTTCTTAAGGATTTAACCTATTTCCGGAAACTCTTAGGCTAAGCAAAATTGAAAATTAGGGTTTCCTATTTTTTAGGAGGTTTCAGATGCAGTTTTGGGGGCTTGTATGTGTGAGCTTTTGATGCATGTCTGGTGGAGTTTTCTAGGTTTTCAAAGAGCTTCAGAATGGTGTATCATGCATCTCCATCTGACAACTTTTCCAGGTACTTACTATTTTATACAACTTTTATAGTAAGTCATGTTGGCTTCCTGGTTCATGCTCAGAAGGCGTTTGGAAACACTTACTATTTATAGTAAGTCATGTTTACTACTCGATTGTCGTTCAGATGATATTTTGCAAACTTACTATTTATAGCAGTTGCTATTTTTAGTAAGTCTATTCATAGCAGTATCATTCTAGCAGCAGTTCAATCTTTTGCAGTTCACATTTCTATTTTGGGCAGTATGGCTGTTTAGTTTGGCTTTTTGAAGAGTTTGAAGTTAACTTACTATTTATCAGTGAACCCCGGGGACGCGTCCCCCCCCCCTAGGCCCTAGCGTTCTCGGAACGGGGACGTCCCGAAGATGTGGGGACGGCGTCTCCACGTCTTTGGAGGCGCCACCATTTTGCTCCCCCGCCGCCGGAGACGCCAAAACGCACCGGCGTCTCCGAGATGCTGAGGGAGACGCCTGCGTCGTCCCCGACGGACAGTCATAAAGGCCATTTTTTTAATTAAAAACACTCATTTTTTAATTGTTTTTTTGGTTCTATTCGAACCCTAAGGGCATGTGGGGCCCATCTACACTCTTCTATGCTATCAAAAGCCCCTTCTAACTTCATTTTTATTCACATTTGCATTTCTACTTGTCTGCTACAGCAAGAAGAAGAAGAGTGAAGAGCTGAGGAAAGAGTGATTGGAGGAGTGAAAGGAGTGATTGCAAGTGAAAGATGAGTGTCAAGGAGCAAGAAGAAGAAGAGGAGGAAGATTCTTCAGCTTGTTGAATAGATTTTTCAAGCAAAAGGTAAGGTTTTGAACTGATTTTTTCTTTTATTTTCTGATTTTCAATGTTTATTGTTTTAGTTTTTTGAATTTTCTCATTTTCATTTCTAAATTCTAAGTTCTTAATTCTTGTTGATTCATTTTCTAAATTAGTTAAGATTTTCAGTTTGTTTTGCAATTTAAAATTTAAAATATAGAGTTTTATTTTTTTAATTTTAAAGTAGGACATAGGCTGAAACTGTGTTTATTGAATTTTTTTTTCATTTTGTGAAATGCAGTGTCAAAATGAGCTCCCACAGTCATGAAATGAGTGAGGATGAGATGGAATTGGAAACTCATTCTCATAATGCAAGCCATTCAGAATATGAACCCGAGCGTGAGGATGAGCACAATGAGGGGGGTGAACATGGGTCAAATCTAGAAAGGCAAAATAGTTCCATAGCTAGTGCAGCAGTTGCTACTGATTGCCCCTCTCAGTTTTTGGCACAGTGGGCTAGGGGTCCTTATGATCCCAAATCTCCTCTAAAACAATTTGCAACAAGAATAACAGCCCCAACATCATCATCTGGTGGTACGAGAAAATGGAAATGCAACATTTATGGTGATGATTGGTTTGGGAGCATCACCAGAGTTAATGCTCACTTCCTCTTTTGGCCAGGAAAAGGTGTGGGAGCATGTGCTTTTTTGAAGGACCCTAAAAATATGAAATACAAAATTGAGTTCAACAAGCTTTGGGGTGTTCCAGATGACTTGGCAATTCCTATGCCTACTACCTTGTCTGGTAGGCAAAATATTCAGACTATACAGCAGATTTAGGAGCAGCATATGCAGAGGTAGCCACATATTAGAGCAGGAACATTGTCAGGGGCAGCCTCAGGACCTTCATCCACCTATAGTGTTATGCCTGAATCGCAACAGGGCAAGGGGAAACGTAGGATACAAAATCAGCCTAACCCCATAGCTGATTTATTTAATGTGCACCAGAAGGATCAGATAGATGATTCCATTGGCAAGTTCTTTTTTGCCAATGGAATCCCATTTCATGTAGCTCGATCTCCTTATTATAAGGAGATGATGTCGATGGTGGCGAAGGGAGGACCATCATATGTGCCACCAGGTGAGCACAAAATGAGGACAACGATCTTGGATAACAACTATACCAAGATCAGTTCATTGATGGAGACAATGAGGGTATGTTGGGAGGATTCTGGATGCAGCATTGTTATGGATGGGTGGACGGACATTAGGCATCGTCCACTCATCAATGTCATAGTTACATGTTCAAAGGGCCCATTCTTTCTCAGGGCAGTTGATTGTTCAGGGCATCGAAAAGATGCTGATTTTCAGTTTGAGATCCTTCGGGCAGCTATTGAGGAGATTGGGCCACAAAATGTGGTCCAAGTAGTGACAGATGCAGCACATGTGTGCAGAGCTGCAGGGAGGCTTATCGAGACAACATACAAACATATTTGGTGGACTCCATGTTGTGTGCATGCCATGAACAGTGCACTCAAGGACATGGGGAAGATTGAGTGGATTAGAGGAGTGGTCAACAATGCTAGAGATGTGCAGATGTATATCTGCAACCACCACACTTCACATGCCATCTTCAGGAGCTTCGCGAAGAAGGAGTTCTTGAAACCAGTTGAGACCCGATATGCATCCTATTTCATTCTTATGGAGAGAATGCTTGAGTTGCAAGAGCCACTGCAAGTCATGGTTATGACGCAAGAATGGAATCGGTGGGATGGGGCCAGGACAGAGCAGGGGAAGAGGGTGAAGGAGATAGTGAAGAGTGATGGATTTTGGAATGATGCAAAATATATTGTTGCCATCATTGAACCAGTTGTCCAAGTCATCAGATATGGGGATGGGGATGCACCTAACCTTGGAGAGGTGTATGAGTGCATTGATTCGATGCTTGGCCAGATGAGGGCAAGTTGTGCGAGAGAAGGACCCCACTCTAGCATTCTACAATGTTTACATTCAGCCTATTATTCAGCGCAGATGGGATAGCCTAAACACTCCCTTGCACATGGCTGCTTATTCATTGAATCCGAAGTGGTACATGCCTAGGCCTGGTAGAGTTACACCGATTCGGGATGAGGAGGTGAAGGAAGGGTTCTTCAAGTGCATTGATAGGATGTATGATGCTGAAGATGCTGGCAACATTCGCACCGAGTGGACAAAATTTGCTACTCTTAGGGGTTACAAGGTTGCGGCAAAGGCGGATATAAGAACTATGGCACAGGAGGATCCGATTTTGTGGTGGACTTGTCATGGACAAAAATCACTGACTCAAACACTAGCCATTCGTGTGTTGTCTCAGGTTTCTAGTTCTTTAGCTTCTGAGAGGAACTGGTCTACTTATAGCTTCATCCACTCTCTTAAGAGGAACATACTTACCTCTAGGAGAGCAGAGAAGCTAGTGGCTGTACATAGTGCCTTGCGTATCACTGACCGTAGGACACGTGTGTACAAGGAGAGCCCATCAACACGATGGGATGTAAAGCCAAAGGAGCCATCACAGATTGATGAGGATGAGGATGTTGCAGATTTAGGGTTGGTTGGTGTTCCTTCGGCAGATCTTGACCTTGGGGAGTCTAGTGGTTATAGTGATGAGGAGTTTGCCGACCTCTTGAGGGATGATTAGAGGCCTCCGCCTGCTTCACTACATTTTGGCATTTTGACTTTGTAGTTTGTACTTGTTTTGATATTCATATCATGCCACTCATTGTAATCATCTTTATGATTTATCATATAATAGAAATCTTCCATTTGCTGATTCGACAATTGTTACATTGTAGTATTGAGTATTCTAATTTCAAATTTGAAAACTTCAATGTTCAATGGTTCATTCACTAGTTCATTGTTAATGTTCAATGTTCAATGTTCAAGTATATTGTTATACATCTTTTCATAATTAGCATTTTAAGTACCATATGTATAGTATATAGTATATACAGCCCCCACCCCCCCGCCGCCGTCCCCAAATTGAGGTCCCTTTGTCCCCCCGTCCCAGAAACTTGTCCCCTCGTCCCGACGTCCCCCCGTCCTCGACGTCGGTGTAACATAGCTATTTATGGTATTATCTATTTTTAGTAAGTCTATTTTTAGTAGTGGCATCATCAGTAGTTCTGCTTAGGCCATAATTCTATTTTTGGCAAAATCAGTTGGAGCGATTGGTTTTGGTTTTTTGTTTCTATCTCTCCTTGGGCTGTGTTCCAGACTTAGTCAATTTTCATGTCTTGAAGTTGTACCCCACGCCTAGGCTTGATGACTTCAAGTTGTTTTAAAAGAGGGGACATAATGGGGTCATCTATTTGAGTATTTAATGTTTATTTTAAATATTTATTGTGCAGCTTAAGTTGGATGCCAAAAAAAGGAGATGAATAATATGTCATTCAATTCAAAATAAAGTGACTGTTAGGAGATGGCGTCCCTTGGAGGAATTGGAATAGTTTCTTGTTGGGAGTTTCAGATTGCTTCATTTGCCAATTGAAGCTTATATATTGGTGCCTTGATCATTCATTCTTATCTTGGAAATTTGAAAGTAAAGTTATGTTGCTGGTTTGAAATCCAGAACCTGGCTAAGGGGAAGCTTAGCATTTTTCAATCCATCCTTCGGGCCTGAAACTATGGCTTCCTAGGTGGATCATTTTGACTGTACTTCACCTTGGAGTGCAAATGGAGCTTCAAATTGATGATATCAAACAGGTTGCTCATGTGAAGCCTGTTTTCTGAGTTGCTGATTTGCCATGGCTGAAGCTATTTTCTATTCATAGCTTCGTCACTGATTTTTGTTTTGTCCTGGGTATTCGTCCATGCTGTTTCACTGTGAAGGGTGACCCTTTCTGGAAGTTTTCAGATTTTTTAGTGAAGTTTCTGATTTTTGGGAGAATGTCAACCCTTCTTGGAGGCCGTACCTTTCTTCTTGACTGTCTTGGGAATTGTGCTAGCTGTTTCTCTCTGTTTTGGGTTCGTTTTCGCAATGGAGGTTGGACGCCTAGCTCTTAGCTGTTGATTGGTTGTGGTTTGAGAGCTTTCCGAGTTGAATCAAAGAAGATACGTGCATTATGGTGAATTCTCACCTTTTTGGATCTGATTTTCTGTATTTCATGTTTCCGATCAGATTAGTTAGAAATTGTTATAATGCTGTTCTGAGTTTCTTTCTATATCATTTTGGCATTGTAAATGAGAGGAAGTGTTACTCTAACCATTGAGTGTGTTTGGAGGCATACCATTCTTATTTGCATCTTTATGTTATTTGTAGCAATGAAACAATTGAGTGGTTGAGTTTAATAAAGCTTCTTTAATTAATGTTGTATACCCCCCACTGTACAAGTGGAAGTGTGGTTACATGGCTGGCTTGCCGCCTTAAAATAATTGTAATAATCTCACCTACTGAATAAGTGGAGTATTCCCACCGCTCGTGGATGCCTGCAAAGCAGAAGAAGTGTTCCTTTAGTTTGCTAATTAGCACTCCACCATATGTTAGCACCTCGCCTTCTAAAGGATCTTGTATGCACATTCTTGGTGTTGAGTTTAGCTCTCTTTTTCAATTGTAATCAAGTCAATTATTGAGTTATTAGATCCTAGGGATCCTCTGACCATATGCCCACTCCTCTTCCTTAAGTGGTTTTAGGGCGCATTCTTGGTTAGAGTTTATTTCAGCATCGTTTTGATTTGGAGCTGATCTTAACGGGTGCATGATTGCATTGTATGTGAACTGAAAAATCAAGAAAAAAATTAAGGGGAACATTTCAACAAAATAGAATGGTGTGTAAGATAAAGCCTTTTTTTAAATTATGAGGGGAAACTCCCTTTTGAGAAGATTGAAGGAAATGATAGTTTTCTTTCATTGAATTTTATTAAACCTAGAGCTAATGGTGATTCAAGTATGCAATACAAACTTAAAATTAAAACTTGTCATTTTGTTCAAAGGCAAGGGCACAAGGCGATTCGACACTTCTACACTAGAAATAAATTTTATCTATGTTCCCCAGGGATGTGTCCCTTGGGTCTTTCTAGGTGTACTCATACCAGGGATGTGGGGATGGCTCGAGGATGTCCCCTAGCTGTCCTTGTTTAATTTTTTTTGCAAGAAACGTCCTAGGGACATGGAGACGGGTAGGGGACGGGTAGGAGACGAGTGGTTGTCCTTGGGATGGCTGGGAATGTTTGGTTGTCCTTGGGACGATTAGACATCCCGTAACCATCATGGGGATAGCCAACCGTCCCTTATTGCTGTAGCTGAGTTTTTGTAAAGACCTTTGCCAAAGAAAGCCAAATTTTCACGATTGTCCCCAATTTGACAATGCAAGCATTTTGTCAAATAGTTTACTGGCTTGCTGTACTGACTTGTTTTAGAGGGTATTTGAAATTGCATCCAATAAGATCCTTATATGAAATACTCATGAAACTCGATTTAGGAATTATTCAACCATTGCTAACACAAGTGATTATGGAAATAACAACAGTTATACAATACTGATTTTCTGATTTCAATATTCTGAAAATGAATACAATTCAATAACACATACAATGAGTAATAGTTATCTCCGACCTGGATATCGAACCCACAATCTTCTTATCTCAGTTTGGAATACAATAAGCAATAAGATTGAAGTCTGATAATGGGGTGGCTCCTTCCTCCAAACTGCCCAACACTCTTGCTTGATCTCTATGCCACACGCCCTCTATGATAAACACTGCTCATACCAAGGTGACTAAGATGAAGAAGTCACTGCCAGTCAAAACTCCCATGCAAGGTCTGAGTTGGATGCCTTCCCCTATCGCATGTATCATGCCAAACTCCGGGTTTTTGGTACCGCTAGCAAATATATAAGGCAATGATTGAAATGAGTGTCCCAGAATAGATAATCGATGCCTCCAAACAATTAATGCTATTCCATTGGAAAGTGAATCGCCTCCCTCTGTGAGTGATATAATCGATCCACAAACTGAATATGGTTTGAACAATGATATGAAGAAATATTCAATCGATTCCTTGTTCACAATGCCAAACTAATATAATCGACCAACATAATAGATGAATGAATTTGTATCTGAACTGGCTGGATGAATCGTTACTCCTGCAAATTCGTCTCCAATGGAGATTTACGAATTTGATCAACTTCCACAGGCTAGGGTGGAATCGTTTCACCACTGAAACCCTAAAACTTCATGCTCGAGGGCTCTCAACAATAAGATAAGAAATATTGAACTCCAATGATGAAAATGAATTTCCAAAGTGCACCTTTTGTATCTTCTCGTAAAAATGCCTCCAAAATACCTTTCCCTCACAAATATTAAAAATTATATATTTGAATTTGACTTAAGGAGGGAAATATAATAAAGTGACTTTTAAATATTAAAGCTCCACTTAAGTCACTTTAAATAACATTAATCAATTAATATTATTCATAATATTTACTTGGAAAGAATAATATTAAATAATCAATAATTAATTCCCTTATTTTATTTAATGATTTACGGGAATTAAATAAGCCATTAAATCATCCAGCCTATCAATTGGAAGGGTATATTATAGTCCTCCCTTCTCGGAATTGCTTACCCACAAGCAATTTCAGATTAGGATGTTGAATGATCTGCTCATTCTCCCACACGACATCTTCCCTTGGTAGATCCTTCCATCTAACAAGATATTCCTTGATTGTTCTGTTTCTCAACTTCCTCTTGCGAACATCCGAAATCTCATTCGGAATCGAGATCAACTTGCCCTCTTCGTCAAGAAGTGGAAGCTTTGTTGAAACTATAACTTTCTATCCAAGTGCCTTTTTGAGGCATGAAACGTGAAACACGTTATGAATCTTGCTGCTCTTTGGTAGCTCTAGCTCATAAGCCACCTCACCCACTCTCCTGATTAACTTGTACAACCCAAACAACGTCAGTCTCAACTTCTCAACACCAATCCTCTTCAAAGAAGACTGTCTATATGGTTGAAGGCGAAGATAGACTAAGTCCCCAACCTCAAAAGTACGCTCTTTCCTATGACTGTCTATATAAACCTTCTGCTAGTTTTGAGTGTGCTGCAGATTATCCTTAAGTGACTTAAGGATATCGTAATTCTCTTGTATCCAATCCTTGGCCTTGGGTGCTCGACTATCATCGAATGCCAAATCCAAAAATGAATAAGGCTCATAATGGTACAATGCTCTAAAAGGTGACATCCCAATGGACATATGGTAGGTGGTATTATAGCAATACTCACCCAAATGTGACCATCTAACTCAGGCCCTCTGTTGCCACACAACATAGTTGTGCAGATGCCCCTCAATCCACTTATTCA
This sequence comes from Sequoiadendron giganteum, assembly GCA_007115665.2. Lineage (NCBI taxonomy): Eukaryota > Viridiplantae > Streptophyta > Pinopsida > Cupressales > Cupressaceae > Sequoiadendron > Sequoiadendron giganteum. Next base: position 379,072,962 of record CM021108.1, read on the forward strand.
CTATCTCTGTCTGCCTATCTGTCTGAGGGTGATAGTTGGTGCTCGGAGTCAATTTTGTAGTTGACAATTTGAATAACTCCTACAAGAAAGCACTAAGGAATCGGCTATCCTTGTCGCTAACATGTAAGAGACCAGGTGTCTCTCAACCCAATCACTGGCTGATACTGCTATGTTTTGTTTGTGTTTTCTGTATTTTTGATGTTTTTGTAGTTTTTTGCAATGGTGCGATTTTTGAAAGAAATGCTTAAAAAATATAAATAAAATACCAGCAATTTAAATATGACAGAATATAGCTTGGAATCTGAAGATAGATGATGTATTGATCTTCCAAAACGATTGCAACTGCTGAAATCAAGCAAATAGATAAGAAACAAACTATTTATTGAAAAAACCTAGATAAGCTTGCAGCCGCTTGTGACAGAGCATGAAATGGTACGGCTGAATGCTGGAAGCAACCTCCCACCTCGAAATGGCCGCAATAACTTCATAAACCCTAGGTGCCTCAGCTGGTGGAAACAAAAGACAAAAAGGCAAGGCATTTTTCCCTATAGGAAAAGTGCGGCTCTTGCTGCTGCAAAAGTACGGCCTGTACTAGCATTAATGAAATCCGCACAGCCTTGAAATGCATGCTGGATATTGGATAAATCACTGCTAGAAGATAATCGCTCAAAACTTTGAATATGAACTCCACAATATGCATTGTAATGACCTCTGAATGAAGCCACTCAACTGACAATCTTCAACTGGTATTGCATAGTCTCAGTATGCCTAATTCTGAAGAGGGAACGTTCTCCAAAATCCAATGATCTGCTGAAACCCTTGTTTCACAAACCCCAATGCTCTCAGAGAGAAAAGACAAATTTGAATAATCATAACACAATGAGTTCGATTTGTCTTGGCAGTATTTATATCTCCCTTCACAAGTTCGACCCAAAAGGCATTTTTAATAATCATTTAAATAAATGATGAATTCGCCCTTTTTAGACTTAGGACAAATATTTAATAAATGGCGTCCCTTTTTGATTAATAATTAAATGCTCATTTAATTATTATTTTAACCCCTTTTTTTATAAAGTATTAAATACTTTATAATTCGCCATTTAATTATTTTAATATTTCATTAAAGTGACTTTATATTATAAAGTCAAATTAATAAACTTTTAATAAATATTAAATGCCCATGTAAACACTGTTTGCTCATCAGATCATCAAACTGGGTCGAAACTGAGCTGACCAACTGAACCAGGTGCCTTGCTATAAATAGCAACTCCTGCCTGCCTAACTTACTATCTGTAAATCACTCTAGAAACGTCTGCCAGGACCCAAACCTGAATCAACTGAAGGAGTAATGCTCCCGAACACCGGATAACTGCCTCAAGTGATCCTCTACACACATCTGTCAGCCTACGAGGATCAGAATGATAGGCTAACCTCTGAACCAACTGTACTGCCTAGGAAGGGGACATTACAGTCCACCCTCCCTGAAATTGCTTGTCCTCAAGCAATCTCAGCTCTGGATGCTGTAAAATCTCCTTAGACTCCCATGTAGCATCTTCAACTCGTAAATCTCTCCACTTGATCAAATATTCCCTGATCATCCGCCTCCGAAGATGTCTCTCTCTAACCTCGAGGATGGCCTCAGGTACTAGTATCAACTTCCCCTCATCATCAAGGGGTGGCAGTACTGGAGAGGGTATCACATGCTGACCCAATGCCTTCTTCAGGCGAGAAACGTGAAACACGTTGTGAACCCTGCTATCCGCCGGTAAATCCAACTCATAAGCAACCTCGCCCACTCGCCTGATGACTTGAAATGGGCCGTAGTAAACAGGTTTCAACTTCTCTGCACCACTCTTCCGTAGAGTGGACTGACGGTAAGGCTGTAACATGAGGTACACCATGTCACCCACTGCAAAAGAACGCTCAACCCTTTTCTAATCAGCATACTGCTTTTGCTGATTCTGTGCCCGTTGAATGTTGTCTCTGAGAGACCTCAAAATTTCCTGTTGATCCTGCAACATATCACCTGCGCTGGGCACTCTGCTATCACTCAACACCAAGTCCAAAAGGTTGGGCGCCTCATACCCGTATAATGCCATGAAAGGTGTCATCTGTATAGTCATGTGGTGAGTAGAGTTATAACAATACTCACAAAGATATATCCACCTTACCCAAGCTCTTTGCTATCCAGCTATATAATTACGTAGGTATCCTTCCACCCACTTATTGACAATCTCCGTCTGCCCATCTATCCGTGGATGTTAGCTGGTACTGGGTGTCAGTTCGGTTCCACAAAGTCTGAACAACTCCTGCCAAAAGTTGCTCATGAACCGACTGTCTCTATCGCTGACTATAGGCCGAGGCAATCCATGTAACCGGAAAACGTCTCTGAAGAAGAGCTCTGCCGTCTACGATGCTGTGAAAGTAGTGTTGATTGGAAAGAAATGGGCATATTTTGTCAGCCGATCAACAACCATGTAAATACAATCCTTCCCTTGGGCTTTCGGCAAGCCCATGATAAAATCCATCGATAAACATTCCCACTTCCTGTCTGGTATCGGAAGTGGCTGAAGCAAACCAGCAGGATATGTGTCTTCTTGTTTGTTCTGCTGGCAAACAGAACACTCTCGTACATACTGAAGCACATCAGTCTTTAGGCCTTTCCAAGTGAACCGTTCCCGCACCAACTTGTATGTTTTAAAATAACTGGGATGGCCCGTCATAGGAAGATCAGGAAAGGCTTTCAGAACTGTATCCCTCACATCTGAATCAGGAATCAGGGAAATCCACCCCTTGTAAATGATCAAGTCATTCACAATGGTATGTCTGAAAATGCTCTCCATTCGTTTGGCTGAAACAACTCTAGGAGCTCCATTAGACATTCCCTTGAATACCACTTTCTTGCCATCTACCTTGAACTTGAATTCCATGGTCTAGAAGTTTTGTGAATACTTCCCAAGTGAGTGTAACCACTGAATACCCAAAATGGCATTGGTGTCACCTAAGTCTACCACATAGAAATCATCGGTAATTGTATAGTTACCAATCGTGATGCTCATCTGAGGGACTTTTTACATACAAAAAAAATTGATATCCATCTGCAACCATGACATTAAACCCCTCATGCTCAACTGTCTGCAAACCTTTCTTGGTAACCATAGCAGAATCTATAAAGTTGTGGGTAGCCCCACTATCAATTAGAACTGTGACCTTCTGCCCCTGTAATACTCCACGAACTCTGGAAGAATTGAATTTTTGTGTACCAGACATAGTAGCAAGAGTACCACCCTTCACTCCCTTAGGTGGCGTTTCATTGTATCCCAACTGCTCTTCATCTGAATCGCTATATTTGCTACCTTGGTTATGATCAGATTTCTCCTCTTCCTCAGTATCAAATACATTCTCTATATAATGTACCTTGCCCTTACCAAGACACTTGTGTCCTGGTTCCCAAGGCTCCCTGCAGCTGAAACACAATTTCTTTCTTCGCAACTCCTGTCGAATCTCATCATCCATTCCGTTTTTCTTGGGTCACTCTTTCTAAAATGATTTCTTGTTTTTGTCCTTCTGAGAGGTAGAACCCCTTGACTGAAATTTATTCTTCAGATTAGGATAATTCATGTCCCTAGCTTTCTTGATTGCTTCCTATAGTGAGCTAGGATTGCATGCCTTGATCCAACCCCTTAAAGGATTCGCCAAGCCATCCATTAATAAAACCAGTAGTCTCCTCTCTGATATAGGTGGCCAATACTAAAAGTCTCTGGAAATCAGCAATGTAACTATCAACCGATCTCCTTTGCTTCAACTAAGCTAAATCCTTGAAATGGAGTTTAGGGTCGTAGTTATCAAACCTCTCAATTAATCTTTCTGTAAACTTTGCATAAGATGTGATTTGATCATGGCCCATGGTGACCATACCATGATGACACTACTTGTGAGCAATGCCATCAAGATGTATGGCAATGTATTTGATTGCTTCCTCCTCTGGCATCAGATTCAATTGGAAGTATGTATCAAACTTTTGGACCCATGCACACACTGAAGTCTTGCCTAAACCATCAAAGAAGGGCAAGCTCAATTTACCAGCCTTCCTCCTAAGATCATTGTGGTGCTCTCTATTACCCTTGTTGGGCATATGTCTCATCCTGAGGTCCATGTAGTCACGGAGGGAGATATCGTGCTGGAAACATGGACCTGCATCAACCCAGTCCTGTCTGAGTTGTTCTTGCAACTCTATCAATGTAGGCTCATTGCCTTCCTGAGGCTCTACTATAGGTGGAAATATAGACATTAAAGGCCTTGAACTAGTAGGCACAACATGCTGATTTGGCATCCCGTTATTAACCGAGTTATCCCCTTGGCCATTATTGCCTCCATTATGGCCATTTCAGTTATTACCATTGTTGTTGAGCATGGTTTGTGTCATTAACTCTATCAACTGAGTCGTTTGCTGATTTTTTGCCCTTTGCTCAGCCAACAATGCATTAAGAAGGTCTTCCCCTCTCTAGTCTTCCCCTCTATCACCCATTTGTACCTCTTTATGTGCACCACCTCCTACAGAGGAATCAATACTAGTGCTTGAAGGAGATCTCTGATGTATTCCCAATATGCCTGAAGCAGTTTCCCCTTCCAGAACCTGAGTAGGCTGCCACTGTTTCTTAATCTCTCTATTATGGTACCTTCTCTCTCCGTCACTCATGAATACCACAGGTTGGCAAGAACACCAGCTCTGATACCACTGCAAAAACCCTTGTCAAAGAAAGTGAAATTTTCATGATTGTCCCCAGTTTGACAATGCAAGCATTTTGTCAAATAGTTTACTAGCTTGCTGTACTGACTTGTTTCAGAGGGTATTTGAAATTGCATCCAATAAGATCCACATATGAAATACTCATGAAAGTCAATTGATTTAGGAATTATTTAGCCATTGCTAACACAAGTGATTATGGAAATAACAATAGTTATACACTACTGATTTTCTGATTTCAATATTCTGAAAATGAATACAATTCAATAACACATACAATGAGTAATAGTTATCTCCGACTTGGATATCGAACGAACAATCTTCCCATCATAGTTTGGAAAACAATAAGCAATAAGACTGAAGTCTGATAATGGGGTGGCTCCTTACTCCAAACTCCATCACTCTTGCTTGATTTCTATGCCACACGCCCTCTATGATAGGCGATGCTCATACCAAGGCGACTCAGATGAGGAAGTCACAACCAATCAAAACTCCCACACAAGGTTTGAGTTCGACGCCTTCCCCTGTCACATGTATCATGCCAAACTCTTGGTTTTTGTTACCACCAACAAATATATAAGGCAATGATTGAAATGACTATCCTAGAATAAATAATCGATGCCTCCAAACAATCAATGCTATTCCACTGGAAAGTGAATCGCCTCCCTCTGTGAATGATATAATCGATCCACAAACTGAATATGGTTTGAACAATGATATGAAGAAATATTCAATCGATTCCTTGTTCACAATGCCAAACTAATATAATCGACCAGCATAATAGATGAATGAATTTTTATTCAGACTGGCTGGATGAATCGTTCCTCTTGCAAATTCGTCTCAAATGGAGACTCACGAATTTGATCAACTTCCACAAGCTAGGGTGGAATCATTTCACCATCGAAACCCTGAAACTTCACACCCAAGAGCTCTCAACAATAAGAGAAGAAATATTAAACTCCAATGATGAAAATGAATTTCCAAAGTGCACCTTTTGTATCTTCTCACAAAAATCCCTCCCAAATACCTTTCCCTCACAAATATTTAATATTAAATATTTGAATTTGACTTAAGGAGGGAAATATAATAAAGTGACTTTTAAATATTAAAGCTCCACTTAAGTCACTTTTAATAATATTAATCAATTAATATTATTCGTAATATTTACTTGTGTTGGCGTAACAATTAGCACGTCTAGAGTGCGAGTTGGTACGAACAACTATGCACAATGCGTAATGACTGCTCTTCAAATTAGGATGGGAAGGTCCCTCTTTTGCTGATATGCATAAAAGTAAAGTATTTTAAAATCCTATCTTTTTGACTCAGCTGGAAGAGGCACAAGGTTAAAGAAACCAAGAACGTTGCAGCTAAGGGTTTTCTCTAGTTTTGTAGATCTTAACTACAACTAACTAAATTCTTTAATCTATCCTATTCCCTCAAGAAAAATAGAGCATGAGGAATTAGGAGTAGGAATGTGATATAGGATAAACTTTACAACAGGATTTCCAAGGAGGAGGAACCCCTATCTGAGGCGTAGGCTGATATGAAGTTTATTAGGCACGACATCAAACGATAAGCTCAATTACTAAATTTCCAAGGAGGAGGGACCCCTATCCGAGGCGTAGATATGCAACAAGTTTATTGGCAACAACACTTAAATAATAATTCTTCTTTCTAAATTTCCAAAGAGGAGGGACCCCTATCAGAGGCGTAGATTTTCAACAACTATTAATCACAACATAAGATAGCAAACTAGGACAACAAATTGCATTGGCGAGACATGCATACAATAAATGATCAAACTAGCAACTATATTTAACTAAGGTGAACAAGTATCATGATCATAACATTTAGGCAAGGTGGCGCAGCTATTTATTATCACAGTAAAAGCTCGTGAGCAGATATAGAACAACAATATTTCAGGCAAGGTGGCTCAACATATATTACTATTGCATGCAAAAGTTAATTACAAATGAGCAAAGAGCTCTTATTTATAGACATCAAAGGTGTAGGGAACCCTAAAATCACTTTGAGTCAACTACAGTCTCGCAAGCATGCGATAATTTATCGTCTAAGTCTAAATAAATGAAACTATATAGTTAACTGAAAAGCTACCATCAAGTAACCAAAACAAACTAGACTAAATGGACATGTGCAACATGCACGTCCTTATTGAAATGAGAGCTAACTAATAACTAACATCAATCAACTGGTTCTAATTGAAAGTCCATCCTCCTGCGAAGATATCTCCAAGAATGAGATAGGCGTGCATGAGATCAGCAATGAGACCTCAAGAAATGACGTTGAGTTAACTGCTGCTTCTGACTCTATCCTCGAAAATAACTGCAGATTCTAACTGGCTGTCTTCTAGAAGCCCTCTATGTCTATCACCTCGTCCAGGAACTTGTTGATGGTCTCGTTCTCTGGCACTTTGATGCTGTCCACGATGATGAATTGCCTGTTCACCTCCTTTTCTCCTTCTTTGATCGCCATTTGACTTCAGTCGCCTTGTTGAAACTGGTAGTCATCACTGAGAAGTTATCCAACTTGGACGCCTTAGGATCTCCACCTAGGTTATTGTTGGCGTAACAATTAGCACGTCTGGAGTGCGAGTTGGTACCGACGGCTATGCACAGTGCGTAATGACTACTCTTCAAATTAGGAGGGGAAGCTCCCTCTTTTGCTGATATGCGTAAAAGTAAAGTATTCTAAAATCCTATCTTTTTGACTCAGCTGGAAGAGGCACAAGGTTAAAGAAGCCAAGACTGTTGCAGCTAAGGGTTTTCTCTGGTTTTGCAGATCTTAACTACAACTAACCAAATGCTTTAATCTATCCTATTCCCTCAAGAAAAATAGAGCATGAGGAATTAGGAGTAGGGATGTGATATACGATAAACTTTACAACAAGATTTCCAAGGAGGAGGAACCCCTATTCGAGGTGTAGATATGCAACAAGCTTATTGGCAACAACACTTAAACGATAATTCTTCTTTCCAAATTTCCAAGGAGGAGGGACCCCTATCCGAGGCGTAGATTGAAAGAACAACTATTAATCACAACATAAGATAGAAAACTAGGACAACAAATTGCATTGGCGAGACACACATACAATAAAAGATCAAACTAGTAACTATATTTAACTAAGATGAACAAGTATCATGATCATAACTGTTACACCCTAAATTGTAAGCTACTACGTAATAGTATGCATAGGGCTGAAAGATTGTAATGTGAACTCAATGCTTGAATAAAATGTGTACCTTGTTGTCAAATCTAAGTATTGTTATGTTTAATGATTGTCTCATTTTAATGTATTTCAATGGATGTTATTCTTGATGAAATAATGCATAGTAAGTTATAGAATCGTTAATATTCTAACTTGTGAAATGTTTTATCTATACTATTATGTTGTGAGCATTTGACTTCCGTGGACGTATGTCAGCAGATGCAGGTATAGGTACCATTCCTCCAAGCGGAGGGGAAATATCACTTGGGAGAGGGGCTTGGTCGGTTAATTGGTAATGTGAACTATCTGAGTATACACACACTTCACCTTAGAGTGAGTAACTGATTCAGTTGAGTTAGATAAGTCATCCATAGTCGTAGACTGGCATTAGGAGTCGTGTCTTCTTTTGTACCTTTTGTAAGTGATGTTTGTCTGCTAACTATTTCATGGTATTTAGTTCATTTCAATGGATTGTATTTGAATGCAAGTAAATAAGCAAGGGATATATGTATATACATATATATACATGCATCCATATGTATATACATATCGATACAAGTGTGTGATTGGCAAATGGATATGCTCGCATAGTTGCATCAATATGGTATACATACACATGCGTGCATATCGAAATATATATGGACGTATGTATATGTATATACACCACCTATTACATACTGGATATTAATAAATTATATTATTATTGCTTGTTGATTTACATCTACACGTATATGTATATATGTATAAATATAGATATAGACATATCGGAAATAACAAACTAGCTTACGATATGTTTTGCAAGAGTTGTATATGCATAAGCATATATATATATATGTGCTATATATATATATACGTATACGTATACGTGTACATGTAAATATATATATATATACGTATTAATATTATATAATAAATATACATATTAAAGTAAAAATAATAAACATAAATATATATATATATATATTACTTAAGGTAATAAAAAATATATATATAATTATATAATTATTTATTACTTCAATACATATATAAATAAATATAATATTAATAAATTTATATATATATTATTTTATAAATGGAGATCATTGTTTATTCATTTCCCATCATATATTTGGAAATTGAATGTTTGCCAAGTACAGTGGAAATCGACTTCACCTATTTTCATCATGGAATAAATTTGAAAATAAGTAAAGGCTACTCTAATGTTTAAAAAGAAATATGCGATGCATAACTATTGACTTAATAAAGTCAGTTTTGAAAATATTTAAAAGTTTTCCCGTAAAATGGAAAAGGCGGAAGAAGCTGAACCGCGCGACTGTGGAAGAACGCTTCACCTGCGAGAAATAATCCACCATGCTTAAAAATAGGTGTGACATAGCCCAAGAGGTTATAGCTGTTGCTAAATAAACCAAGACTTTTTCCAGCAAGATGAATCACCTTCTTGCTGGTGCCAAATTTTGGGAATTACCTGTAAGTGGCGAATTCTGTTGAATAGTTGAAAAATTCTGGTTTTACTGTCTAAAATGCAAGTCGAATCACTACCAAAATTGTTGAGTGAGGGCTTGGAAACCCGCCAAGTGCCTTTGAATAAGTCTGGCTAAGCGTGTTGTCGGTTTACATGCATTCCCGTGAGGAAATGCGTTGCATTTCATAGGTCTATATAAAGGCTTTCAACTGCTGCGAATCATTACCAATTCACACTCTTCCATATGAATTACTATAATCCATGCTCATTATCATCGCATTCATTTTGAATCTTGATCAATCTCATGCCATTGCTGTGAGAAGTAATTTCCTGTATAAAGCCATAGTTGAGAGAAGTAATTTGCTGTATAAAGCCATTGTTGTGAGAAGTAATTTGCTGAATAAAGCCATTGCTGTGAGAAGAGAATTGTTGAAGTAAGCCATTGTTGTGAGAAGCCATAATCTGTGAGTGACCATTGTTGTGTGAGAACAATTCTGGAAAGAGAGTGTTTTATTGTAAGACAAAACAGAGGAACTCTACAAACTGAGTTACTGCAGGAAAAGTCCATCACCACCAATGGAAGCATAATCTAGGCATGATTACTTTATTTACATTTCATCTTCTTCATGCTAGATCAATAAAAGTATTATTCTGTTCTTTATAACCTCAACCTGTGAAAGATAGTTATGCAAATATAATATGATGCTATTGTATGAAGCTTGCATTTTGAATGTCTAATAGTTACATAAAGTTAATAAGGTATAAGTAATGCATTTTTGTATTAAAAAGTAGTATTCCATTTCAAAGATAGATAATGCATCTAGTTACTGTTTGCTTTACTAATCTCTGTATAAAGGAGAGTACTCATACCTTAGATATTACTACTAGGACTGTGATGAGAGCGTGATTCAAGTACATTATAGCTCAATTAAGTTATTAGATTAACTCAATAAGCTAGTTACACTCCTAGGAAATGTTCATTCCCGTGTAGGAGAAAGTATTGGTAGTACTTGCGATGCAGATTCATCCCAGTAGGTTAAATTGATGTAGGATGTCTTGGTATGGATTACCATGATAGGACAAAAGACCTACGCGTAGTGTAAGATAGCCCTAAGTCAAATCAACCCTGAATAGTGTATGTGGCAATTGACCCTCAGTAGAGATACTGATTAAACACTTTGGCCAAAGTAGTGTAAATGAACAACGTCCTCTTGATTGAGTGATGAATACACTGACATGACCACCGTGATCCTGTATTGCATACTAGATTGAGAGTTTACCGGTTGTACAGGTTCTAGTTATGTAGGACACACCACTATACTCAGTCGGTTTACAGTATCGGTTACCCAACCAATCTTTACGTAGAAGGGAGGGCCATCTATCGAATGATAGATGTGCGGGGGACCGCATTATAAGCCCGTGGTTGACGGAAAAGCGCCCGAGTGATGTTTCTCCTCCTTACCAAGCTACTGAGGCACTGAGATTTGAAAGGCGGATTCCTGGACCTTCTTACCACTATTAGTTCAAAAGCTCAATCGAGCTATGTATGTGCACGTATTTATATTTTCTCTGATGTTCATTTGAAAAGGAAAAGTTTCGTTATGTGAAATATGTTGTCTTGTTTAAATGAAAGGAAAAAGATTTCATTTTATTAGTTAGCATGAATCTTATTTATTGTTAATGAAAAGGAAAGAGATGTTTAAATACTTTCTTATATGCATGTTATCTATATTTTAAGTTGTAGTTTAAGAAAAAAAAAAAATTACATAGAACCGGGTCGTTACACTCTAGATTTGGAGGTAATTTTGCTAAATTTGGCGGAGTTCTTTTTTGCTCTACACAGCCCCTCTCCGTTGAGCTTTTCAATTTTGCACCTCAACTTCCAAAGGCCATATGGTGGGCTTTTTCAGTGCAATTTTTTTTGCAATGGGGTGAAATTTCACGCTATTCGCAGTGGTGCAGGTGTTTACCAGTTTTGCCTTCTGTTTTTTTTAAGATTTTAGTTTTCTCAGTGGTGTAGTTGTTCAATTCTCATTTTGGAGACTTCGACGACCCATATCTTCTTAATCCGGACACATTTTTGGGTGCTGGTTTTTTTAAGTGCATGTTTTTTCGTGTACTTCATCATGGTGCTACCAATTTCCTCCTTTTCTGTCAAAGAATTGTATTTTCAGCATGTAGTCCTTTTTTTGGACATCATAGGCTCCCATTGTATGAATTTTTCATTATGTAAATGCACTAAAATAAAGTGCCACAACAGGTGTATTTTTTTATGGGATCTTGCACATCATTTTGTGCCTTATTTTACTCGCACTATGATATAAAGTGCCATGAGGGTTGATGTTTGCCTTTGTTTTGCCTTCATACATTTCTCATGTGTGTGTGCCTTGGTTTGCACACCCTTTATATCTGCTTGTACTTTCATGTCTGCACATTTAGATGTTCTCGGGTCTTTATCATGCACTTCATTTAGGCATTCAGTTTCAGTGTACCTGTCATACCGCTCCCTTGTTAGCATTATGGGGGGGTTTCTACTGTTGGTGCTAATGCTTCCTTGGTTTCACGTTGGAGTGAGCTATGTAAACAGTATTTGTTCCTATGTACTAGGAGGATGTAGTGGCTGGTTACCCATGCATTTCGGTGAAATGGGGCACTTACCATATGGACACTCTTGCATTCCTATTTGTGGAGGTGACCTTCCTTTTTTCACTTGATCAATTGTTTAGACTATTGGTACTTGTGCCATCTGTATCTTTGAGTTCTTGATGTTTGCCTTGGTTTGCCATTAGAATCGAGTAGTGTCATTGTGGGCACTCGTACAGATTCTTGTCTTCTTGATCCTGATCATCATATGTTTCAATAGAGGTTCTTCTTTCAACATTTCCGCAGTCATTCTACGACTATGTTTACAGCTTCTTCATGCTTCAGTGGTGTTTTTTATGTTCATACTTTGTTCCTATCTTTTGGGACAACATTGTCTTGTTTGGAGGCTTCTTGAGACCTTCACTTGACTTTCATCTTTTTTTGGAGTAGAGTTTTATCCATGAGGTTTTCTCTATTTATCCGCATTATAGAGATCTTTTGTTTGTACATGGGTACCTTACATGGCCTTATTTGTCGGGACCCATCATGCATTTTTTTATAGGGTTTTTAGCTACTCTGTAAGTTCATCTTAAGGGGGGGTGTTAGAGTTATCATACATTATCTTTAATTGATTATTAGTCTAATTTATTCTTCGCAATTGAGCTAAACTTAGGAGTGTTTTTATGCTCGATTAGTTGAGCTAACATTAGATCATCGTCTCATCTCATGTGATGTTGACACTTGTCATGATCTGATCCCTTTCTCATTTAGGGTTTTTCTCTTATAAACACTCAACCATCATTGTAATTATCTCTCGAATATTATCCGGAGCTTTCGTATCTTCTTGAGAGTCTCTTGCTGTAGCTTTTTCTTGTTGAAGAATATTGCACATATTGTTTGCAGATCTCTTGTGTGGAAGGTGTACTTGTTTGTTGTTTAATCTTGTGGCTCGTGGTTTTGTGCTTGTTTCACAATTCTAATAGAGCAACCTCCATTAATGACCTCAAAACTCTTGTTTAACTTCTGAAAAACCTAAATAGACCCACCAAGGCAAAACTGATCTTTTGATGGTTCTAATTGGATCAAACTATTGAGGAAGGTATTTTAAGCCAACCAAAATCAGTTTGAACCTTGGAAGCCAAACTTTCTATGTTCAGAAATTTTCTATTTTTAGAAAAATTTGCCAACATCCATTTAAAAAAAAAAAACCAAAAAAAAAACGTTATATTTTTAGAAAGTTTTATAAATAGAAATTTTCCTAAAATTTAGGGCCAAAAAACTGAGATCTGGGTTTTGTAGACTAAGTCGCTCTAAGGAGACCCAAGTCGTCAGATTTTGAAAATTTTGAGTTTTGGACCTTCATGCAAGACATGCAAATTTCCCAATTTTGACCTTTTTGACAATTTCAACAAAACTTTTGACCATTTCCTCAAAATGCTTAAGTGTAGCAATTTTTTTAATTCGGGTACAACACGTTAAATATGACAATATTACTTTAATACCCTCTTAATGGTCATTCTACTAACTACACCAAGTTTGCCCTAAATTTTACAAATCTGTTCAAATTGAGGGACTTGTGAGAATGTTTGTAGTCTAAACCTCAATTGGAACATACTGCAACATCACTGAACCATCTTCAACAAGTTGTCGCATGAAATGACAATGAAGCTCAACATGTTTGGTGTGCTAGTGGAAGACAAGATTTTTTGCGAGCTTTAGCACCCCTTGGTTGTCACGAAACAAGGGTGAAGGCCCTACTTGAGACATTTTCATGTCAGAAAGCATCCTCTGAAGCCATACTGCCTCACATGTTGCTTTAATAGTTCCCTGATACTCTACTTCTATCAAGGAAAGAGCTACTGCCTGTTGCTTCTTACTGGTCCATGTGATTGCACCCGTACCAAGATTGAAAACATATCCAGAAGTAAACTTTTTGTCGTCTACAAAACCTACCCAATTTGCATCTGTGAAACCAACTAGCCTACGATCTTTGCTTCTACTATACAAAATGCCAAAGTCAAATGTCCCTTTCACATATCTCAATACTCACTTCACTGCAACCCAATGTTTAGCCTTATGGGCAGTCATGAAACGAGAGATATAACTCACAGCATAGCTTAGATCAAGTCTAGTGGCTGTAAGATAAATGAGGCTGCAAACTAGTTGCCTGAAAGCTGACTCATTAACCATTGGTGAGTCTGACTTGGCTGAAAGTTTTAACCCTTCCTCCATGGGAGTAGATGAGATCTTAGAATCTGTCATCCTAAACTTTTCTAGAGAACTCCTAGCAAATTTAGACTGAGAAATGAAAATACTACCACTTGTATGCCAAACTTCTACACCAAGACAATAGCGCAAAAGACACAAGTTTGTCATATCAAACACTTCACACAAATTCAACTTAATTTGCTCAAGCGAATGTAACCCATTGCCAGTAATGATGATATCATCCACCACAGATGACAAGAAGAATGATATCATTACCAATGCTCTTGACATATAAAGAGGCATCTGAGGGACTCATCTGAAAACCCTGTGCAACCAAATACTTGTCAATCTTCAGGTACCATGCCCTGGGAGCCTACTTTATGCCATAAAGAACCTTCAACAGTCGGCATACCTGATGCTCTTTTCTTGCAACTTTAAAACCAGGAGGTTGTGTCATGTAGACCTCTTCCTCCAAATCTCCATTAAGGAAAGCACTCTTCGCATCCATTTGATGAACCTTCCAGCCAAACTGTGCTACAATGGCTCAGATAAGCTGGATGGTGCTCATCTTTGTTGTATGTGCAAAGGTCACCTCATAGTCAATGCCCTCTCTCTACGAAAACCCTTTAGCCACCAACTGATATTTGTATTTATCAAGTGTCCATCAAGTTTGTATTTCACTTTGCAAACCCATTTGTAGCCAATGGGTTTCTTCCTTGATGGAAGATCTGACAAGAACCCAAGTATTGTTCTTCAAAAGACTATGATGTTCAGATTCCATAGCCTTTTCCCATTCAAGTTTACCTTTTGCCTCTAAATAGTCTTGGGGCTCATAAACACTCTGAATGTTGGCCAGAAGAGCACAATCCACTATATTCTGTTTGTTCTTGCCTCTAGACAATCTACCCTCAACAAGTTCATCTCGAACATCACCAATGAGCTTCTCCCAAACTGCTTCTTCCACCTATCAGATTGCAAGAGCTTGTTGAACAGGTCATCAAACTTCAGGTCAACATTGGTGGAGGTAATGTTGAGAGTTTTGATGAAGTGCTCATAGGATCATTGTAAGCTTTTGAACATGATAACCGCCATATCCTCTTCTTCCATCTTACGACCAATGGCCTCCAGTTGATCGCAAATGTCTTTGATCTTCATGAGATGATCTTGCAAAGACATTTTGTCATCCATCATAATGGAGAACAACATATTTTAAGGAAGAATACTTGACCCTTATCTGATGACTCATGCAGATTCTTCAAGTGTGTCCAAATCTTTGCAGTAGTCTTACCAGATGGTACTTCTAGAAGCACCCCATTGGTGACAGATAACTTCAGAAGCATAACTGCCTCTTGATTACTTCCATCAAATTTGTCCCAGTCCTTTCCTGCAACTATGGGACGTGTTTTTGTACACAAAACACTTGAATCTAGACACCGATACTCAAAAATGGTGAGCATCCTCTATTTCCAAGTATTGTAGTTTTTACCATTGAATCTTTGGCTGCTTTCCAACATGATGTTGGTCAAAGATGCCATCCCTTCCATTTTCCAAAGGCACAAAAAATGAGGTCAAAAGGCAACAACAAACTTCAAAAAAAATTATTGCAAAAAAAGTCCAATGTTTTTGTCAAAAATCAATCAACCCCTAGGCGATCTGTCACAA